>CM053029.1:607747387-607934254 GCA_028564925.1 Lithobates sylvaticus | reverse complement strand
GACTCTCTCTTGTGGCGCTGGGCAGCGTGGCTCTTTCTCTCTGGGTTCCTCCCAGCCCACTCCTCGTTCTTTGTCCTGTAGAACTCCCTCCCTCAGCTTTTTTCCAGGCTGTATTCTCTCAATCTCTCTCTTGATCGAGCTGTAGCCTCCTCCCTGTGGAAAATGGGGCCGCCAATCTTTTGGGACTACATGTCCCATAAAGCTTGCCTCTCCTAGTCACCTTTAATTGGCCCTCAGTTATTGCCAATAGGAAAGGAACAGAGCGGGCAGGAAGCTGGGTGGGGAACCTGGTGAGAGCCGCCGTCTCTTCTCCGACAGGAGAATGGGTGGGGCGAGCGGGGGAAACCTCTGATAGCCCGCAGCTCGCCTTTTTTCCGTCACAGCACCGCCGAGTTCTCTGATGGACTGAGCAGGGAAAAGAGCCCAAAGTCACACTACACTGATGGGGGGGCTTGACAGCACCTTAATGCTGTCACCCCACTGGTGGGTGGCACCCGGGTGCAGCACCTCGATAGAGACACAACTGTGCTGAATTTAAGATCCGATCCCTGATTCCAGGGGGGGGCACTTGACCCCCCTTGCCCCTACCTGCGGACGCCCATGGATACAGGTAGGGATGAGCTTAAGGTTCAGTCTGAACACAAGTTTGGACCACACTTTGTTCAGACATTTGGACAAATGCCCAAAACATTTACCAATTTGGCTTGAAACCGACATCATGCCCAATAATGGTATTACTTCTGCTATTGCACATGGCAGCTTCCCGCTGGCAATGGTTGTTAGGGACGCCAGCAGGTGCAAATGCCGCAGTGTCCTTAACAACCAGTGAGATCATCGGATCCATTCACACACTTGGCTCGGATGCCCCAGTTGAAGACCACTAGGTTGAAACGCGTCGGGTATAGCTCATTTGAGACTCCCACTTTGCTTTTACTCTAATTTTATTTACCATTTATAATTTCTATGCTCTGTATGTTATGGGATTTTTCCCTTTTTGTACCACTGTTTATGCCCCTATCCAATAAATATAGTGGCGGACTTACACTATTATGCCGCGTACACACGATCGGAATTCTCGTCGGAAAAAACTCTGCCGGTTTTTCCGATGGAATTCCGCTCAAGCTGTGTTGCCTACACACCAAATTCCGACGGTCAATAACACAGCGGCATAAAACACGTTCGAAAGCACTATAAAAGGGAAGTTTAATGCTTCCGAGCATGCGTCCAATTGTTTCCGAGCATGCGTCGGAATTTTACGTGTCGGAATTGCATACACACGATCGGAAAATCCGATAGAAAGGTTTTCCGTCGGAAAAATTGAGAACAGGTTCTCAATTCAAAGTCCGTCGGAAATTCCGACAGAAAAAGACCGTTGGGCATACACACGGTCGGAAAATCCGATGAAAAGCTCCCATCGGACTGTTTCCATCAGAAATTCCAACCGTGTGTACGCCGCATTAGAGTCTTTTTCCCTTTTTCCTTTTTGGGCTTCTTGGTGCCACATGTTATTGTGGACTATCTGGATTACACGTTAGTGTTATTTTGGAGGACCTTGGAACACCATTTCGGCAGTCCACCTTCGCGTTGGAGGAGCGTTGCTTGAGTCAAGTATCCACGCCGGCTTCCCAAGTGCCACCTATAGGAATTACCTTAAGCGCAATCGACCCACTGCCGTACGGTAGGTGGGTCCAACATTTTTTGGTAAGCGTACCCATTCCACACTCCTGGAGGGTTTTCATATATCCTTGTAATACCTTGTGGTTCCAGAGATGCCTCACCATTCTACATGACAAGACGTCTCACTATTTCACATGAAAATTTTTACAAAAAAAAAGACTTTATTACCAATATATATTCATTTTGCCCACCACATTTGGGACTTCCTACGTATTATCCCCATTGGTTTACAGCCCCCTCACTGTAGATTATATTGTTCACCGTTTATTTCTGTTAGCGCTACACATTGTAGTTGCTATAGTACTACTGTCATTGAAATGCTGTTGAGCAGTGGCATTGCTAGGGGGGTGGCTTTTGGGGCTATAGCCCCGAATATTGGGCCCATAGCCCCGAGTCTCTGCAGGGGTCCCCAAGGGGAGGGGAGGCTCTCTGGGGACCCTGATGTAAGTGTGGGGGGGCTCTCTGGGGACCCTGATGCAAGGGGGGGGCTCTTTGGGGACCCAGATGTAAGGGGGGGCTCTCTGTGGACCCTGATGTAAGGGGAGGCTCTGGAGACCCTGATGTAAGGGGGCTCTCTGGGACCCTGATGTAAGGGGGGGGGCTCTCTGTGGGGACCCTGATGTAAGGGGGCTCTCTGGGGACCCTGATGTAAGGGGGAGGCTCTCTGGAGACCCTGATGTAAGGGGGCTCTCTGGGACCCTGATGTAAGGGGGGGGGGCTCTCTGGGGACCCAGATGTAATGGGGACCCTGATTTAAGGGGAGGCTCTCTGGAGACCCTGATGTAAGGGGGCTCTCTGGGACCCTGATGTAAGGGGGGGGGGGCTCTCTGGGGACCCTGATGTAAGGGGAGGCTCTCTGGGGACCCTGATGCAAGGGAGGCTCTCTGGGGACCCTGATGTAAGGGGGGGGGGCTCTCTCTGGGGACCCTGATGTAAAGGGGGGGGGGGGAGGCTCTCTGGGGACCCTGATGTAAGGGGGGGGGCTCTCTGGGGACCCTGATGTAAGGGGAGGCTCTCTGGGGACCCTGATGCAAGGGAGAGGCTCTCTGGCGACCCTGATGTAATGGGGGGCTCTCTGGGGACCCTGATGTAAGGGGGGCTCTCTGGGGACCCTGATGCAAGGGGAGGCTCTCTGGGGACCCTGATGTAAGGGGGGGCTCTCTGGGGACCCAGATGTAAGGGAGGTTCTCTGGGGACCCTGATGTAAGGGGGGGGCTCTCTGGGGACCATGATGCAAGGGGGGGCTCTCTGGGGACCCTGATGTAAGGGGGGGCTCTCTGGGGACCCTGATGCAAGGGGGAGGCTCTCTGGGGACCCTGATGCAAGGGGAGGCTCTCTGGGGAACCTGATGTAAGGGGGGCTCTCTGGGGACCCTAAGGTAAGGGGGGCTCTCTGGGGACCCTGATGTAAGGGGGGGCTCTCTGGGGACCATGATGTAAGGGGGGGGGCTCTCTGGGGACCGTAATGTAAGGGGGGCTCTGTGGGGACCATGATGTAAGGGGAGCTCTCTGGGGACCCTGATGCAAGGGGGAGGCTCTCTGGGGACCCTGATGTAAGTGGGGGGGGCTCTCTGGGGACCCTGATGCAAGGGGGAGGCTCTCTGGGGACCCCTGATGTAAGGGGGGGGGGGCTCTCTGTGGACCCTGATGTAAGGGGGGCTCTCTGGGGACCCTGATGTAAGGGGGAGGCTCTCTGGGGACCCTGATGTAAGTGGGGGGGGCTCTCTGGGACCCTGATGTAAGGGGGGCTCTCTGGGACCCTGATGTAAGGGGGCTCTCTGGGGACCCTGATCAAGGGGGAGGCTCTCTGGGGACCCTGATGTAAGGGGGGGGGCTCTCTGGGGACCCTGATGTCTGGGGATATAAACACACATGTATATTACTGTATATACATGTGTATGCCCACCCAAGCGTATGACTTTCTTTACTACTATGAGCTCTAGCCCCAGATCTTTTGTAGACCTAGCAGCGCCCGTGCTGTTGAGGCTTTGCAACAATGACTTTTTAGCCCCACGCACACTCCCCAACATGAAGGACCAAGATATCCCCTTCTGAGCTATCATTGAAGTCCCTACTCTCTTGGGTGGACATATTGCTACCTACAGTCTACTACCTCAATATAGCTCTCAATGTCATTTGACTACGCAACCCCCGCATCTACTCTCCACTTTTATAAGAAAGATGGAGCTAGTTTGATGGTGGCAACGTGCCCTACAAGGTGACCCCTGACCCCCCTGTGCCAAAGTAGTCCTCAATGTTGTTGTAGTTTTAATGCCACTCAAGCACTGGGAATGCGCTCATAGTCCAAAAGACCTCCCAGTCTGTTCCTGTGGACCGAGCGAAGAGCGATTGGTAATCTTCATCACATTGAGCTTCAGTCCAAGCAGCAGAATCAGATCACACAGCTCAGTGTAAACAGACAATGACCCCGGGGGCAGGAGGAGGATGTGTGGAGAAGTGTTGGGATGTATTCTTCGTTATGTCACTTCCTTTCTAGAGCAGTCCAAACTCTCAGGCCCCGGAGAGCTTCACATCCCCCCCAATGAGTGATTTCTTCAGCCTCTACTTGTCTTTTTATTTCCTTAAATGCGGAAAACAGCCCATCGACCTCCTTCCCCCTGCATCTGGGCTCCATCCGGTGGACGGACCGCGTGGCCTATATTTATAAAGTGATGGGAAGGTTCATCATTCGGATCCTTCTCTGACCCTTGGCGCTCGCCGGTAAACTCTTCACACCTCGGGGGAAATCCAGTCACTTCAACACATAACGAAACAGCGCAGAACTCCGACAAACAACCAAAAAAAAAATGATGTTTGTGGCACGAGGAAGTAACAAGTGATACGCTTTGAAAGGAAAATTCCCATCGAATTCAAATGAGTAAATTGTTTCAAAATTCGAAGCCGTGAGAATGTAACCAGATTCCACTTCTACAGTGTTGGTCATCTTACTGTAAAAAAGTAATTAGTTAAGTTACAAATTACTTCTCCCAAAAAGTAATTGCGTTAGTAACTCGATTACTACATTGGAAAAGTCATTAGTTACAAAACTGTGTTAGTTACAAAGTAACTGTGACAGGGGTGGCAGCTGTGGTACTTGAGGGGTGGCAGCGGTGGTACTTGAGGGGTGGCAGCTGTGGTACTTGAGGGGTTGCAGCGGTGGTACTTGGGGGGTGGTAGTGATGGTGGTGTACTTGGGGGGGTAGCAGTGGTGGTGGTGTACTTGGGGGGTGGTAGTGGTGGTGGAGTACTTTGGGGGTGGCAGTGGTGGTGGTGTACTTGGGGGGGGGGGGGTGGCAGTGGTGGTGGTGTACAGTACTTGCGGGGGTGACAGCAGTGGTACTTGGGGGGGTGGCAGCGGTGGGGTACTTGGGGGGGGGGGGGTGGTATGCAGCGGTGGTACTTGGGGGTGGCAGCGGTGGTGGTGCCATCCTCTCCCACCACCACATCTGCCTCTTACTTATCCCATCCCCCACCACCACTGATCTCATCCCTACCCTATCCCCCCATCACCTCTGTTGTAGAAGTGATGGTGGGTGGGTTGGGATGGGATGGGATCAGTAAGAAGCAGAGGTGGTGGAGGACTTGGGATGGATCGATAGCACTGCAATTCGAATCATCAGACAGTCACTTACTTGAATGCCTCCAGGGATGCCTTTCCTCATGGGGAGAGAGAGACCCTCCCCTACACTCGATTGGTGTCAGCTGGTCAGCTGACTTCATTTTTCAGTGTCCGCCCCGCCTCCCTACATTCCCTATATACACCAATGGTATATACAACCTCTTCTCTTTCACCTCCAGCCCATACACTTGCTTGCAGATTATCACTCGTGAGACCAGCTAGCACTGTGGATGGGGCTTGACCAGGGGCGGACTGACGACTCATGGGGGCCCCAGGCAATAGGAGATTATGGGGCCCCCAGGCAATCAGAGATTATGGGGCCACATAGTATAAACACGCACAGTATACAATCGCACAGTATACACAGACATGTTTCTATTGGCTGAGAAGGTACTGGAGAGGTGGGGCAGCTATAATCTCTGAATTTTTAGACCAAAAGGATGTCGGTAAGGGACATTTCAGAGACAGATGTAAAAAAAACACAGATTTTTACATACTGTCCCTGGTTTTACTGAGGCTGGCAACCCTGATGGGGCCCCCTAGTGGCCCGGGGCCCTCGGACAGTGCCCGAGTGGCCGAATGGTCAGTCCGCCCCTGGGCTTGACACTGGATTAGCCAGACCCAAAGCAAATGCCCTTTGCAGGCAGGGACCGCAGGACCCTATGGTGTAGTAGTTCTAGGTGGTAGCTGCCCCACGTGTGGCTACTGCTCCCGGTACCACCTCTTCAGGCCCTGCCAGCCCTCCTGGCTGCAGCTGCCTCTTTCCACCAACTGTGCCACCACAGTCCTCCTGACTGGCTCTGCACCCATCCCAGACTGCTCCATCCCAGTCCTCTCAGGTGTGCCTCCCAGTCCTCCTGACTGTGTGTCACTCACCAGCCTTCTAGGCTAGACTTGCCTGGCAGTGTTCTTCCGCTGTCCTCCTTGCTCATCCTGTGCCTCCTGTCCAGGACACCTCTGTGGTTTTAAGAAGGTCCTGTTCGTACCCAAGCCCAGGCCAAAGGTCACCCCCCACGGACTGAGGAGCTCCCTCAAAGGCCACGACAGCCTAACACTCCATCTCCAGCTTCCACCCGAACAACTCCTCTCCAGCTGGGCTGACTCTGAGTATTTGAGGGTGCCTGCCCCCTGCCAACCCAAGTTGGCGATTGGTCAGGGCCCTCAGAACACTCCAGGCAACTCCACCTTACCTCCCCTCCCCTCCCCTCCCATTCTTCTAGAAGGTACCAGAACATTTGAGAAGGGGAGGTCTCAGCGATGCTGCCTGTGAGTCATCCAGCTCTCCCTGGAGTTCTGCTTAACCCAGAACAAAAGCACAGACAGGCTTGGCTGCCAGCCAAGCCTATAAAAAATGTACCTACACTTAAACACCAAAAACCTATCTACAATTCTAACACTAGAGGGTGCTACATATACAATATGGTCCTCGTACTGAAAATATTGGAGACCCCTGTTATAGATAATCCAAATATTACTTTAATATATGGCATCCTGGAGTAAAAAAATAAATAAATAAGCATAGGGACAACATGACAGGGTGCTCTTAAGGCGTCAGCATGCCAAGACATTTTGGATAATTTCATGCTCCCAACCTTATGGAGATGGCTCCTTCCCGTTCCAACATGACTGCGCACCAGTGCACAAAGCAAGGTCCATAAAGACATGGGTGAGCGAGTTTGGGGTGGAGGAACTTGACTGGCCTGCACAGAGACCTGACCTCAACCCGATGAATTAGAAGCGGAGACTGCGAGCCAGGCCTTCTCGTCCAACATCAGTGCCTGACCTCACAAATGCGCTTCGGAAGAATGGTCAAACATTCCCAACGACACCCTCCTAAACCTTGTGGACGGCCTTCCCAGAAGAGTTGAAGCTGTTATAGCTGCAAAGGGGGGGCCAACCCAATATTGAACCCTCCGGACTAAGACTGGGATGTCATTAAAGTTCATGTGTGTGTAAAGCAGGGGCTCTCAACGCCGGTCCTCAGGACCCACTAACAGGCCAAGTTTGTAAAATAACTGAAAAACATCACAGGTGATATCATTTGCTGCTCAGTGATTGCAGTTTTGTAGTCTGCATCTCCCCCAAGGTAATACTTAAAGGGGTTGTAAACCCTTGTTTTAAAAAAACAAAAAAACATGTCATACTTACCTCCACTGTTCAGTTCGTTTTGCACATAGTGGCCCCGATCCTCCTCTTCTGGGGTCCCTCAGTAGCGCTGGTGGCTCCTCCCCGCATTGAGTGTCCATGTTGGAGAAGAAGAAGGTGTTGGACACCCGTGTGGGCGTGCTCCCGAGTCCCACATTCGTGTCCATTCACACAGAATTCAGGACTCAGCCCCGCCCCCGGCCCGCCCCTCCCCCCCCCCCCCCCCCCCCCGGTGCCACGTCATTGGATTTTATTGACAACAGCGGGAGCCAATGGCTGTGCTGCTATCAATCTTTCCAATCAGGACAAGAGACACCAGGTAGAGCTGGTGTGCTCGTTCCCACCCAGAGAAGGATTGGGGGTCAGGTAAGTAAGACGGGGGCTCGGGGGGACTGCAGAATGCATTAAAGTTGAGAAACCATGAGGGTTTTACAACCCCTTTAAAATCTGGGTCCTGAGGACAGAACCGCTGGTGTAAAGGCAGGCGTCCCAATACTTATGGTAATTTAGTGTAACTGCGACAAACTACTTCCTGTTATGTCGGAACTCTTTAAACTCCCATACTACACTATATACAGTATTAAACTTAAAAGGAAAGTGCCACCTAGTAGCCAAACTGAGAAATGTACTAACACCCCCTTACACGTGCACTATTTGTTCTGACAAATGATTACTTAGAAATCAGAAGAACCTTGCTATATTGTAACAGACACCTTTAGAAGGCTACAGCAGCATGCAGCCCATCACAAAATTTGAGAAACATGTAGACAAGCCAGATCAACAGCTCTGGATTTATATGTTAAAGCCCTATATACTGTATACACGGGGCCCAAAAATGCCCCCAACAACAGTCATGCTGGCTAAGAGCTCCTTCCACCATCTTCCTGCAACAGGAATGAGATGGAGCACCAGACACCTGAATTGTGGAGAAGCTTAGTAGCTCACATAGTACCGGTTGGGTGGCCACCGGTCTGGGATTCACCTGGACAGTCCGGGTTTTGAATCATGTGTCCGGGTTTCAGTCCACACATTATTCAGACAGGAATATGGCTTGGAACAGGGCTTGACAGGAGGGGGAGGGGGCACTATGTTTGCCGCATTACAATCCTCTAAAGTGTTCGGGTTTAAGTGAAGAAAAAGTGGCAACCCAAAGTCCCGGCCAGAGGCCGATATAAAGGAATATCCACGCGATCGGCCTGTTCAATGCTTTTCTGTAACCTGAACAGAGTGTACAATTCCTGAAAGTGAAAGGAATTGTTCCCTATTGTTGGTATCAGTGGAACGAATGGTACCCCATTGTTGGTATTCAGGGTAGAAATGGCTCCACATTGTTGGCGTCTATGGGAGGAATGGTGCCCCATCATTGCTATCTGTGGGATGAATGGTACCCCATCATTGGGGCTTGAAGGAGGAATGGTACCCCTTCATTGCTATCTGTGGGATGAATGGTACCCCATCATTGGTGCTTGTAGGAGGAAGGGTACCCCTTCATTGGTATCTGTGGGAGGAATGGTACCCCATCATTGATGCCTGTGGGAGGCATGGTACCCCATTATTTGTGTCTGTAGGAGGAATGGTGCCCCATCATTGGTATCTGTGGGAGGAATGGTACCCCATCATTGGTGCTTGTAGGAGGAAGGGTACCCCTTCATTGGTATCTGTGGAAGGAATGGTACCCCATCATTGGTATCTGTGGGAGGAATGGTACCCCATCATTGATGCCTGTGGAAAGTATGTGACCCCATTATTTGTGTCTGTAGGAGGAATGGTGCCCCATTATTGGTGTCTGTGGGGGGAATGGCATTGTGCCCCAAGGGGTCTATACGGGGTCTCGAAGGAGGTGCTCTACTTGAACTATAACCCACAAAGTGATGTCCTGAAGGCTCCTCTAAACAACTTTTCTTCTAACTCTTCCATACCAGGAATTGTTCCCTATTGTTGGTATCAGTGGAACGAATAGTACCCCATTGTTGGTATTCAGGGTAGGAATGGCTCCACATTGTTAGTGTCTATGGGAGGAATGGTGCCCCATCATTGATATCTGTGGGGGAATGGTACCCCCATCATTGGTGCTTGTAGGAGGAATGGTGCCCCATTATTGGTATATGTGGGAGGAATGGTACCCCATCATTGATGCCTGTGGGAAGCATGGTACCCCATCATTGATGCCTGCAGGAGGCATGGTACCCCATTATTGGTATCTGTGGGAGGAATGGTACCCCATCATTGGTATCTGTGGGAGGAATGGTACCCCATCACTGATGCCTGTGGGAGGCATGGTACCCCATTATTGGTATATGTTTAGAGGGGCCGGACTGTGGCCAGTGACTTTAGAAAACGCCATGGTGTTGGTGACAGCAAACAGTGCCCTATCATTTGTTTTAGTGAAAGGAATTGTTCCTTATTGTTGGTATCAGTGGAACGAATAGTACCCCATTGTTGGTATTCAGGGTGGGAATGACTCCACATTGTTGATGTCTATGGGAGGAATGGTGCCCCATCATTGGTATCTGTGGGAGGAATAGTACCCCATCATTGATGCCTGTGGGAGGAATGGTACCCCATTAATTGTGTCTGTAGGAGGAATGGTGCGCCATTATTGATGCCTACGGGAGGCATGGTACCCTATTATTGGTATCTGTGGGAGGAATGGTACCCCATCATTGGGGCTTGTAGGAGGAATGGTACCCCTTCATTGGTATCTGTTGGAGGAATAGTACCCCATCATTGGTATCTGTGGGAGGCATGATACCCCATCACTGATGCCTGTGGGAGGCATGGTACCCCATTATTGGTATATGTTGGAGGAATGATACCCCATCATTGGTATCTGTGGGAGGAATAGTACCCCTTCATTGGTATCTGTGGGAGGCATGATACCCCATCACTGATGCCTGTGGGAGGCATGGTACCCCATTATTGGTATATGTTGGAGGAATGATACCCCATCATTAGTATCTGTGGGAGGAATGGTACCCCTTCATTGGTATCTGTTGGAGGAATGGTACCCCATCATCGATGCCTGTGGGAGGCATAGTACCCCATTATTTGTGTCTGTAGGAGGAATGGTGCGTCATTATTGGTGTCTGTGGGAGGCATGGTACCCCATTATTGGTGTCTGTGGTAGGAATGGTGCGCCATTATTGGTGTCTGTGGGAGGCATGGTACCCCATTATTGGTGTCTGTGGGGGGGGATTGGCATTGTGCCCCAAGGGGTCTATACGGCGTCTCGAAGGACGTGCTCTACTTGAACTATGACTCACAAAGTGATGTCCCGAAGGCTCCTTTAAACAACTTTCCTTCTAACTCTTCCGTCCCAAGAAATAATCTAGCCCAACCCCCAGTACTACCTACCCCCGGGGGTGACATTTACACAAAAGGGGTACTAACCTCTGATTACACTATTGTGTATCTTTAGCCTCATCTATTAGAACACGAGAGCTCTGAGAAGAAGACATATAAAAAAACAATTTGTAGCGGTGAATTAATAGTTTTAGTAATGAAAGTTCTTCGGGGGTATAAATCTGTTACACAGTCACCCTAATGATGTCGAGGAATCAAAGGTCAAAAAAGGCCTCGCCCATTATTACCGCCATTATTACCGCCATTATTACCGCCATCGACCCCTTTAACTCTACGTGCCCCCCTCCCCCCCCCCCCCGACCACCCAGCAGATCCCCGTAAATTATTACAAACGAGCTGCTATGGATTCTCCCTCCACAAGTGGTTTTAATGATGTCGGCCTCTCTGGGAGAACTTCCAGGCGTTTTCCATACCACCAGACTGACTGTACGCCGAATATTAGGGAATACGGTAGCGCGCTTGGCGGCGGGCCCCTTGGTCGGTGCCGGCTGCGCCAGTAGCCGCGTTTGTCTTCTCCTCTTTATTGAGGTTTCACAGTTCTTAATTCTTCACCCTCCGCTTAACCCTTCGCTGTCGCGGCTCCGTCACTCCCCCGCGAGTCTGGGGCCAATTAGTAGAAAGTATTGTGTTGGGGAGAAGGTGGCGAGGAGTCTGCCTGCGACATCTGCCTTGCATAATGACGAGCGCACGGCGCACGGCGTGCTCAACAGGCGTCAACAAAAACCTTGTAACCATCTGAAGCGGAATAATAAACAAATGTTAGTAATAACTTGTGTCATCGGCACTTCTAAATATTCCTTCCGTGCCCCCTCCCCCGACCATAAAAACCAATAGCACAACTGTATGCCACCTTCATGCCACCTTCATGACAGGGTGGTGGGTCCTAATCCTGGACTCCGACCTCCTCTTTTCAGCCCCACATTCATTTACTGTCCAAATCTTGCCACCTTCACCTCCGTATCATTTCCAAAACATGCCCCTTCCTACCCAACTACACCATGAAGTCATCAATTCACTCCCTCGTTATCCCTCGTTATCCCTCGTTATCCCTCGCCTACTGCAAATTCTTCCGTATCGCCAACCTCTGCGCAGACCATCCCCCCTTCAGTCTCATCCACCTTACCAACCACTCAGTGTCCTCCACCCTTCTCTGCCAATCCCTCCACTGGCCTCTCCTCAATGTCCTCCACCCTTCTCTGCCAATCCCTCCACCGGCCTCCCCTCAGTGTCCTCCACCCCTCTCTGCCAATCCCTCCACCGGCCTCCACTCAGTGTCCTCCACCCTTCTCTGCCAATCCCTCCACCGGCCTCCCCTCAGTGTCCTCCACCCTTCTCTGCCAATCCCTCCACCGGTCTCCCCTCAATGTCCTCCACCCCTCTCTGCCAATCTCTTCACTTGCCTCCCCTCAGTGTCCTCCACCCCTCTCTGCCAATCCCTCCACTGGCCTCTCCTCAATGTCCTCCACCCTTCTCTGCCAATCCCTCCACCGGCCTCCATTCAGTGTCTTCCACCCCTCTCTGCCAATCCCTCCACCGGTCTCCCCTCAGTGTCCTCCACCCCTCTCTGCCAATGTCTTCACTGGCCTCCCCTCAATGTCTTCCACCCCTCTCTGCCAATCCCTCCACTGGCCTCCCCTCAGTGTCCTCCACCCCTCTCTGCCAATCCCTCCACTGACCTCCCCTCAGTGTCCTCCACCCCTCTCTGCCAATCCCTCCAATGTCCTCCACTCTTCTCTGCCAATCTCTTCTCTGGCCTCCCCTCAATGTCCTCCACTCTTCTCTGCCAATCTCTTCTCTGGCCTTCCCTCAATGTCCTCCACCCCTGTCTGCCAACCCCTTCACTGTCCTTTCCTCAGTGTCCTCCACCGTTCTCTGCCAATCCCTCCACTGGCCTCCCCTCAATGTCCTCAACCCTTCCCTGCCAATCTCTTCACTGGCCTTCCCCCAGTGTCCTCCACCCTTCTCTGCCAATCCCTCCGCTGGCCTCTGCTCAGTGTCCTCCACCCCACTCTACCAATGCCTCCACTGGCCTCCGCTCAGTGTCCTCCACCCTTCTCTGCCAATCTCTCCACTGGCCTCTCCTCAATGTCCTCCATCCCTCTTTGCCAATCCCTCCACCGGTCTCCCCTCAGTGTCCTCCACCCTTCTCTGCCAATCTCTTCACTGGTCTCCAGACTCTCCACTCAGTGTCCTCCACCCCCTCTCTACCAATCCCTCCACTGGCCTCTGCTCAGTGTCCTCCACCCCTCTCTACCAATCCATCCACAAGCCTACATTCAGTGTCCTCCACCCTTCTCTGCCAATCTTTTCACTGGCTTTCCCTCAGTGTCCTCCACCCCTGTCTGCCAACCCCTTTACTGTCCTTTCCTCAGTGTCCTCCACCCATCTCTGCCAATCCCTCCACTGGCCTCTCCTCAATGTCCTCCATCCCTCTCTGCCAATCCCTCCACCGGCCTCCGCTCAGTGTCCTCCACCCCTGTCTGCCAATCCCTTCACTTGCCTCCGCTCAGTGCCCTCTGATCCAAATGATTTGGTGGAGGGTGAATAAGGGTGTGGGGGGAAGGGGGATTATGGTGTGGGGGGTGGAGGGGGATTATGGTGTGGGGGTTGTTTTTTCAGGGGTTGGGGTTGGCCCCTTAGTTCCAGTGAATGGAACTCTTAAGGCGTCAGCATACCAAGACATTTTGGACAATTTCATGCTCCCAACTTTGTGGGAACAGTTTGGGGACGGCCCCTTCCTGTTCCAACATGACTGCCCACCAGTGTACAATCAAGGTCCATAAAGACATGAATGAGCGAGTTTGAGGTGGAGGAACTTGACTAGCCTGCACAGAGTCCTGAACTCAACCCGATAGAACATGTTTGGGATGAATTAGAAGTGGAGACTGCGAGCCAGGCCTTCTCAACCAACATCAGTGCCTGACCTCACAAATGCACTTCTGGAAGAATGGTCAAACGTTCCCATAGATACACTCCTAAACCTTGTGGACGGCCTTCCCAGAAGAGGTGAAGCTGTTAAAGCGGTTCTGCACTCTGAAAAAAATTTTTTTTTTTTAAGGATGTAATATAAAGTGTGCTTACCTTTATTAGGGGACTCACCTGTTCCATCTTCCATCTCGATCGCCGCCGGTTTTCGTCCGATGAAGTTCCTCGTCTTCTTCTTTAGTGCTGGGGGCCATCTTGCCTGTGGGCATGTGAAACACCCACAGGGACTTTAGATGGCCCACCATGCACTGCCGTTACTCGCGCGTGCGCAGTAACGGCTCATCAGCCGAGATCTCACGAGATTTCGGCAGATGCGGCCGAAATCTCGGGAGATTTCGGAAGATGTGGCCGAAATCTCGCGAGATTTCGGAAGATGCCCGCACTGGCTCCTGGGATCAATGACACCAGATCCCAGGAGACAGTGCGGCGTGACGACGATCGACGCAAGACCCCCCCCGCCGCCGCAGAGGGAGAAGACCGGAAGTCTTCAATTACAAGGTAAGTAAAAAAAAAAAAAAAAAAAAACATTTCATTTAGTACTCTTTGCCTGATTTGGAAGGCAAAGAGATTTACTAAATGAAATGGGTGTAGAACCGCTTTAAAGCTGCAAAGGGGCGGAGCCAACCCAATATTGAACCCTCAGGACTAAAGCCCCATACACACGGTCGGACAATCCGCGGACCAGGTCGGTCGGATCCTGTCCGTCGTACTTTGTCCGATGTTGGTTTTGCGTACACACGGTCGGACAAAGTTGTCGGAAAATCCGATCATTCTGAACGTGGTGACGTTCGTTGCGTACGACGGGACTACGTAGAGGCTAGTAGCCAATAGCTTTGGTCTTGTAATGTGATGTGAGCATGCGTAGCACTTTGTCCGGTCGGACAACCGTACACACGATCGGATTTGGTGTGATCGGACCGTGTTGTCGGCAAATCTTTCCAGCAGGAGATAAGACTTTGTCCGTCGGACAATCCGACGTACACTGTCCGATGGTGCCTACACACGGTCTGATTTTTCAACAACATTGTCCGATCGGACAGAATCCATGAAAAAGTCCGACCGTGTGTATGGGGCTTAAGACTGGGAGGTCATTAAAGGTCATGTGTGTGTAAAGGCAGGCGTCCTAATACTTTTGGTAACATAGTGGATATCATGGATGGTGTTGGTCTGTTTTGTACTATAAAATTGCCTTCCAAAATGTGTCCGATTTCAACCTGAACAAGAAATGTTGATGGTTACCATCAGACCCAAACAATCGTTCTCGGGGGAAGAACGTCAAACATGGCTGGAAACATTGGAAAAGAATTCCGTCGGACTCAGATTGGTGTCATTCAGGCAGTGAGATTCCAATGACCAGAATTCGAGGCTCAGTGATTTCTAAAATAAATTCGTATTTTCTTCTTTTACAATAATGTCTCCAACCCAAAATGTAACAGTTATTGTTTGTTAGAATTTGTTACCTTCATTCCTTGTAATATTATAATCACTTCCCTTGTCTGGTGAGTCTCATTAGGGCCACTCAGGGGCCAATCATTCCTCATGCCGCAGTGAATCGGGCTGAGTTTCTCTGGTTATTCTCTAGAGATATCATAGAAGTTTGAATTTCATATCCTCCAGCTGGTCCCGATTCTGCACTATTGTCCCACCAATGCCCATAGAATCTATTAGATTGTAAGCTCTATGGAGCACGGCCCCCCCCCCCCCCCCGATTCCTCATGTTCTGAGAGGCATTGGGGTTGATTTACTAAAACTGGAGCGTGCAAAATCTGGTGCATAACAATGTTACTTTGTATCTCTCTATATCCTGTCTGATCAATGTTTATAAACAATGTTACTTTGTATCTCTCTATATCCTGTCTGATCAATGTTTATAAACAATGTTACTTTGTATCTCTCTATCTCCCGTCTGATCAATGTTTATAAACAATGTTACTTTGTATCTCTCTATCTCCCGTCTGATCAATGTTTATAAACACTGTTACTTTGTATCTCTCTATCTCCTGTCTGACCAATGTTTATAAACAATGTTATTTGTATCTGTATCTCCTGTCTGATCAATGTTTATAAACAATGTTACTTTGTATCTCTCTATCTCCCGTCTGATCAATGTTTATAAACAATGTTACTTTGTATCTCTCTATCTCCTGTCTGATCAATGTTTATAAACAATGTTATTTGTATCTGTATCTCCTGTCTGATCAATGTTTATAAACAATGTTATTTTGTATCTCTCTATCTCCCATTTGATCAATGTTTATAAACAATGTTACTTTGTATCTCTCTATCTCCTGTCTGATCAATGTTTATAAACAATGTTATTTGTATCTGTATCTCCTGTCTGATCAATGTTTATAAACAATGTTATTTTGTATCTCTCTATCTCCCGTCTGATCAATGTTTATAAACAATGTTACTTTGTATCTCTCTATCTGCCGTCTGATCAATGTTTATAAACAATGTTACTTTGTATCTCTCTATCTGCCGTCTGATCAATGTTTATAAACAATGTTACATTGTATCTCTCTATCTCCTGTCTGATCAATGTTTATAAACAATGTTATTTTGTATCTCTCTATCTCCCGTCTGATCAATGTTTATAAACAATGTTACTTTGTATCTCTATATCCTGTCTGATCAATGTTTATAAACACTGTTACTTTGTATCTCTCTATCTCCCGTCTGATCAATGTTTATAAACAATGTTACTTTGTATCTCTATATCCTGTCTGACCAATGTTTATAAACAATGTTACTTTGTATCTCTCTATCTCCTGTCTGATTAATGTTTATAAACACTGTTACTTTGTATCTCTCTATCTCCCGTCTGATCAATGTTTATAAACACTGTTACTTTGTATCTCCTGTCTGATCAATGTTTATAAACAATGTTACTTTGTATTTCTATATCCTGCCTGATTAATGTTTATAAACAATGTTACTTTGCATCTCTCTATCTCCTGTCTGATCAATGTTTATAAACAATGTTACATTGTATCTCTCTATCTCCTGTCTGATTAATGTTTATAAACAATGTTACTTTGTATCTCTCTATCTCCTGTCTGATCAATGTTTATAAACAATGTTACTTTGTATCTCTCTATCTCCTGTCTGATTAATGTTTATAAACAATGTTACTTTGTATCTCCTGCCTGATTAATGTTTATAAACAATGTTACTTTGCATCTCTCTATCTCCCGTCTGATCAATGTTTATAAACAATGTTACTTTGTATCTCTCTATCTCCTGTCTGATCAATGTTTATAAACACTGTTACTTTGTATCTCCTGTCTGATCAATGTTTATAAACAATGTTACTTTGTATCTCTATCTCCCGTCTGATCAATGTTTATAAACAATGTTACTTTGTATCTCTCTATATCCTGCCTGATTAATGTTTATAAACAATGTTACATTGTATCTCTCTATCTCCTATCTGACCAATGTTTGACTAGAATATATCACTAGAGCTCCGCTTTAATGGGGCACACTGCAACTGCAAACGAAAAAATTGCGTAACCTTCTCGTTACGCAAAATTGTTTTTATTTTTTTGTACGTGTTAGTAAATAGCGCCGGGATCTCTTTTATACAACGCGCGCTGTACTTTCGTTGTTTTTTTTTTTTCTTAGTCCAGATTTGACTTATTTACCATATTTGCGCGTTCCCCGGCTCGTTCCTGTCTATAAAGCTTGTGCAATCCAAACCCTGAACTTCTTTTTTTTTCCGTGTCTCTTCCTCCGACACGTATGATCCTTTTCCCGTGTAATATGATTCAGGTTTTGCTGTTTTCTATTCCGCGCCTTTGGCAGCGACACACAAGCTGACTTTTCTTTTTTTTCCAGTAAAAGTATATTTTTTCAACCAAGAAAAGTTTGCAGCTCAATAAGTCTCTGTGTGATTACGCCGGCGTAGGACTGTTGGCATGCTACCCCCTTAGACACTTCACTTCATACATCAAACAAAATTACCCGGGCCGCCCCCCTGATCTCACAGCTGGAACCTATAACTGGGCTCCCTCTAGGTCTGAGGGACAGAATAAGCCTTCTGCTCCCCCCCCCAATTCCTGCTGCATATCTCCATCTAACCCGCAGCTCAGCCATAAATCTTCGGCTCATTACAAGCTGGCCGGGCTATAAAGATTCCTATTACTGGCAGATAAGAGAGCTCTGTTCTGGAGGCCTCAGCATGCGGCACACTGGACTCAGTGATGATCCCCCAACAATTAACTCCGTGTGTGGAGGGAATGGCGTACAATATGGTGGTGCAGGTCCTCCATCACAGCCAATGAATGGGTCAGTGTTAGGGCGTTCTTCCCCTCGGAGTTAAATGAAGACTTTTGTCAGACCGATATTCATAAAAAAAAAAAAAAGTTAACGGCGTTTTTTTTTCAGAACTTCCTTCTGGGAATCCGCCGGTAGAAAGGAGGCCGGCCCGGGATGTAGACGTACAGGGGTGTAGGTTTTTTGGTGTTGTTTAGAAATATATACTTTGGAAAACGGCCCAGCCCCCGTACTCGCACTTTCTCAAGGCCTAATGCCGCGTACACACGAAGGGACTTTTCCCCGGCGGACCTAGTCCAGCGGACAATCCGCCGGACTTTCCAGCTGGCTTCGCCGGACTTTCCGAGCGTGTGACTTGCCCACACACGCCCGGACTTCTCCGGCGGACAATCCGCTGGACAAAGTCCGCGGGACTTCTGAAAATGAACAGACTTGGCCACACACGGAGCAGTCCGTTCATTTCGAAAATAACTTCAGGTACGTAGCTAGCGTAGGCAGTAAATGCCGGCGCACTAGCTCCGTCACCTGGCATGGATTTAAAGGGAGTCCCCGCGCCGAAAAACGGCGTGGGGGTTCCCCCCAAATCCATCTCAGACCCTTATCCGAGCACGCAGCCCGGCAGGCCAGGAAAGGGGTGGGGACGAGCGAGCGCCCCCCCCCCTCCTGAGCCGTACCAGGCCGTGTGCCCTCAACATGGGGGGGTGCCCTGGGGAAAGGGGGGCCGTGCGGCCCCCCCACCCCAAAGCACCTTGTCCCCATGTTGATGAGGACAAGGGCCTCTTCCCGACAACCCTGGCCGTTGGTTGTCGGGGTCTGCGGGCGGGGGCTTATTGGAATCTGGGAGCCCCCTTTTATAAGGGGGCCCCCAGATCCCGGCCCCCCACCCTATGTGAATGAGTATGGGTACGATGTACCCCTACCCATTCACCTAAGGTGTAAAATGTAAAGTAAAAAAAAACACACTTTTGAAAAAATATTTTATTGCACTACTCCGGGGGTCTTCTTCCGTCTTGGGGGTCTTCTCGCCGGACTCCTCCGCTATTTTACCTAGCTCTTTTACCGAGCGGAGAAGTCCGGCTACCTTCTTCATCGTCGCCGCCGTCGTCTGGGGGTCTCGATCCGCCTTCGGGGGTCTTCGGGGGTCTTACGGGGTCTCTTCTGTTCTTGCCGCTGTCGTCGCTTTCTGCGCCGCCTTCTTCTTCTTCTTCCGCCTTCTTCTTCTTCTTCTTCCGATGTTGACACGTCGCTCTCTCTGGCCGGAATGCCAGAGCCGCGCTGTGCTGGGACTTATATAGGACAAGGGGACAGGGTCACATGCTCATGTCACATGGTGACCCCGCCCCCTGTGATGTCACAGTCCCAGCATCCTCCGGGACAGTGACATCACAAGGGGGGCGGGGTCACCATGTGACATGAGCATGTGACCCTGTCCCCTTGTCCCTATATATAAGTCCCAGCACAGCGCGGCTCTGGCATTCCGGGCAGAGACAGCGACGGGTCAACATCGGAAGAAGAAGAAGGCGGAAGAAGAAGAAAGCGGCGCAGAAAGCGACAACAGCGGCAAGAACAGAAGAGACCCCGGAAGACCCCCGAAGACCCCCGAAGGCGGATCGAGACCCCAGACGACGGCGGCGACGACGAAGAAGGTAGCCGGACTTCTCCGCTCGGTAAAAGAGCTAGGTAAATGGCGGAGGAGTCCGGCGAGAAGACCCCCAAGACGGAAGAAGACCCCCGGAGCAGTGCAATAAAATATTTTTTCAAAAGTGTGGTTTTTTTACTTTACATTTTACACCTTAGGTGAATGGGTAGGGGTACATCGTACCCCATACTCATTCACATAGGGTGGGGGGCCGGGATCTGGGGGATCCCGCCCGCAGACCCCGACAACCAACGGCCAGGGTTGTCGGGAAGAGGCCCTTGTCCTCATCAACATGGGGACAAGGTGCTTTGGGGGGGGGGGGCCGCACGGCCCCCCTTTCCCCCAGGGCACCCCCCATGCTGAGGGCACGCGGCCTGGTACTGCTCAGGAGGGGGGGGGGGGCGCTTGCTCGTCCCCACCCCTTTCCTAGCCTGCCGGGCTGCGTGCTCGGATAAGGGTCTGAGATGGATTTGGGGGGACCCCCACGCCATTTTTCGGCGTGGGGACTCCCTTTAAATCCATGCCAGGTGACGGAGCTAGCGCGCCGGCATTTACTGCATACGCTAGCTACGTACCTGAAGTCACGTGATAAATGAACGGACTTTCTGATGAGCGGCAAGTCCGTTCATTTCAAAAGTCCGGCGGACTAGCCTACTAACGGCGGGATTGTCCGCTGGACTGCCAAGTCCAGCGGATAATTTTAAAACAAAACTTAAAACTTTAGTCCGCCGGACTTTTTGAAAAAAAGTCCATTGGAGGCCCACACACGAGGGGATTATCCCCTGGACTTGAGGCCAGGGGATAATCCCGCGGGATAGTCCCTTCGTGTATAAGTCACAGAGGGGTTCCCACAGGAGGAGAACTTCAAATTCTGTATGTGGTGGGAATGGCGTAAAATGTCGTGGTGCAGATCCCCCATCAGAGCCGATGGGTCAGTGTTGGCGCGTTTTTCCCCCTATTTATAAAAAGTCAATGGCGTTTTTAGAGCTTACCTCAAGTCTTCTAGGAAAATGCTGGTAGAGGCAGGCCGGGGTGTAAATGTATGAATGAATGAATGAATAATTTGTACAGTGCTGCAATGCAAACTGAATCGCCTTTTCTGGAAAACAGAAAAAGTGCGAGTACGGGGCTGGGCCTTTCTCAAGGCCTAATGTCTACCCCGATCTTCCCGTCATTTGTAATGGATTCTATCAGAGGCACACAGAGGTTCCCACAGGAGGAGAACTTCAAATTATGTGTGTGGAGGGAATGGCGTACAATATGGTGCAGGTCCTCCATCAGAGCCAATTGGTCAGTGTTGGCGCGTTCTTCCCCTCAGAGTTAGAAGGAGACTTTTGTCAGACCGATATTCATAAAAAGTCAACAGAGTTTTTAGAGCTTACTTCAAGTCTTTTAGGAAAATGCTGGTAGAGGCAGGCCGGGATGTACAGTGGTGTGAAAAAGTGTTTGCCCCCTTCCTCATTTCCTGTTCCTTTGCATGTTTGTCACACTTAAGTGTTTCGGAACATCAAACCAATTTAAACAATAGTCAAGGACAACACAAGTAAACACAAAATGCAATTTGTAAATGAAGGTGTTTATTATTAAAGGTGAAAAAAAATCCAAACCATCATGGCCCTGTGTGAAAAAGTGATTGCCCCCCTTGTTAGAACATACTATAACTGTGGTTGTCCACACCTGAGTTCAATTTCTCTAGCCACACCCAGGCCTGATTATTGCCACACCTGTTCACAATCAAGGCATCACTTAAATAGGAGCTGCTTGACACAGTAAGGTCCACCAGAAGATCCTTAAAAGCTACACATCATGCCGAGACCCAAAGAAATTCAGGAACAATTGAGAAAGAAAGTAATTGAGATCTATCAGTCTGGAAAGGGTTATAAAGCCATTTCCAAAGCTTTGGGAATCCAGCGAACCACTGTGAGAGCAATTATCCACAAATGGCGAAGACATGGAACAGTGGTGAACCTTCCCAGGAGTGGCCGGCCGCCCAAAATTACCCCAAGAGCGCAGCGACGACTCATCCAAGAGGTCACAAAAGACCCCACAACAACGTCCAAGGAACTGCAGGCCTCACTTGCCTCAGTTAAGGTCAGCGTTCATGCCTCCACCATCAGGAAAAGACTGGGCAAAAATGGCCTGCATGGCAGAGTTCCAAGGAGAAAACCACTGCTGAGCAAAAAGAACATCAAAGCTCGTCTCAATTTCTCCACAACACATCTTGATGATCCCCAAGACTTTTGGGACAACATTCTGTGGACCGATGAGACAAAAGTGGAACTCTTTGGAAGGTGTGTGTCCAAGTATATCTGGCGTAGAAGGAACACTGCATTTCAGAAAAAGAACATTATACCAACAGTAAAATATGGTGGTGTAGTGTGATGGTCTGGGGCTGTTTTGCTGCTTCAGGACCTGGAAGACTTGCCGCGATAAAAGGAACTATGAATTCTGCTGTCTACCAAGAGATCCTGAAGGAGAATGTCCGACCATCTGTTCGTGTACTCAAGCTGAAACGAACTTGGGTTCTGCAGCAGGACAATGATCCTAAACACACCAGCAAGTCCACCACCGAATGGCTGAAGAAAAACTAAATGAAGACTTTGGAGTGGCCTAGCCAAAGTCCTGACCTGAATCCTATTGAGATGTTGTGGTATGACCTTAAAAAGGCCGTTCATGCTCATAAACCCTCTAATGTAACTGAATTAGGACAATTCTGCAAAGATGAGTGGGCCAAAATTCCTCCAGGACGCTGTAAAAGCCTCATTGCACGTTATCGCAAACGCTTGGTTGCAGTTGTTGCTGCTAAGGGTGGCCCCAACCAGTTATTAGGTTAGGGGGCAATCACTTTTTTTCACACAGGGCCATGATGGTTTGGATTTTTTTTCACCTTTAATAATAAACACCTTCATTTACAAATTGCATTTTGTGTTTACTTGTGTTGTCCTTGACTATTGTTTAAATTGGTTTGATGTTCCGAAACACTTAAGTGTGACAAACATGCAAAGGAACAGGAAATGAGGAAGGGGGCAAACACTTTTTCACACCACTGTAGATGTATGAGTTCTAGTTTTCTACGTTGTTTGGAATTATTTCTTTGGAAAACAGAAAAAGGCCCAGCCCCGTACTCGCACTTTCTCAAGGCCTAATGTCTACCCTGATCTTCCTGTAATTTGTAATGGAATCTGTCAGAGTCACACAGAGGTTCCCACAGGAGGAGAACTTCAAACTCTGTGTGTGGAGGGAATGGCGTACAATATCGTGCAGGTCCTCCATTAGAGCCAGTAAATGGGTCAGTGTTGGCGCGTTCTTCCCTCGGAGCAAGAGTAATACCGCGTACACACGGTCGGAATTCTCGTCGTAAAAAACTCTGATGGTTTTCCCGTCGGAATTCCGACAGAATTTCGCTCAAACTGTCTTGCCTACAAACGGTCACACCAAATTCCGACGGTCTGTAACACAGCGGCATAAAACACGTTTGACAGCACTATAAAAGGGAAGTTTAATGCTTCTGAGCATGCGTTGAATTGTTTCCGAGCATGCGTCGGAATTTTGCATGTCGGAATTGCATACACATGATCGGAAAATCCGATAGAAAGGTTTTCCGTCGGAAAAATTGAGAACAGGTTCTCAATCCAAAGTCCGTCGGAAATTCCGACAGAAAAAGACCGATGGGCATACACACGGTCGGAAAATCCGTTGAACAGCTCCCATCGGACTGTTTCCATCGGAAATTCCGACCGCGAGTACGCGGCATTAAAAGAAGACTTTTGTCAGACCAAAAGTTAACGGCATTTTTTAGAACTTCCTTTGAGCCTTCTGGGAATCCGCCGGTAGAAAGGAGGCCGGCCGGGATGTAGACGTACAGGGTTGTAGTTTTTTTGCGTTGTTTGGAATTATATACTTTGGAAAACAGAAACAAGGCAGCCCCGTACTTGCACTTTCTCAAGGCCAAATGTCGATCCTGATCTTCCCGTCATTTGTAATAGACATGTGCGATTAGTTTCGTACGAATTCGTAATTGGTACAAATTTTTCGAAATTCGTACGAATTTACGAATCCATAGTACGAATTTTTTCGAATACGAATTCCGTACGGAATACGAAATTCCGTTAACGAATTTCGTCGCCAAATTATTCGAATCCGACTACCAAATATCGAATTTCAACTAATATGAAAGAAATTATTATAGCGGATATAACGAATGATTCGAATGTTTGGTAAAACAAAGTGTCATTTTTGCAGGAAAAATTCCGTTTACGAATTTCAGCTCCAAATTATTCGAATCAAACTACCAATATCGAATTTCAACTAATTCGAAAGAAATTATTATAGCGGATATAACGAATGATTCGAATGAATTTGAATGATTCGAATGACAAAGTGTCATTTTTGCAGGAAAAAAAGCTATTTAAAAATCACTCACGGCTAATGAATTGTCGGCTCCGTAACACAGAGAACAGTCATTCATTGATAAAAAAAAAAAAAAGTGTAAAAAAAGCGTATTAAGGGGAACCCCAACCCAAAAAAAAAATGGCGTGGGGTCCCCCTAAATATCCATACCAGACCATTCAGGTCTGGGATGGATTTTAAGGGGACCCCCGGCCAAAAAAAAAAAAAATGGCGTGGGGTCCCCCTCAAAATCCATACCAGACCCTTTAAGTCAACGGCAGTTTTAAAACGTCCTCCAAGTCTTCTGGGAAAAACACTGGTGGAATTGACGCCAGTCAAGATGTAGATGTATGGGTTCTAGTTTTTCACTTTGTTTGGTATTATATACTTTGGGAAACAGAAAACGGCCCAGCCCTATACTCGCATTTTCTCAAGGCCTAACGTCTACTCAGATCTTTCTGTCATTTGTAATGGATTCTGTCAGAAGCCACATAGAGGTCCCCACAGGCGGAGAACTTCCAATTCTGTGTGTGGAGGGAATGGCGTAAAATATTGTGCTGGTCCTCCATCAGAGCCAAGCAAAGGTTCACTGTTGGCACGTTCTTCCCCTTGGAGTTAAAAGAAGACTTTTGTCAGACCGATATTCATTAGAAAGTTAATGGCGTTTTTACAACTTATTCTGAGTCTTCTGGGAAAACGCCGGTAGAAATGAGGCCAGCCGGGATGTAGACATTCGGGTTGTACTTTTTTGCCTTGTTTGGAATTTTATATACTTTGGAAAACAGAAAAATGGCCCAGCCCCGTATTCGCACTTTCTCAAGGCCTAACCTCTACCCTGATCTTTCCGTCATTTGTAATGAATTCTGTCACATCGAGGTTCCCACAGGCTGAGAACTTCTGTGTGTGGAGGGAAGGGCGTTGAATACTGTGCAGGTCCTCCATCAGAGCCAATGAATGGGTCAGTGTTGGCGCGTTCTTCCCCTCAGAGTTAAAAGAAGACTTTTGTCAGACCGATATTCATAAAAAGTCAACAGCGTTTTTAGAGCTTACTTCAAGTCTTCCGGGAAAATGCTGTTAGAGGCCAGCCGGGATATAGATGTACTTGTTCTAGTTTATCACTTTGGTATTATATACTTCGGGAAACAGAGAATGGCTCAGCCCCGTACTCGCACTTTCTCAAGGCCTAACGTCTATTCTGATCTTTCCGTCATTTGTAATGGATTCTGTCAGAGTCACGGAGAGGTTCCCACAGGAGGAGAACTTCAAATTCCCATTACTATTCCCATAGTGGGTGGAGGACCAGTAGAAGCATAAAGTGGTCTTCTACTTCATTCTCATTCCTTTTTTTCTCACTTACCTAATGTGACAGACCTAGCCGGGACACAGGCTTTTTGAGAGGACTAAATGCGAGCCTCCTGCCAACTGATTACGGGCCCTGGCATTTGGGGGAACGGTGCTCTTTGTGAGCTGCATGCCTGGGGACCGCTGAGCTGGTTTTACTTGGATTCAGGTCCATGCTGGCCCACCAAGACACACTCTGTATATGTATTTGGCATTAGCAAGAGACTGAATGACTGTTGGGACACAAGCTGTCAGATGCTAATGTAATGAACTCCAGTCAGCCTGTCTGTTGTGTAAATGAGTATAGTCTGGCTTGTGGAGGAGTGTTTCACCTATTGTTGTGTGTGCTAATTAACTCTGCAAATTGAATGAAGGAGTCCAGTGTTGATTAGATAATTAGTTTATGTTAACCACTTCAGCCCCGGACCAATTGGCAGCCAAAGGACCAGGCCCCTTTTTGCGATTCGGCACTGCGTCGCTTTAACTGACAATTGCGCGGTCGTGCGACGTGGCTCCCAAACAAAATTGGCGTCCATACCACAAATAGAGCTTTCTTTTGGTGGTATTTGATCGCCCCTGCGGTTTTTATTTTTTGCGCTATAAACAAAAATAGAGCGACAATTTTGAAAAAAATTCAATATTTTTTACTTTTTGCTATAATAAATATCCCCAAAAAATATATAAAAAAAACATTTTTTTTCCTCAGTTTAGGCCGATACGTATTCTTCTACATATTTTTGGTAAAAAAAATCGCAATTAGCGATTATTGATTAGTTTTGCGCAAAAGTTATAGCGTTTACAAAATAGGGGATAGTTTTATAGCATTTTTTATTAATATTTTTTTTTTATTAGTAATGGCGGCGATCAGCGATTTTTATTGTGACTGCGACATTATGGCGGACACATCGGACATTTTTGACACATTTTTGGGACATTTTGTCATTTATACAGCAATCAATGCTATTTAAATAGCACTGATTCCTATGTAAATGACAGTTGTAGTGAAGGGGGTTAACCACTAGGGGGCGGGGAGGAGTCAGTGTGACGTGTTGTGTTTTTTTTACATTAGGGGGCGTGGCTGTACGTCTGACGTCATTGATCGGCGTTCCCGATGACAGGGAACCGCCGATCACTGACAGTCAGTGTAGGAAGCGCGGGGAGAGGTTTGTTTACACAAACCTCTCCCCGTTCTTCAGCTCCGTAACCCGATCGCGGGATACCAGCGGCGATCGGTCCGCTGGTCCCGCGGCCGTGGTCACGGAGCTCCCGACCGTGACCCCCGGGCAGGCAAATTAAAGGGGGCAAATTAAAGGGGACGTATATATACGTGCTTTTGCCTGCCCGTGCCATTCTGTTGACGTATATCTACATGAGGCGGTCGGGAAGCGGTTAAGTTGTTACAAGTGTATTGTTAGAGTAATATGAGCAGGAGGGGGGATCTCCTCTATATAAATGTCATCTTTAGTTTTGTAATAAATCATCAGTCCATGTTGAGTAGCTAAGCAAGTGTCGTCTCGTTTAGTGCTTGGGAGCGGTTGGAATATCTAAAATCTATATCCAGACTGGAAGGAAGTTATATATGACGAACGCACTCAAGAGGAGTGTAGGGACGTTCCGTCACACCTAATATTTCTTTCTGTAAGCATTGCCTCCAATTTTCTGGGGGGGTTGTAGTTCTTAGCTGACTTGGCATTGTCCCCATGCTTGGGCACAAAACAATATCATCAGGGGCGGACTGACAACTCATGGGGCCCCCGGGCAATAGGAGATTATGGGGCCCCCAGGCAATCAGAGATTATGGGGCCACACAGTATACACACACACACACAGTATACAATCACACAGTGTACTAGACATGTGCAATTCGTTTCGTTTTTTTTTGTTATTTTCGTTCGTTCGTTTTCGTACGAATGAACGAATCGTTCAAATCGTACGAATCCAAATAACGAATCGTTCGAATCGTACGAATCCGATTAACGAATCATTCGAATTGAACGATTTAGAAAAACAACGAAAATCCGAAAAAAACTAATTAGAAAACAACGAATGTACTAATGAAGAAAATCCGAAAAACAAAAGGAACGAATTTTTTTTTACATTCGTAACTTTTTTTTTTGTTGAATTGGTAATTTTTCCGTGTCCCTTACAATGGTGCTGCTAAACGTGCTTCGAATGGATTGAACAAAAAAATTCGTACATTCGTAATTTATTTTTCGATTCGTAACTTTTTTTTTTTTTTTTTTTCGATTTGTAATTTTCCGTGTCTCTATTGAACAAAAAAATTCGTACATTTGTAACTTTTTTTTCGATTCGTAACTTTTTTTTTTCGATTCGTAACTTTTTTTTTCGATTCGTAAATTATTAAAATGTAATAATAGCATACACATTACATCAAATTATGAATTATGCTCCGATTACGAATCTACGAATGTTACGAATGTACGAATAAATACGAATGCGTCCGAAAATTAAACTAACGAAAAAAAAACTCTTACGAATGTACGAATCGTTACGAATCCGAACACCGACGACTTACGAATGTACGAATCGTTATGAATCAACGGAAACGAAAAAAATGAAACGAAAAAAAAAACGATTTTTTTTTCAGAAACGAATAAAACGAAACGAAAAAAAAAGATTTTTTTTGTTGTGCACATGTCTACAGTGTACACAGACATGTTTCTATTGGCTGAGAAGGTACTGGAGAGGTGGGGCAGCTATAATCTCTGGATTTTTAGACCAAAAGGATGTCGGTAAGCGAAATTTCCTAAACAGATGTAAAAAAAAACACAGATTTTTACATACTGTCCCTGGTTTTACTGAGGCTGGCAACCCTGATGGGGCCCCTGGGCAGTGCCCGAGTGGCCGAATGGTCAGTCCGCCCCTGAGTATCATACAATTCTATCATAGGCATATAAAGCAGACTTTATCTGTAATCATTTTTTGTTGTTACCTTTAGCAGACGTCCACCCCTTTCTCTAACACATATGTGCAGCAACAAAGAGGGTAGACGCCCACACATGTGTCCATTGGCGTTAGAACCATCTCTTCATCCTCTTAGCACAGTGACCGAGCTCTCAAAGACAGTTCTCACCGATGGGACCAGCTCCCGATCATGTGACACTGTGATAGCCAATCACGGTGGCCACATGGTTGGCTGATCCTTCCTGCCCCCCCTCCCCTCCCCTCCCCCCCACACCACCCGGCATAAAGAACCTGTTAAAAAGGATGTTGAGGCTTCATCCTCTAGCAGTCCCTGCCGGCCTTGTAGTCTCCTCCGCTCCTTTGGGTGCCTTCTATGTATTCTTAAAGTGGTTCTAAAGAAAATAATTTAAGAAATAATAATTTTATACTTACCTGCTCTGTAATGGTTTGGCACAGGGGAAGCGCCACCTGAGTGCAATAAGTTAAGTAGGATTTTAATGACACAACAATTAATGCACTTACAGGTGATTTTATTCACCTTCCTGCATTAATTGTTGTGTCGTTAAAATCCTACTTAACTTATTGCACTCAGGTGGCGCTTCCTTCTTGTTCCCTTGTCTTCCTATTACAGAGCTGGCTTCTCTCTAAGGATAGCTGCCTCCCCCCCAATAGAAAGCCTCTTGCTATGAGGGCACTCAAGCAGGCTCACTCCCGAGCTGTGCTCTGTGTGTCCATTAACACACAGAGCGTGGCTTGGCCCCGCCCCCTGCTCTCTCCTCAGTGGCTCACTGGCTGTGACTGACAGCAGCAGGAGCCAATGGCTGCTGTGTGCACCAATGAGGGAAGAGAGACCAGGGAGAGCAGTTGCACATAGCTGGATCGAGAGGTGGCTCTGGTATGTATGGGGGGGGGGGGGGGGAGCTGAACCTACAAGGTTTGCATAGAATGCATTAGGGTAAAAAACTCTAAATCTTTAGAACCCCATAAACCTTTAAAAGTCCCAGCCTCCTCTAATTTCCTTATTTTTTTTTGCTGTTGTGATCTGGCTTTCTGTTAGGGGGTGGCTACGTCCGTTCTTCATGGCCCCACCGTATGTAGGAACGTAGCGTCCCTCTCTTATACCTTCCTGAGCTAGACTATGGACTATAGACTATAGACTATGGACTATGGACTATGGACTATGGACTCTGGACTATGGACTATAGACTCTGGACTATAGACTCTGGACTATAGACTATGGACTATAGACTATGGACTATAGACTATGGACTATAGACTATGGACTATAGACTCTGGACTATAGACTCTGGACTATAGACTCTGGACTATAGACTATGGACTATAGACTATGGACTCTGGACTATAGACTATGGACTATGGACTCTGGACTATAGACTATGGACTATAGACTATGGACTATAGACTATGGACTATGGACTATAGACTATGGACTATAGACTATGGACTATAGACTATGGACTATAGACTATGGACTATAGACTATGGACTATAGACTATGGACTATAGACTCTGGACTATAGACTCTGGACTATAGACTATAGACTATGGACTATAGACTATAGACTATAGACTATAGACTATGGACTATAGACTATGGACTATAGACTCTGGACTATAGACTATAGACTATGGACTATGGACTATAGACTATGGACTATAGACTATGGACTATAGACTATGGACTATAGACTATGGACTATAGACTATGGACTATAGACTATGGACTATAGACTCTGGACTATAGACTATAGACTATGGACTATGGACTATAGACTATGGACTATAGACTATGGACTATAGACTCTGGACTATAGACTCTGGACTATAGACTATAGACTATGGACTATAGACTATGGACTATAGACTCTGGACTATAGACTCTGGACTATAGACTATAGACTATGGACTATAGACTATAGACTATAGACTATAGACTATAGACTATGGACTCTGGACTCTGGACTATAGACTATGGACTATAGACTATAGACTATGGACTATGGACTATGGGATGTGTAGTGTGCATAGAGCAGTGCACATGACCGTAACTATCTAACTAACTGGTGGGGGGGATCTATTGTTGCTAGGGGGGTCTTATGTTTCTGAGGGGTCATTAGTTGCCGTGAGGTATCTACTGTTGAGGGAGGGGTCTATTATAGCTAACTGCTGGAAGGTTTATTGATACTGTCTGCTGGGAGATGTGTTGTTGCTGGGGTGGAACTACTGTTGCTTGGGGGGGGGTCTATGGTTACTGGCTGCATGGGATCTATATTATTGCTTTTCTTTAACTCATTAAGAAATTTCACACAAGTTACTTAGCATCATAAAATTATACTTGGCTCTGAGAGGTGGGTGGGGGGGTGGAACCAAGGGACGGTGCTTGGAGGTGGGTAGGGGGCGGAGACAAGGGTGAGTGAGAAGGGGGTGTTCCTGCATCTATTCTCTGAGAAAAAATGCTCTGCGTATATCTGTATACAGTGGGGGGAGAAAATACTGATTTGCTCCCCTGCAGATTGTGTAAGTTTTGCCCCCTTACAAAGAAATGAAGGGTCTATAATTTTTATCATAGGTGTATTTTATATGATAGAGACAGAATATCAACCAAAAATCCAGAAAAATAAATGATGCAAATGTTATAAATGGAGTTCAGTGAGTAAAATAAGTATTTGACCCCCTACCAACCAACAATAATTCTGCCCCCCACAGACTGGCTCCAGTAGGGGCTCATGTGGTATATATATGGAGTATATATGGTGTATATATGGGGGGTATATATGGGGTATACACAGACTGGCTCCAGGAGGTTCTCATGTGGTACACAGATTAGTCCTGTCAATGTAAGAAGGTCCTCCTAACGACAACTCGTTATGTGTATAGAAGACACCTGTCCACAGAATCTCTTCCATCCAATCCTCCCCATCATGGGGGAGAGCAAAGATCTGTCAGAGGACGTCGGGGAGAAGATTGTAGACCTGCACAAGGCTGGGATGGGCTACAAGACCATCAGCAAGAAGATCGGTGAGGAGGAGACAACTGTTGGAGCGATTATTCGCAAATGGAAGAAATACAAAACAACCATCAATCGCCCTCGGTCTGGAGGTCCATGGAAGATTTCTCCTCATGGGGTGAGGATGGTCATGAGAAAAGTGAGGGATCCGCCCAGAACTACACGGGAGGAGCTTGTGAAGGATCTCAAGACAGTTGGGACCACAGTCACCAAACAAACCATTGGTAACACAATACACCGCCATGGATTGAAATCCTACAGCCCCCGCAAGGTCCCCCTCCTCAGGAAGACACATGTACAGGTCCTCCGCCTCAGGAAGACACGTGTACAGGTCCCCCTCCTCAGGAAGACACATGTACAGGTCCTCCTCCTCAGGAAGACACATGTACAGGTCCTCCGCCTTAAGAAGACACATGTACAGGTCCTCCTCCTCAGGAAGACACATGTACAGGTCCTCCGCCTCAGGAAGACACATGTACAGGTCCTCCGCCTCAGGAAGACACATGTACAGGCCCCCCTCCTCAGGAAGACACATGTACAGGTCCTCCTCCTCAGGAAGACACATGTACAGGTCCTCCTCCTCAGGAAGACACATGTACAGGTCCCCCTCCTCAGGAAGACACATGTACAGGTCCTCCGCCTTAAGAAGACACATGTACAGGTCCTCCGCCTTAAGAAGACACATGTACAGGTCCCCCTCCTCAGGAAGACACATGTACAGGTCCCCCTCCTCAGAAGACACATGTACAGGTCCCCCTCCTCAGGAAGACACGTGTACAGGTACCCCCTCCTCAGGAAGACACATGTACAGGTCCTCCTCCTCAGGAAGACACATGTACAGGTCCCCCTCCTCAGGAAGACACATGTACAGGTCCCCCTCCTCAGGAAGACACATGTACAGGTCCCCCTCCTCAGGAAGACACATGTACAGGGCCCCCTCCTCAGGAAGACACATGTACAGGTCCCCCTCCTCAGGAAGACACATGTACAGGTCTCCCTCCTCAGGAAGACACATGTACAGGCAGGTCCCCCTCCTCAGGAAGACACATGTACAGGTCCCCCTCCTCAGGAAGACACATGTACAGGTCCCCCTCCTCAGGAAGACACATGTACAGGTCCCCCTCCTCAGGAAGACACATGTACAGGGCCCCCTCCTCAGGAAGACACATGTACAGGTCCCCCTCCTCAGGAAGACACATGTACAGGTCTCCCTCCTCAGGAAGACACATGTACAGGCAGGTCCCCCTCCTCAGGAAGACACATGTACAGGTCCCCCTCCTCAGGAAGACACATGTACAGGTCTCCCTCCTCAGGAAGACACATGTACAGGTCCCCCTCCTCAGGAAGACACATGTACAGGCAGGTCCCCCTCCTCAGGAAGGCACATGTACAGGTCCCCCTCCTCAGGAAGACACATGTACAGGTCCTCCTCCTCAAGGTCCATCTGAAGTCTACCAATGAACATCTAAATGATTCAGAGAAGGATTGGGAGAAAGTTCTGTGGTCAGATGAGACCAAAATGTAGCTCTTTAGCATTAACTCGACTCGCCGTGTTTGGAGGAAGAAAAATGGTGACTATGACCCTAAGAACACCATCCCTACAGTCACACACGGAGGGGGAAATATGATACTTTGGGGCTGTTTCTCAGCTAAAGGTACAGACCGACTTTGCCGCATTGAGGGGTCAATGGATAAGGACATGTATTGTAAAATCTTGGATGAGAACCTTCTTCCCTCAGCCAGAACACTGAAGATGGGTCGTGGATGGGTCTTCCAGCATGACAATGACCCAAAACCTACCGCCAAGTCACCAAAGGGGTGGATCAAGAAGAAGCACAATAAGGTCACGGAGTGGCCTAGCCAGTCTCCAGACCTTAATCCTATAGAAAATGTATGGAGGGAGCTGAAACTTTGAGTTGCCAAGAAACCTTAAGGGTTTAGAGAAGATCTTTAGAGAAGAGAGGACCAAAATCCCTCCTGAGATGTGTGCAAACCTGATCACCACCTACAAGAAACGCCTGACCTCTGTGATCACCAACACACATATATATATATATATATAGATAGATATAGAGAGAGAGAGAACATACATACACACACCTACCTCTGAGATGTCCCCTGCTCAGCTCACCCTTTAGCTCTACAATCATCCGTGCTCATGCTCCCTGCTGATTGGAGTCTGACTCAGCAGGAGGCGTGTCCAGTTTCTGCAGAGAGACCACTGCTTCCACATGAAGAGCATGGGGTGGCATGAAGAGCATGGGGTGGCATGCTGGCAGGGGACAGGCTTTTCCACTCTTCTAAAGAAATGGAACTGTAAGGCTTTGCACGCCTTTTGTTTTCTCGCCCCGCCCCCCCCCCCCCCGGAGCGGAGTTTAAACTTTTGATTCATTTTCATTTACTTACAGCTTCTCCAGTTCCTGAAGTCCGTAGAAGGATCCGTTTCTCAGTGCAGTGATCTTATTGTTGCTGAGGATCCTGCGAAAAAGAAACAGAGCGGCTTAGTAAATCTGAAGAGGAAATAGACGGCGGTTCAAGAGATCGACATTTCTATATAACCCTTTCCAAGTTCCCGCTAAGAGCCCTTTCACACTTGTGCAACTTCTAAATCGTGCGATTTCCACTGCGACTTTGATGCTATTTTGATGAGACTTTGAATGGGTTGCGACTTTGAGCAATGTGATTGTATGTGCTCTACAAAGTCGCATGTATATCATGCAGGTGCGACTTTTCAGGGTTTCACATTGAAGTCTATGGCCCTCGAGTCACATGAAGTAGTGCAGGAACTGGCTTACAATTAAAGTCGCTGCTACTTTAAGTCGCACAGATATGCACGGTAGTCATTGGGAAACGTGGGCTGCGACTTGTCATGCGGCTTTGGGGGTCAAACGTCGCATGACAGGTCGCACAAGTGTGAATGGGGCCTTACACTCATTGAAGTGCGTGTACTGCAGGGCATTTGCATTATTAAAGGAGAACTCTAGATATTAGGATCTTATATTATATTACACTCTGAAAATCGATCAATCCTGATGTACTGACGGACGATCTCATTTGTTCTCATAACCAAAACAAGAAAGGTGATGAAGGGCTCATTCACATGGACAGAAGCTGGCAGCGAGATCCTGCCTTAAAATTGTACGTTTACATAGTACAGCAGAAATGGACCCTACTGGTCGTCGGGAATTGATCAGGATTAAATTTTTTATTTTTTTAACATACTACAATTTATTATATTATATTATAATTGCATACTTCAGTATGCAGTATGTAAAAAAAAAAAAAAAGAATCTTAATTCTTTTTTCCATTCTTTAAAAAAAAAAAATTATATATATATATTTATTACATTTTTTTTTAAACACTGTACCTCTCTGGGGAATTGTTTAGTATTTTTATTTTTATTACATACTATGATTGATTATATTATTTTATATTATAATTGCATACTCCAGTATGCAGTATGTAAGAAAAATAATTCTCAATATTTATTTTCCATTCTTTAAAAAAAATTGAGTACTGTCCTTGATGCTTTTTTTATTTGCACTAACATATCATTTTTCATGGACGAGCTTTCGGGGTGTGTCCCCTTCTTCAAGGTCTAAGCAGTACTGATTCACAAAAGTTTTAGCAGAAGGTAAAATGTTAAAAAAAAAAAGAAAAAAAAAAAAAAGAAGGAAAAATCTCTGAGGGGTAGGAAAAGAAAAACAAACACATACATATACAAATCAATAGTATGGCAATGGTAATAAAGCTATCAGCAAGTGAGATAAGACAGAGGGAAAGCTATAGACTGCAGGGGGGGGGGGGGGAGATCACAGTCATAGAGGGGGGTCATAAAACTCTAGTATAGTGGGTGAGGAAACCAATATCCAAATTTAAGCCATTGTTTTTTGTGTCAAAAAGAAGTATCATTCTTAGCTCGAATGTTTTCCTTTCCTGGATAGTCTACCCCTCAGAGATTTTTCCTTTTTTTTTTTCTTCTTTTTTGTAACATTGTACCTTCTGCTAAAACTTTTGTGAATCAGTACTGCTTATACCTTGAAGTTGGGGACACACCCCTAAAGCTCGTCCATGAAAAATGATATGTTAGTACAAATTAAAAAAGTATCAAGGACAGTACTCAATCTTCTCTGTCACAATTGCACGAATACGGCTACAATCACTTCAAGTATGATTAAAAAAAAAAAAAAAAAAAAATATATATATATATATATATATATATATATAATATAATATATATATATATATATATATATATATATATATATATATTACATATACATATATATATAATATATATATATATATATATATATTTTTTTTTATATACACTGTACCTCTCTGGGGAATTGATCAGGATTTTTTTTTTTACATACTATGATTGTTTATATTATTTCAGTATGCAGTATGTAAAAAAAAAAAATTCTTATATTTTTTTTTTTCCTTTCTTAAAAAAAAAAAAATATTATATATATATATATATATATATATATATATATTAGCACTCTACCTCTCTGGGGAATTGATCAGGATTTTATATTTTTTTACATACTATGATTGATTATATTATATTATAATTGCCTACTAGACCCTTTGGGTGGGTTTACTAAAGGCAAACAGACTGAGCACTCTGCAAGTGCAGTTGCTCCAGAGCTTAAAGAGGAGGGCCCACAAAAAAAATAAAAAATAAAAGTCAGCAGCTACAAATACTGCAGCTGCTGCCTTTTAATAATCGGACACTTACCTGTCCCGGGTCCAGCGATGCGAGGGAACGAGGCCCCCCCCCCCTCGTTCCCCGCTCCGCTCGCGGCGCCGGCATTCTTAATGTGGGCTCCCGGCTGTGGCTTCACAGCCGAGCACCCACTGCGCATGCGCGAGCGGCACAGTGCGTCGTGATTCGACGCTCACTCATCTGGGACACGTGACAGGTCCCAGATGACTGTGCGGCGCCTAGGGGAAGTGACGTCAGTTGCTGGGCACTGAAGGTGGCAGACTACGAGGGATCCCCTAGCAACAGGCATTTAGAGGTGAGTAGAATTTTTTTTTTTCCAATTATTTATTTTTTTAATTTTTTTTATGATTTTTAAGCCAATTTTTTTTTTTTTTTTTTTTTGGGTGGCAACACCACTTTAAGAAATGAGTTAGAGCTTCACTTTGCAAAAAGAATACCCAATCACGTGCAAGAAAAATAAAATAAAAAAACAAAATTTTTGCTTGCACATGATTGGATGATGGAAGTCAGCCGGGCTTCCCCTCATTTAAAAAAACTTCACTTGCAAAGTGCTCGGTCTGTTTGCCTTTAGTAAATCAACCCCAAAGGGTCTAGTATGCAATAACAATATAATATAATATAAAAAAGAGTTGCGTAAACTGTTGGCGCTATATAAATCCTGTATTATAATAATTATAATATTATAATATAATCAATCATAGTATGTAAAAAAAAAAAAAATCCTGATCACTTCCCCCAGAGAGGTACAGTGCTAATATATATATATATATATATATTATATATATATATATATATATATATATATATATCTATATATATATATATATATATTTTTTTTTTTTAAATAATAATAATAATAAATAAATATTTTAAAAAATGTAAAAAAAAAAAATGTAAAATTTTATAATTATTTAAATTTTTTATTTTAAATAATAATATAATAAATAAATATTTAAAAAAATTAAAAAAAAATAAAAAAATATTAAAGAAATTTTCTTTTACATACTGTCACCAGTATCCCTGATCACCAATACACCAGTTATATAATGACGCTGTACTGCACTGGTGACAGAATGTAAAAAATGTTTTAAGAACGTGAAAAAATGGGACAAAAAAAATAACAACTTCAGCCTCTTACTAAATACCTTGGCCTGCCTACTTTCCAAAGAGGACATTTGGGGGGGGGGGGGTAGTTGTACTGTCCTGGTGTTTTCGTGCCTCAAGAAATTAGATCGGCCGTCAGTACATCAGAAATGATCGATTTTCAGATATACATCCCATTGTTTTTTGGACTTAATAACTTTTCTACAGACTAAATAATAGACACCGATTTGGGTTATTTTCACCAAAGAAATGGAGCAGAATATATTTTTGGCCGTAATTTATGAAGAAAGATTATTTATTATTATTTTATTATTGTATTTATTAATACAAAATTCTATAACAGAAACAAAGCAATGTGGGTGCATTTATTATTATTATTATTATTATTATTATTATTATTATTATGATTCTTTTTTTTTAATTACAAAAGAAGTAATTCTCCTCCAAGGAGATAAGACACTGGATAAAACTTGGGGATAAGTGTATGTATGGCAAAGATAATCAGAATATTCCTTAATTATTGTTATTTTGCCTAAATCTAGACCTAAAGAGTATGAAGACAAACCCTTGTCCCCCTGCGGTCACTTAGGAAGGATAATGCAACATAATAGCGATTCCGTGGATTTCATTTCTGTTTTATCCTAATTGGGGTTGGCATCACCGTCTCACCACAAAAATGTCATCGCTTCCTGCCTCCAGCTATAACCAAGAGAGCGTTCCTGGCACAATGCCCCCCCCTCCCCCTACTATCAAATTCTAGTGACCACAATGACCCCCCCCCACCTCCTTCAGTATCGGTGACGCTGGTGTCACGTCACTCAGCTGTTTTTGGTTGGTGAAAGGGATGAGTTGGTTGAGGGGGGGGGGGGGTTCCAGATGGACAATCAATGAGCGTCTATTACAGGAAGTAGCACTCAAGGTGGGTGGAGTCATACAAGTGCCGCCACTTATCCGACTTCCTGTCATTACGGAGAATCACAATGCTGGGTCAGGGGTCCCGGAACATTCGGCTGGAGCTGAAGGATGGAATTCAGGAGGGCGACAGCCTTTTAAAATAACAGTGGAAAAAAAATAAAAATAAAACAATGGAGGCCACCAAAGCCGGGAGAGATCCAAGCCCATGTGATCCACCTTCCCTTATAAACAGGACCTACAAGACTTAGATAATGGGTCAAAAATACAAAATTCTACAAATGTGCGTCTGAATTCAGTTGAAGTGAAGATGCGATGTTACGAAGTTGGGCTCCTTATTACAGACATAGAGAAACAAGACCTACGGGACTATTAAGTTGCCGTACCGTTCATATCTACACTATATTACCAAAAGTATTGGGACGCCTGCCTTCACGCACATGAACTTTAATGGCATCCCAGTCTTAGTCCGTAGGGTTCAATATTGAGTTGGCCCCGCCCTTTGCAGCTATTAACAGCTTCAACTCTTCTGGGAAGGTCCATAAAGACGCAGATGACCTAGTCCGTAGGGTTCACTATTGATTTGGCCCACCTTTTGCAGCTATAACAGCTTCAACTCTTCTGGGAAGGTCCATAAAGACGTTGATTGACCTAGTCCGTAGGGTTCAATATTGAGTTGGCCCACTCATTGCAGCTATAACAGCTTTAACTCTTCTGGGAAGGTCCATAAAGATGTGGATGACCTAGTCGGTAGGGTTCAATATTGAGTCGGCCCGCTCATTGCAGCTATAACAGCTTTAACTCTTCTGGGAAGGTCCATAAAGATGTGGATGACCTAGTCCGTTGGGTTCAATATTGAGTTGGCTCACCCTTTGCAGCTATAACAGCTTCAACTCTTCTGGGAAGGTCCATAAAGACATGGATGACCTAGACCATAGGGTTCAATATTGAGTTGGCCCACCCTTTGCAGCTATAACAGCTTCAACTCTTCTGGGAAGGCCCATAAGGACGTGGATGACCTAGTCCGTAGGGTTCAATATTGAGTTGGCACCACCCTTTGCAGCTATAACAGCTTCAACTCTTCTGGGAAGGTCCATAAAAACGTGGATGACCTAGTCCGGAGGGTTCAATATTGAGTTGGCCCACCCTTTGCAGCTATAACAGCTTCAACTCTTCTGGGAAGGTTCATAAAGACATGGATGGCCTAGTCCGTAGGGTTCAATATTGAGTTGGCCCACCCATTGCAGCTATAAACAGCTTCAACTCTTCTGGGAAGGCCGTCCACAAGGTTTAGGAGGGTGTCTATGGGAATGTTTGACCGTTCTTCCAGAAGCCCATTTGTGAGGCCAGGCACTGATGTTGGATGAGAAGGCCGGGGGGGAACTTCTTGTATTTTGGGTGTAAGAGGGGCTTTACTATTGGCTAATAATGGCCCCATGAGCACAAGCTCCTGTCCTGCTCCTGTCTTTGATAGAATACTATCCCTCCTGCTGAGGCCAAACCCCTTCCGCCATCTTGTGTCCACTCCAAGCCAGAGGCCTCCACATACCTGACCATTGACCTTTATATCCCCAAAGGAAGGACACATAAATAGGGTTGCTGCACATTACAGATGGAAATTACATAAACGGTAACATCACATCCACATACAGTCCATCACATTTAGTGGACGGTCCGCAGTAGTCACATGTGAAAGCATATGCAGTACTTTAAGCAGCCATCTCCCCCTTACTGTCTCTCCTTCACCCGGGGTTCATTAGTACCCACAGGACTTGGTTCTCTGTAGGCACCTCCTCCATGGGTACACCTTTCCCGGGACCCTCCAGGGGGAATAGCCTCACTCAGGGAACCCTTGGCTTGGTCTAAAAGGCTGTTTGCAATCCCCCCTAAGGGTCAGGAAATCCACAGCCAGCTCTCCTGGGTGCAGGTCTACTCCTCCCTGGGCTCCAGCCCTGTCCACGTCCTGGTTAGAGCTGGGCTGGTGTGGGGGTGTTTGGCAACTGGACTAGGGCGCCTCAGAAGCTGGCTTATAACTGGGCACTGACCCACCCATGACATCACTGGTGGGGGGATTCTCACTAAAAGGGGCCTAGCACCTGATGACACTGACTGCTGTAACCAGATTCTGGAACAGAGCCACCTAGTGGCAGACTAGCTAGCTGCACCGGCCAACATGGGCATTTGTCCCTCAAACTTAAGTGCCACTCGGTGCACCATCCAGCCGCAGCAGCTTCCTGCGTTTTATAGGCAGCCGGCAGCGGGGCTGGATTGTCCACCAGTGCCTTCCAGGTGCCCGCACCAAAATGCCAGGATCTTAAACCTCGCCGCTAAACGCCGCAACGTGCCACCAGGCCGGGGTCTCTATTTTTGAAGAAAATGTAAAAGGTCAGTTATATTAGATGCCAATCGGCCTACCAGTCTGTTTTAGTGTTATGGGAGGAAACCAACGCCAACTCCGGAGTAGACGGAGTCTTTGCCAAATATGGAGTCCAGGGGCCCGGCGTGGCACTGCGAGCGCCAACCCCAACCAAATTCTACATACCATTCATGACAAAATGAACACTCTACTGGCTGCAGACGATCAATAATTCCACCAGCGGATCAGCCGGGGAGGGTTGGTGCTGAGAGCTCCTTCATCTCCACCCTACCAGGTTTTCCTGGCCGAAGCCGGCGGCGGGTTCACGAGCCCCGGCCATTCATGTAGAAGTTCATTAAAGCTTTTTTAATGAGCAATTAGTGCTTTGTGACGGGACACAAGCTAATGGGGTCAAGACACTCATCTACTTCTCTGTCTTCATGTGTTGGCGCTCCGACGGCTCCGGGCAAATTCCTCTGCTTAACCCGTCGTGTGCCGGACAGAGACGCCCGTCCGGGTTCAACCACAGCAAGCCCATGAAATCGCACCGTATGCCGATCATTATTCCGGTGATCTCTACCCTAACCAAATATTAATCCATATAAATTGGTGTCATCTCCGGGGTCACTTATATCACTCATACTGCCCCGACACAGGACCCCCTCCCCCATACTGCCCCCACACAGGACCCCCTCCCCCATACTACCCCGACACAGGACCCCCTCCCCCATACTGCCCCGAGACAGGACCCCCTCCCCCGTACTGCCCCGACACAGGACCCCCTCCCCCGTACTGCCCCGACACAGGACCCCCTCCCCCATACTGCCCCGACACAGGACCCCCTCCCCCATACTCCCCGACACAGGACCCCCTCCCCCATACTGCCCGACACAGGACCCCCTCCCCCATACTACCCCGACACAGGACCCCCTCCCCCATACTACCCCCATCATTACACAGGACCCCCTCCACCATACTACCCCCATCATTACACAGGACCCCCTCCCCCATTCTGCCCCGACACAGGACCCCCTCCCCCATACTACCCCCATCATTACACAGGACCCCCTCCCCCATACTGCCCCGACACAGGACCCCCTCCCCCATACTACCCCCATCATAACACAGGACCCCCTCCCCCATACTGCCCCCATCATTACACAGGACCCCCTCCCGTATACTGCCCCGACACAGGACCCCCTCCCCCGTACTACCCCGACACAGGACCCACTCCCCCATACTACCCCCATCATTACACAGGACCCCCCTCCCCCATACTACCCCCATCATTACACAGGACCCCCTCCCCCATACTACCCCCATCATTACACAGGACCCCTCCCCCATACTACCCCCATCATTACACAGGACCCCCTCCCCCATACTACCCCCGTCATTACACAGGACCCCCTCCCCCATACTACCCCCATCATTACACAGGACCCCCTCCCCCATACTACCCCCATCATTACACAGGACCCCCTCCCTCATACTACCCCGACACAGGACCCCCTCCCCCATACTACCCCGACACAGGACCCCCTCCCCCATACTACCCCCATCATTACACAGGACCCCCTCCCCCATACTACCCCCATCATTACACAGGACCCCCTCCCCCATTCTGCCCCGACACAGGACCCCTCCCCCATACTACCCCCATCATTACACAGGACCCCCTCCCCCATACTGCCCCGACACAGGACCCCCTCCCCCATACTACCCCCATCATAACACAGGACCCCCTCCCCCATACTGCCCCCATCATTACACAGGACCCCCTCCCGTATACTGCCCCGACACAGGACCCCCTCCCCCGTACTACCCCGACACAGGACCCACTCCCCCATACTACCCCCATCATTACACAGGACCCCCTCCCCATACTACCCCCATCATTACACAGGACCCCCTCCCCCATACTACCCCCATCATTACACAGGACCCCCCCCCCATACTACCCCCATCATTACACAGGACCCCCTCCCCCCATACTACCCCCATCATTACACAGGACCCCCCTCCCTCATACTACCCCCTCCCCCATACTACCCCCCCATCATTACACAGGACCCCCTCCCCATACTACCCCCATCATTACACAGGACCCCCTCCCTCATACTACCCCCTCCCCCATACTACCCCCCATCATTACACAGGACCCCCTCCCCCATACTACCCCCATCATTACACAGGACCCCTCCCTCATACTACCCCCATCATTACACAGGACCCCCTCCCCCATACTACCCCCATCATTACACAGGACCCTTCCCCCATACTACCCCCATCATTACACAGGACCCCCTCCCCCATACTACCCCCTCCCCCATACTACCCCCATCATTACACAGGACCCCCTCCCCCATACTACCCCCATCATTACACAGGACCCCTTCCCCCATACTACCCCCATCATTACACAGGACCCCATACTACCCCCATCATTACACAGGACCCCTCCCCCATACTACCCCATCATTACACAGGACCCCTTCCCCCATACTACCCCCATCATTACACAGGACCCTCTCCCCAATACTACCCCCCCCAGGACCCCTCCCCATACTACCCCCCCCCATCATTATTTCACAGGACCCCCTCCCTCATATACTACCCCCATCATTACACAGGACCCCCTCCCCCCATACCCCCATCATTACACAGGACCCCTGACACAGGACCCCCCTCCCCTCCCCCCCATCATTACACAGGACCCCCTCCCCCATACTACCCCCATCATTACACAGGACCCCCTCCCCCATACTACCCCATCATTACACAGGAACCCCCTCCCCTATACTACCCCCATCATTATCAATTTGGACATTGTGATATAAATATCATTTGGTTTGCACACGATCCCCTGGCAACAATAGATACATCCCAGCAACAATGACCCCAGTAACAATAGATCCATCTTAGCTACAATGCTTCCAGCAGCAATAGACCCCCTAGCAAAATAACACCGCCCCCAGCAACAATAGATCCCCAGCAACAATGCCTCCAGCAGAAATAGATCTCCCAGCATCAACGTATCCCCCAGAAACAACAGATCCACCCCAGCAACAATAGACCCCCAGCAGCAACAGATCCCCCAGCAAAAACAATAAATCCACCCCAGCAACAACCCCCCCCCCCGTAACATCAGATCCCCCAGCAACAATAGAACCACCCCAACAACAAGAGACACCAAGCAACAATTGATCTTCCAGCACCAACAGTTCCCCTGCAACTATATATCTACGCCAGCAACAATAACCCTCCATCAACAACAGATACCCCAGCAATAACAGACCGCCTCACCAACAGATCCCCCAACAACAATATATCCCCAGCAACAATAGATCCATCCCAACAACAACAGATCCCTGCCTGCAACAACAGATCTCCCAGCAGCCAACATGAATAGAACCTCCAGCAACCAGCAAGACCTCTCCCTCAACAGTAGATCACTCCCAACAGTTGACCCCCAAAAACAAGACCCCCCCCCAGCAACAACAGAACCCTCACTATTAACAATAGATCCCCCAACAATAGTAGGTCCCCTACCAGCAACAACAGACCCCCTGCAACAATAGATTCCCCAACAGTCAGCATCAAAAGACCCTCCAGCCCTCCCCCGCACCCCTTGTCATTATATACATTCAGTGCTGGGGGGTGGGTGCCCCCAACTTCCTGTATATAGGCAGAGAGAGAAAAGATAATACCTGTAATAAGTCAATAATCAATAAAAGTCGTTTTCATTATATCTAGTCATAGATTGTTCTTGGAGGTCTTTGGAGAAACTGGTCCACCAGGAACCCCAGACCCAGAGATATCACTATGGGAGTCCCCCAAATACCGGAACCCAGTGGGCAGTGTGACCACCTAGTGACCAACACATTCCAAATCTACATTTTACATTTGCTGAGCAATTAAAGTGTACCTACTGCGCATGCAGGCGGATCACAGCAACGTGAAGTGCATTCAAAGTGTACCTACTGCGCATGCAGGCGGGTCATAGCAACGTGAAGTGCATTCAAAGAGTATTTATGGCCAATCTTTAAAATCATATATTCATTTTCACAATTAATTCCAATTATTTCTGGTCTAGTCCTATTATTCTGGACCATCTGGAAGTACTTTGTGAAGACCCCACACATTGACTTCCAGGAATTCTGTGACACGGAGTCACTATGCTCTGTGAGGAGGCACTGCTGTGTTATGCATTTCACAGAGCCCGCCTTCTGAGGGGAGGAGTTTCAGGAGGCGGAGTCAGTACAGCAATCAGAAAAGTACCATGGGATACATAGTCCTTGGAAATGGAGAAGATACAAAGCATGCTGGGAATCCGGGAAGTTGTGGAAAGAGACAGCCAGCAGACAGACCCCAGCACTCCTATGTCCCCAGTGACCTCCAGTGAATCCAGTATACCTGTGTCTCCAGTGACCTCCAGTGTCACCAGTGAACCCAAGACTCCTGTCTCCAGTGACCTTCAGCACTCCCATGTCTCCAGTGAACACATGCCTCCAGTGACTCCTGTATCTCAAGTGACCCCTAGTGTCTCTATTGACCCCAGCACTCTTGTGTCTCCAGTAACCCCAGCACTCCTGTGTCTCCAGTGACCCCAGCACTCCTGTGTCTCACATGAACGCATGTCTCCAGTGATCATCAGTGTCTCCAGTGACACCAACATTACTGTTTTTCCAGGGAGCATCAGTGTCTCCAGTGACCCCAGCACTCCTGTGTCTCCAGTGACCACCAGTGTCTCCAGTGCCCCCAGGACTCCTGTGTTTTTAGTGACCCCAGCAATCATGTGTCTCCAGTGTCTCTAGTGACCCCAGCACTCCTGTGTCTCCAGTGATCCCAGCTCTCCTGTGTCTCCAGTGACCCCCCAGTGACTCCAGTGATCCCCAGTGTCTCCAGTATCCCCAGCAATCCTGTGTTTCCAGTGTCTCCAGTGACCCCAGCACTGCTGACTCCAGTGATCCCAGCACTCCTGTGTCTCTCGAGTTACCCCGTTTCTCCAGTGACCCCAGCACTCCTGTGTCTCCAGTGTCTATCAGTGTCTTCAGTGCCCCCAGCACTCCTGTGTTTTTGGTGACCCCGGCACTCATGTATCCAGTGTCTCTAGTGACCCCAGTACTCCTGCGTCTCCAGTGACCCCCAATGTCTCCAGTGACCCCAGCAATCTTGTGTCTCCAGTGACCAAAGCACTGCTGTGTCTCCAGTGATCCCAGCACTCCTGTGTCTCCAGTGACCCCCATGTCTCTAGGACCCCAGCACTCCTGTGTCTCTAGTGAACCCCAGTGTCTTCAGTGAACCCCGGTGTCTCAAGTGAACACATGCCTCCAGTGACTCCTGTATCTCAAGTGACCCCCATTGTCTCTATTGACCCCAGCACTAATGTTTCTCAAATTAACACATGTCTCCAGGGACCAACTGTGTCTCCAGTGACCCCAACACTCTTGTTTCTACAGAGACCATCAGTGCCTCCAGGGACCCCAGCACTCCTGTGTCTCCAATGAATGCATGTCTTCAGTGATCATCAGTGTCTCCAGTGACCCAGCACCCCTGTGTCTCCAGAGACCATCAGTGTCTCCAGTGACCCCAGCACTCCTGTGTCTCCAGAGACCATCAGTGTCCCCAGTGACCCCAACACTCCTGTTTCTCCAGAGACCTTCAGTGTCTCCAGTGATCCCAACATTACTGTTTCTCCCGGGACCATCAGTGTCTCCAGTGCCCCCACCACTCCTGTGTTTTTAGTGACCCCAGCACTCCTGTGTCTCCAGTGTCTCTAGTGACTCCAGCACTCCTGTGTCTCCAGTGTCTCCAGGGATCCCAGCACTCCTGTGTCTCCAGTGACCCCAGCGCTCCTGTGTCTCCAGTGACCCCAGCACTGCTGTGTCTCCAGTGATCCCAGCACTCCTGTGTCTCCAGTGTCTCCAGTGATCCCAGCACTCCTGTGTCTCCAGTGACCCCAGCACTTCTGTGTCTCCAGTGACCCCAGCACTGCTGTGTCTAGAGTGATCCCAGCACTGCTGTGTCTCCAGTGACCCCCAGTGTCTCCAGTGACCCCAATGTCTCCAGCGATCCCGGGCACTCCTGTGTCTCCAGTGACCCCCAGTGTCTCCAGTGACCCCATTACTCCTGTGTCTCCATTCAACGTATGCCTCCAGCGACTCTTGTATCTCTAGTGACTCCTGTATCTCAAGTGACTCCCAGACAGATTTTGGTCACCACTTACAATCAACAGCCATCAGTACCAGCTCCTGATCATGTGATCACTGTGGCAGCCAATCTCTGCTATACCCCATGGACATTTCCAATGCCTGGACAGGCTGTAATATACAAAAGGTTTGAGGACAGGAAGGGATTGTAAATAGGACACAACACTCACCCATCTGCAACTGAGTGGATTTACCCCTGGAGGAGTTTGGACCCCACGTCCCATGTCAGCCCTCCCCTCATTATTTTAGGGAACAAGCGCTGGTTTGTTGTGATAAACAAAACTGGATGATTACATTGAAAGTCATTAATGCCCCTTTAAATCATTTACGATGCAGCCACATGTTTTTTGAATTAGCCTCCAGAAATCTTATACTATAAACAGTGACATGCTTACTTTGCTTCTTCCATAGGAATATAAAACGATTACTTTTCACAGCAATTTAAAGTTCTAAACATTAAAAAAAACAAAAAAAACAAATCCAGCCAGAGGCCTGAGAGCCGCCCGGCCACAATGGCTTTTGTGATGTTAAGAGCCCAATGTGTTCGCTGCATCGATGACATATTCTTTACTTCACCTCATTTACAGCCGCCACGGCCAAATATTAAAAGAAAAACTTCATTCTTTTTATAAGCCGGTTTATTCTGATTTACAATGGAGAAAATACTATGTGGGTAAAACACAAAAGCGTGAGCTTCCATTATATCATTGGAGAAGATATAAAACTCCATTTCCTTTTTTTTTTGTTTACAAACTTTTTTATTGGGTGCTAAAATGGTACAAAAAGAGTACAAAAATATGTTGAAACTTTAACAGTAATAAAACGTTTTACATATGTAACATTGTATGATACAAATAATTAGGTATGAATATCTAGTTGTGGTACAAAAGTTTTGATTATGGTTTATAGTACAATATAAAGGGTAGACTGACGCTTTGTGTGTAGACATTCTCCTAATGAAGAGCTCCAGGTAGGCCGATTTTTACACAGTGACATTGGTCCGGCTTGGACTAAGCAAGTAACCGGCACTCCAGCCAGAGATCCGCACTGACCTCACCTCATTCTGGACCAATAGCCCTGCATTGAGGACGGCGAAGGTCCGCCCACATCCCGAGAGTCAGGGAAAAGGGGAGAGCGCCGCAGCCTGTCGGAGGGAGGAATAAGTTAGGCGTTACACCTTTCTCCTCTACCCCCTGTGCACTAGAAAAGTATTTGAAGAGTTTCATTAACTCAAAGCAAATGTCAGTTCTTTATTTGAACAAGGTCCAAACATCAATGTTTAAAAATCGAAGAAAAAAAATGTTATTATAAAAAAAAAATGTTTAACCTCTTAACCAGTGGCGGCGTCTCCATTAGGGGCGCGGGGGCACCGCCCCCCTAATTCATGCGCCCGGCCCCCTAATCTACATGCAGGGCGCCGTCCGCATGGATTTCAATGGGGGCTTTTTATTTTTTGAAGCACATGATTAGACTTAGAGGCTCTAATTGGGGTGGGCTCGGGGGGCACAGAGCACTGCGCCCTGAGCCCACCCAGTTGTGTGACAATAGCGAATTAATATTCGCTGATGTCTTCCGGCTTCTCCTCCTGGCCAATCAGGATGACCGTATTGGCTGTCGAGGAGGAGATGCAGGGGGAAGCCGCCGAGGAGAAGACGCAGGGGGAATCCGCCGAGGAGACACTGGGAGAATCCGCCAAGGAGGAGACGCAGGGGGAAGCTGCCGAGGAGGAGATGCAGGGGGAAGCTGCTGAGGAGACGCAGGGGGAAGCCATAGAGGAGGAGACGCAGGGGGAAGCCGCCAGGGGGAAGCCGCAAAGGGGAAGACGCATGGGGAAGCCGCAAAGGGGAAGACGCAGGTGGAAACTGCCGAGGAGGAGATGCAGGGGGGAAGCTGCTGAGGAGACGCAGGGGGAACCTGCCGAGTAGGAGACGCAGGGGGAAACCACAGAGGTGACGCAGGGGGAAACCACCAAGTAGGAGACGCAGGGGGAAGCCGCCGAGGAGGAGACGCAGGGGGAAGCTGCTGAGGAGGAGACGCAGGGGGATAGGGAGGAGACGCAGGGGGAAGCCGCGGAGGAGGAGACGCAGGGGGAAGCCGCAGAGGAGGAGGCGAAGCCGGGGGGAACCCACCGAGGAGGAGACGCAGGGGGCAGGGGGAAACCGCCGAGGAGGAGATGCAGGGGAAAGCCACTGAGGAGGAGACGCAGGGGGAAGAAACCGCCGGGGAAGAGAAGAGGGGAGGGCAGGGGGAAGGGGTGGGCTGGGGGGAGGGCGGAGAGGGGAAACCCACCAAGGAGGAGACGCAGGGGGAAGCCGCAGAGGAGGAGACGCAGGGGAAAGCGCAGAGGAGGAGACGCAGGGGGAAGCCGCAGAGGAGGAGAAGCAGGGGAAACCGCCGAGGAGAAGCAGGGGGAACCCACCGAGGAGGAGACGCAGGGGGAAACAGCAGAGGAGAAGCAGGGGGAACCCACCAAGGAGGAGACGCAGGGGGAAGCCGCAGAGGAGACGCAGGGGGAAGCCACAGAGGAGGAGACGCAGGGGGAAGCCGCAGAGGAGGAGATGCAGGGGGAAGCCGCAGAGGAGGAGATGCAGGGGGAAGCCACAGAGGAGGAGAAGCAGGGGAAACCGCAAAGGAGAAGCAGGGGAAACCCACCAAGGAGGAGACGCAGAGGGAAGCCGCAGAGGAGACGCAGGGGGAAGCTGCAGAGGAGGAGACGCAGGGGGAAGCCGCAGAGGAGGAGACGCAGGGGGAAGCTTAAATGGGGTAAGTGCAGGGCTGGTGGGCAGACAGGTGAGTGACGTGGGAGGGTGGATGATTTGGCGATCGACCAAGTGGGGGAGACATTTTGACTGACAGACCAACTGAATAGGGGGGATTTGACTGATTGACCGAACAGGGGGGGGTGGTCGGTGGTTTGGAGCACCAGCCGCCACTGCTCTCAATGCCGGTGCCTCCCGGCCCTACAGGAAGTTTATGGCGCTGGGATTTTTTATTTATTTTTTTACCAAAAATATGTATCAGAGTACACATTGGCCTAAATTTATGAAGAAATTCGATTTTAAAAAATTTTTTGGAGGATATGTTTTATAGCAGAAAGTAAAAAATATTGTTACTTTTTTTTTCGGCTTTCAGAGAGGAGCGAAGGGAATAAACCTCAGGAATGTCGGGAAACGAGGATTTATCTGTTATTTTGTATTACTTTTTATTTTTATTTTACAGAGAGGATTGATATTTCTGTCTGTGGGGAAGTTTAGATTTAGGCCTAATATACACTTGAGCTCAAAACTGCCGTTTTTTTCTGCTGCGTTTCTCTTCTAGAAGAACACGGAGTGCACGAGACCTCACAATACACGGAGTACACGAGACCTCACAATACACGGAGTACACGAGACCTCACAATACACGGAGTACACGAGACCTCACACTTGAGCTCAAAACTGCCAGTTTTAAACGGCTTTTTTCTGTGTTTTTTCTGCTGCTTTTCTCTTCTAAGGAGAAGAAAACGGAGTACACGAGACCTCACAATACACGGAGTACACGAGACCTCACAATACACGGAGTACACGAGACCTCACAATACACGGAGTACACGAGACCTCACAATACACGGAGTACACGAGACCTCACAATACACGGAGTACACGAGACCTCACAATACACGGAGTACACGAGACCTCACAATACACAGAGTACACGAGACCTCACAATACACGGAGTACACGAGACCTCACAATACACGGAGTACACGAGACCTCACAATACACGGAGTACACGAGACCTCACAGTACACGGAGCACACGAGACCTCACAGTACACGCTGCTTCCTGGGATGCTTAGAAGTGGTAAATGTTTCAGTTTTCAAAGCAAATGCCTAAAAATCAATACAAAAATGATCAGCTGTCTAAGTGACAATAAAGATGGGAGTTGCTGTGTAAATATTTCAGCTCTCACTGCTGCTGTAAAAAAAAAAAAGGTTGCCTGACACAGAGGTTATCAACACCTTCAGGTGAGAAATAGAGATACAAAGTAACATTGTTTATAAACATTGATCATACCGGAGATAGAGAGATACAAAGTAACATTGTTTATAAACATTGATCAGACAGGAGATGGAGAGATACAAAGAAACATTGTTAATAAAAATTGTTCAGAGAGGAGATAGAGAGATACAAAGTAACATTGTTTATAAACATTGATAAGGCTGGCAATGGAGAGATACAAAGAAACATTGTTTATAAACATTGTTCAGAGAGGAGATACATACAGATACAGAGAGAGATACAGAGAGAGATACAGAGAGAGAAACAACCTGTGATACATAGTGATTCTTATTTTTTCAATATATTTTATTATTATTATTATTATTATTATTATTATTATAATATTAATAATTAATAATAAATATGATAAATAATGTGATGCATTAGTTATTGATTCCATGTATTTGTAGTGAATGGGGTATTTTAGTGGGGTGTTATGTTGTATTTTGTACACAATGGTAATAAAGGCTTTAGAAATAATGTCCTCATGTAATAAGACATATGGGAGCGATTACCTGATTATCAATCCATAATATAGTTCTGCTTCATCGGACAGACTCCACTTTTACAAGGATTAGAAGCCGAGCCGCAGACTTAACATAATAGAGGCATTAAGTGAGTGTCCATCATGGGGGGGGGGGGGGTGAGTGTTCATCATAGGGGGGGGGGGGGGGTGAGTGTTCATCATAGGGGGGGGGGGGGGTGAGTGTCCATCATAGGGGGGGGGGGTGTGAGTGTCCATCATAGGGGGGGGGGGGGGGTGAGTGTCCATCATAGGGGGGGGGGTGAGTGTCCATCATAGGGGGGGGTGAGTGTCCATCATAGGGGGGGGGGGTGAGTGTCCATCATAGGGGGGGGGTGAGTGTCCATCATAGGGGGGGGGGGGGGTGAGTGTCCATCATAGGGGGGGGGGTGAGTGTCCATCATAGGGGGGGGGGGTGAGTGTCCATCATAGGGGGGGTGAGTGTTCATCATAGGGGGGGGGGGGGGGGGGGGGTGAGTGTCCATCATAGGGGGGGGGGTTGGGGGGGGGGGGGGGGTGAGTGTCCATCATAGGGGGGGGGGTGAGTGTCCATCATAGGGGGGGGGGGGTGAGTGTCCATCATAGGGGGGGGGGGGTGTGAGTGTCCATCATAGGGGGGGGGGGGGGGTGAGTGTCCATCATAGGGGGGGGGGGGGTGAGTGTCCATCATGGGGGGGGTGAGTGTCCATCATAGGGGGGGGGTGTGAGTGTCCATCATAGGGGGGGGGGGGTGAGTGTCCATCATAGGGGGGGGGGGGTGAGTGTCCATCATAGGGGGGGGGGTGAGTGTCCATCATAGGGGGGGGGGGGGGTGAGTGTCCATCATGGGGGGGGGGTGAGTGTCCATCATAGGGGGGGGTGTGAGTGTCCATCATAGGGGGGGGGGTGTTCATCATAGGGGGGGGTGAGTTCCATGTGTAATGTGGGGGTCTGGCCTCCATTAATCCCCCGACTGATTTAAAGTGACACCCCCGCTCACCAGCTTGTATGAACGCTCCTCGGAAAGCCCCAACCTGTCACTGCCAGTGAATGGAGCATATTGTGGCCTTTATTATAAGAGCAGATCTGTCCTCCCAAGTGATTCCAGATTGTGTCTAGACATGAATTCGGGGGGGGGGGGGGGGAGCGGGGCCAGGTATGGGAGGAGGAGGGGCGGCCGGACACAAGGGGTGTGTTCCAGGTATAGAGGGAAAATATACTCAGATGGGAGGGAAACAAGAAAAAGGGTCTTTCTCCATCAGTAGAATATTGGAGGTCTATGGATCGATTCCACCACCCGACTGATCACAGGTCAAAAATGTTATGAATTTAGAGGATCTTTTTGACCCCATAAAGAGGTCCTGTCATCCTTATTTATATTACAAGGGACACTTACATTTCTTGTAGAAGGAATAAAAGTGCTAAATATATATATATATATATTAAAAAAAAAAAAAAAAAAATATATATATAATATATATATTTATCTATATATATATATATATTTATATTATATATATATTTTACATATATATATATATATCTATATATATATGTATATATATATATATAGATATATATAGATATAGATGTATATAGATATAGATGTATATATATATTAAAAAAAAATATATATATATATAAAATAAAAAATAAAGGCACAGCATCTCTCACAGCCCTCATCCCTCCGCGCTCGCATTAGTAAGTCACGCGCCTCTATGTAAACGTTGTTTCGCACCACACATGTGAGGCACCGCCGAGAACGTTAAAGTGACAGCAATAATTCTAGCGCTAGACCTCCTCTGTAACTCTAAACAGATAACCTGTAAAGGCGTTTAAAGCGTCGCCTATGGAGATTTTTAAGTACCGTAGTTTGTCGCCATTCCACGAGCGGGAGCAATTTTAAAGGGTAACATGTTCGGTGTCTATTTACTTGGCATAACATTATCTTTTATATTTGACAAAAAAATTGGGGTATATATTGTGTTTTTGGGTTTTTTTTTGTTTTTTTTTTTTTATTCAGTAAAATATATTTTTTTCCAAAAATTGAGGTATATATTATATTTTTTTCAGTTTTTTTTTATTTATTAAAATAAATTGTTTTACAAAAAAATGGGGGTATATATTGTGTTTTTGTTTGTTTTTGTTTTTTTTTATTCATTAAAATATATTTTTTCCAAAAAATTGGGGTATATATTATATTTATTTTCTATTTTTTTTTTATTTATTAAAATATATATTTTTCCAAAAAAATGGGGTATATATATTGTGTTTTAGTTTTTTTTTTTTTTTTTTAGTTTTTTTTTTTTAATTCATTAAAATATATTTTTTCCAAAAAAATTGGGGTATATATATATATTTTTTTTCTGTTTTTTTTTTTATTTATTAAAATATATTTTTTTCCAAAAAATTGGGGTATATATATATATATATATTATATATATATAATATTATATATATATTGTGTTTTTTTTGTTTTATTCATTAAAATATATTTTTTCCAAAAAAATTGGGGTATATACAGGCATACCCCACTTTTAAGTACACAATGGGGTTTATTTACTAAAGCTGGGAAGTGCAATATCAGGCTCACTTCTGCATAGGAACCAATGAGCTTCTAACCCCGGCTTGTTCAATTAAGCTTTGGCAATAAAGCAGATTGGTTTCTATGCAGAAGGGAGCCTGATTTTGCACTTTCCAGCTTTAGTAAATAAACCCCATTGTGCACTTAAAAGTGGGGTATGCCTGTATTGTGTTTTTGTTGGGGGTATTTTTATTCAGTAAAATATATTTTTTCGAAAAAATTGGCGTATATATTGTGTTTTTTTTTTTTTTTTATTCATTAAAATGTATTTTATTCATAAAATTGCATTTGAAAAACCGCTGTGCAAATTACATGTATTTATAGTGAAGTGAATGGGGTATTTTAGTGGGATGTTATGTTTTTTTTTTTTGTTTTTTTTTTTACACAATGGTAATAAAGGCTTTTTAGGGAGCAATTTAAAAGGGTAACATGTTCGGTATCTATTTACTTGGCGTAACATAATCTTTTATATTTTACAGAAAAATTGGGGTATATATTGTGTTTTTGTTTTTTTGTTTTTTGTTTTTTTATTCATTAAAAATATATTTTTTTCAAAAAATTGAGGTACATATTATATTTTTTTTTCAGTTTTTTTTATTTATTAAAATATATTGTTTTACAAACAATTGGCGTGTATATTGTGTTTTTTTTGTTTTTTTGTTTTTTTATTCATTAAAATTTATTTTATCCAAAAAACTGCATTTGAAAAACCGCTGTGCAAATTACATATATTTATAGTGAAGTGAATGGGGTATTTTAGTGGGATGTTATGTTTTTTTTTTTTGTTTTTTTTTTTACACATAGTAATAAAGGCTTTTTAATTTCTAAAGGCTTTTAAAATAAAGGCCTTGTGTAATAAGACATATGGGAGGCGTTATCTGATTATCAATAAAGTACATAACAAAATGGCAACAATCGCCATTTTATTCCCTAGGGTCCTTGCTAAAAATGTATAATGTTTGAGGGTTATAAGTAATCTTCTAGCAAAAAAAAAAAAATACTGTTATACCTGTAAACAAAAAAAAAAAAAAAAAAAAAAATCTGAAAAATCCTGGTCTTAAAGTGGTTATAAAAAAAAAAAAAAAAAAAAAAAAAATTAAAGCTGGTCAAAAAAAAAAGAGAAAAAGTGTTTTTATTTTTTTTAAATTTTTTTATTTTATTTTAAGTTTAGTAACTTTTTTGCAACTATTTTTGCAACAATATTGTGAAAAGAAAGCGCTGTTTGTCCTTATGATAACAAAGCGCTACGTATATTGTTTTTAGATGTAATGACAAAGTAATTGTTGAATAAACATAGTACAAAGCAGTGCAGGGGGGGGGGGGGGGGGGGGCACAGGGGGGGGGGGGGAGTGCACACGGGGGGGGGGGGACCTGAACTGGATAAAAAGGGGTAAAATTGCATAGAAGTTGAAAATAGTACAAAGCTAATACCACAACACTGGAGTACATATTGGCTTTCCAGTAATGCACTATATTACCAAAAGTATTGGGACGCCTGCCTTTACACGCACGTGAACTTTAATTTGCATCCCAGTCTTAGCCCCCGTACACACAGTCGGAAATTCCGACCACAAAATCCGTCGGATATTTTCCGACGGATTTTGTCCGACACTGGTGTTGCGTACACACGGTCGGACAAAGTTGTCGGAAATTCCGATCGTTGGAACGTGGTTACGACGGGACTACGTAGAGGCTAGTAGCCAATAGATTTGGTCTCGTTATTTGATCTGAGCATGCGTGGCACTTTGTCCTATCGGAATTCTGTACAAACGATCGGGAAAAGTCTGATCGGATCTTTTTGTCGGAAAAATTTGAGATCCCGCTCTCAAATTTTTTCCTGTCGGAGTTTCCGACGGAAAAAGTCCGATAGAGCCCACACACGATCGGATTTTCCGACAACATAATCCGATTGGGCTTTTCCCGTCGGATTTTCCGACCGGGGCATTAGTCCGGAGGGTTCAATATTGAGTTGGCCCCGCCCTCTGCAGCTATAACAGCTTCACCTCTTCTGGAAAGGTCCATAAAGACGTGGATGAGGGAGTTTGGGGTGGAGGAACTTGACTGGCCTGCACAGAGTCCTGAACCCGATAGAACCCCTTTTGGATGAATTTGAGAGGAGACTGCGAGCCAGGCCTTCTCGTCCAACATCAGTGCCTGACCTCACAAATGCTCTTCTGGAAGAATGGTCAAACATTCCCATAGACACCCTCTTAAACCTTGTGGACGGCCTTCCCAGAAGAGTTGAAGCTGTTATAGCTGCAAAGGGCGGGGCCAACTCAATATTGAACCCTCCGGACTAAGACTGGGATGCTATTAAAGATCATGTGTGTGTAAAGGCAGGCGTCCCAATACTTTTAAAAATATAGTGTATATCATGGATGGTGTTGGTCTGTTGTGTACTATAAAATTGCCTTCCAAAATGTGTGTAAAGGGGGGCGTCCCAATACTTTTGGTAATACAGTGTATGTAGAGCGGTGCTTCATCTGTTTCTTTATATTTACTGCAGGATGATGGAATTTCCATGTGGAAATCTTCTGAGTGCTGAAGATCTGCTTCATGTCTCTCTAATTCAGTCCGGGACAACGTTCTATACAAAGTATTTATCTTCTTGTACCCGGCGAGGTCTGTAATGTAAACAGTGAAGTCCACTAAGAGAGAGAGCATTAGTGGCCCTCGGAGGGAGGGGACACGTGTTTTGTGTCAGACACGGAGGGGACCGGTGACAAGTGAAGAATGATTTGGATTCAAGGGACCTCCATGTGTTATAAATAGTGCCGGCCGTCAGCCATGTGTCGGTGCCCCTCCCCCCCCATACAGGACGGGGGGCTTTATTCATCCACATCGGGGATCTCCTCCCCAAACAAAGAGACGCTTTACTGTCCTTCAGTCTTCAGAGGGGCCGGAATGTGACCAGCGGGAGGAAACAATGCCAAATCTTTAGTATTACCGGGAGGAATCGTGCCCCATTGTTGGTGTCAGTGGGAGGAATAGTTGCCCCATCATTGGTGTCAGTGGGAGGAATTGTGCCCCATTGTTGGTGTCAGTGGGAGGAATAGTGTCCCATTGTTGGTGTCAGTGAGAGAAATAGTGCCCCATCATTGGTGTCAGTGGGGGGAATAGTGCCCCATTGTTGGTGTCAGTGGGGGGAATAGTGCCCCATTGTTGGTGTCAGTGGGAGGAATAGTGCCCCATTGTTGGTGTCAGTGGGGGGAATAGTGCCCCATTGTTGGTGTCAGTGGGAGGAATAGTGCCCCATCATTTGTGTCAGTAGAAGGAATAGTGCCCCATCATTGGTGTCAGTGGGAGGAATAGTGCCCCATCATTGGTATCAGTGGGAGGAAAAGTGCCCATCATTGGTGTCAGTGAGAGAAATAGTGCCCCATCACTGGTGTCAGTGGTAAGAATAGTGCTGCCCCATCATTGGTGTCAGTGAGAGACATACTGCCCCAATAATTGATGTCAGTGGGTGGAATAGTGCCCCATTGTTGGTGTCAGTAGAAGGAAAAGTTGCCCCATTATTGGCGTCAGTGAGAGAAATAGTGTTCCATCACTGGTATCAGTGGGAGGAATAGTGCCCCATCATTATTGGTGTCAGTAGAAGGAATAGTGCCCCATCATTATTGGTGTCAGTAGAAGGAATAGTGCCCCATTTTTGGTGTCAGTGAGAGAAATATTGTCCCATCATTGGTGTCAATTGAAGGAATAGTGCCCCATCATTGTTGTCAGTAGAATGAATAGCGCCCATCGTTGGTGTTAGTGGGAGAAATAGTGCTCCATCTTTCGGGTAGGTGGGAGGAATAGTGCCCCATCATTGGTGTCAGTAAGAAGAATAGTACCTCATCCATGGTATCAGTGAGAGGAATAATGCCCCATTGTTGGTGTCAGTGGGAGGAATAGTGACCCAAGGGCCAGATTAAAGCAAGTAAAGGACCTCATCTGGCCCCCCCCCCCCCCCCTCGGGCCGTTGTTTGGAGACCACTGACGTAGATCATCCTTTCTCGACCTTTTTACAATGAAGGAGCCCTTGAAATAACTTTGCGGTCTCAGGGAATCCTTGATCACAGTATATCAGATGGTCAGGAGGAAGAACGTTCCCGACATTGGTGATGATCAGTGTGAAGAATCCATCCCCTTAAAGTTAGCTAAAAAGATCATTATTGTTGGAGGTTACTTATATAACAAGGTATAAACCGCTCATCGATCGAAGAACCTCAAACAACCTCTGAAGAAATCCTCGGCCTCCTCTGATTGGCAAAGGCTGATCTCCATACACACTGCTGCCTCCCGGTTAGCACAGGACTTGTCACTGCTGTACCTGAGTGGTGGTCAACTTACTTGATATGGTGGCATCAAGTGTGGCCCCTTGAAGAAAAAGAAGAACGGCTGGACATCCAAAGGTTCCAAATGTCTTTATTGAAATCACTGTGGTGACACCGGAAAATGGTCACGTAAACGCGTTTCACACATACATCTTGTGCTTAATCGTGATTAAGCACAAGATGTATGTGTGGGAGGCATCTACGTGACCGTTTTCTGGTGTCCTTGGTGTCATCACAGTGATTTAAATAAATCTTGAATTTTTGGATTTTTGAATTTTTGAATTCGGAAATTCGTATTTCTAAATTCCGAATTTCGGAAATTCGAAAATTAAATAACTATAATAATGATAAAAAAACTTTCAGAATTTTACTGATTTTCTTTCTTTTTTCGGATTTTCGAATTTTCGGATTTTTGAATTCTTGACTTTCTGAATCTCTAAATTCCGAAAATCGGAAAATTCAGAATTTGAAAATTCGGAATTCGAAAATTTGGAATTTGAAAATTCGGAAATTTGTATTTCCGAATTTCCGAAATTTGAAAATGAAATAACTATAATAATAATACATTTTTTTTTATTATTATTATTTATTATTAACTTGTTCCATTCCATTTGTTTAGATGCAGTGTTTATTATTTCGGATAATCCGTAACTTCAGATGAATTTGTATTCGTTACGTTCACCAACAGCCAAATTTAAAAGGAAATGCCAATACCTATATTCTAATAGTTAGTTATTATTTTTAATTTTACTGATTTTCTTTCATTTTTTCAGATTTTCGAATTTTCCGATTTTTCGAATTCGGAATTCGGAAATTCATATTTCTGAATTCCAAATTTTGGAAATTCGAAAATTAAATAACTATAATAATAATGAAAAAAACTTTTAGAATTTTACTGATTTTCCTTCTATTTTCAGATTTTCGAATTTTCGGATTTTCCAATTTTTTAATTTCCGAAAATCTGAACATTCAGATTTTCGAATTTTCGAATTCCGAAATTTGAAATTAAATAACTATAATAATAATAATAATAATAATAAAAGAAACTTTTTATTATTATTATTTATTATTAACTTGTTCCATTCCATTTGTTTACATTCATTATTATACATTCATTATTTCGGATAATCCGTAACTTCAGATAAATTTGTATTCGTTACCTTCACAAACAGACAAACTTAAAAGGAAATGCCAATACCTATAATCTAATAGTTAGTTATTATTTTTAATTTTACTGATTTTCTTTCATTTTTTCAGATTTTCGAATTTTCAGATTTTTCGAATTCGGAATTCGGAAATTCGTATTTCTAAATTCAGAATTTCCGAAATTCGAAAATTAAATAACTATAATAATAAAAAAAAATTTTTGAATTTTATTGATTTTCTTTCTTTTTTCAGATTTTCGAATTTTCGGATTTTCGAATTTTTTAATTTCCGAATTCCGAAAATCCGAAAATTCGGAATTCGAAAATTCGGAAATTCGTATTTCCGAATTTCTGAACTTCCAAAATTCTAAATTCGGAAATTCAAAAATTCGGAAATCCAAAAATTAAAAAAAAGCAAAAAAAATAATGAAACGAAAACGGACACATTTTTTGTCAGCGCACATACGGTAATTTCCAGTAGTTATCAGTCCGGGTTCAACAAAACCTGAAAATAATTTCCAGAGTTCCTCCTTGTGAACAATGTTGAGGAAGTCCTCCTTATTATCTATTATTATTACTCCGTAACTTCAGATAAATTTGTATTTGTTACCTTCACAAACAGCCACATTTAAAAGGAAGTGCCAATACCTATAATCTAATAGTTAAGTTATTATTTTTAATTTTACTGATTTTCTTTCATTTTTTCAGATTTTCGAATTTTCTGATTTTTCGAATTCGGAATTCGGAAATTCGTATTTCTGAATTCTGAATTTCCGAAATTGGAAAACTAAATAACTATAATAATAAAAAAACTTTTTGAATTTTATTGATTTTCTTTCTTTTTTCAGATTTTCGAATTTTCGGATTTTCAAATTTTTGAATTTCCGAATTCCGAAAATTCGGAATTCGAAAATTCGGAAATTCGTATTTCCGAATTTCTGAATTTCCAAAATACTAAATTCAGAAATTCAAAAATTCGGAAATCCAAAAATTCAAAAAAAGCAAAAAAAATAATGAAACGAAAACGAACACATTTTTTTGTCAGCGCACATACGGTAATTTCCAGTAGTTATAAGTTCGGGTTCCACAAAACCTGAAAATTATTTCCAGGGTTCCTCCTTGTGAACAATGTTGAGGAAGTCCTCCTTATTATCTATTATTATATCTGTTGAAGAATATCCTAACATCTCCGGTCACCTGTACTGCCAGCGATGGATTCTCTCCAATCAGAGAAGATCACAAAATTCGTTACATTGATAATAAATTCGTTACATTGATAATAAATTCGTTACATTGATAATAAATTGAAGAGCACATAATCTTCATACAAGACACGGCCAGCTTGGTACGACGTGTGAATTTGCTGTGTGCTGTTGGGAAAAACATCGAGGGAACTAAATTGTCGCTTTCAATGTACCGCAGGGACCCAAATTACAAAACAAAGTAACTGCGTTTGTCCCCAACAGGCTGACAATTGGCTGCCACCCCAGAAGAACGTACAAGAGTCGTAGACTAGAAGATTTCCAGTCGCCATCTTGCGATGGTATTGGATCCGTATGCGGCGGCACATCTGCTTTGTGTTGAGATGCAGACAAGGAGGAGATAAGCAGAATTCCATCACCGAGCCGCTGCGCTCTACTGTACATCCGAAGAACCAGGAGAGATGGGGGTGGGGGATGGGTGGAGCAGATAAGAGGCCCACAATGAGGGTGATAGAAGGACGGGGCAAATAACCCGATCTGTACCAGTCACTGCGAAGCCTATGGGGGCTTTATGGGAAAACGAGGGGCGGAAGAAAGGTTCAGCAGCAGCAACCAATCGGGTTAAGAATATAATTGGCTGGCATTTTTCTAAGGCAAGTTAGAAACTGAAAGCCCAAGTCCGGGAATCACAAAAGAACCACCCTTGCAGTGCCCCTCCCCCATTATTACAAGGGTTCAATTCTCAATAACTCTACAGTAGGGATGAGCCGAACACCCCCGTTCGGTTCGCACCAGAACCCGCGAACGGACCTAAAGTCTGTGTAAATTTAAGAACCGTATTAGTTACAATGGACGCTAACGTTCGAAATCAAAAGTGCTAATTTTACAGGGCTAATATGCAAGTTATTGTCATAAAAAGTTCTTGGGGACCCGGGTCCTGCCCCAGGGAACATGTATCAATGCAAACATTTTTTTTAAAATGGCCATTTTTTCAGGAGCAGTGATTTTAATAATGCTTAAAGTGAAACAATAAAAGTGTAATATTCCTTTAAATTTCGTACCTGGGGGGTGTGTCTATAGTATGCCTGTGAAGGGGCGCATGTTTCTGTGCTTAGAACTGTCTCTGCACAAAGTGTCATTTTTGCAGGGAAAAAAGCTATTTAAAATCACTCGCGGGCTAATGAATTGTCGGCTCCCGTAACACAGAGAACAGTCATTCATTGAAAGTCATTGATAAAAAAAAGTCATTAATAAAAAATTTAAAAAAAGCGTGGGGGTCCCCCCAAATTCAATTACCAGGCCCTTCATGTCTGCTATGGATATTAAGGGGAACCCCGGCCAAAAAAAAAAAAAATGGCGTGGGGTCCCCCTTAAAATCTATATAAGGGGAACCCCGGCCAAAAAAAAATAAAAAAAATGGCGTGGGGTTCCCCCTCAAAATCCATACCAGACCCTTGTCCGAGCACGCAACCTGGCAGGCCGCAGGAAAAGAGGGGGGGACGAGAGCGGCCCCCCCTCCCTCCTGAACCGTACCAGGCCACACGCCCTCAACATTGGGAGGGTGCTTTGGGGTCCCCCCCAAAGCACCTTGTCCCCATGTTGATGAGGACAAGGGCCTGGTCTCCACAACCCTGGCCATTGGTTGTGGGGGTCTGCGGGCGGGGGGTTTATCGAAATCTGGAAGCCCCCTTTAACAAGGGGACCCCCCAGATCCCGGCCCCCCCCTGTGTGAAATGGTAAGGGGGTACAAAAGTACCCCTACCATTTCACCAAAAAAGTGTCCAAAATAATAAAAATGACAGGAGGCGGTCTTTGACAATTCCTTTATTAAAATCTTCTTTCCTCTGGTCTTCCTTCTTCCTCTCTTCATCCTTCGGTTTCTTCATCTTCTCCTTCCGGCATCTTCTTCCATCTTCTTCTTCCTCCGATTCCGCTTCTTCTTGCTCTGGTCTTCTCTCCGGCATCTTCTTCCATGGCGTCGGCGTCTTTTCTGGGCCGCTCCGCGCAATGGGAGGCTCCGCTGTGTGAGGCTTCGCTGCGTCTGACAGGTCTTTTATAACGAAGGGCGGGGCCACCTGGTGACCCCGCCCCTCTGACATCATGGGGAAAGCCATAGGGAATTCCCCATGACGTCCCCATGACGTCAGAGGGGGGAGGGGTCACCAGGTGCACTCTGTTATAAAAGACCTGTCAGACGCAGCGAAGCCTCACACAGCGGGAGCCTCCCATTGCGCGGAGCGGCCCAGAAGAGACACCGACGCCATGGAAGAAGATGCCGGACGAGAAGGACGAGAAGACCAAGAAGAAGCGGATCGGAGGAAGAAGATGATGGAAGAAGAAGATGGAAGAAGATGCCGGAAGGAGAAGATGAAGAAACCGAAGGATGAAGAGAGGAAGAAGGAAGAAGACCAGAAGAAAGAAGATTTTAATAAAGGAATTGTCAAAGACCGCCTCCTGTCATTTTTACAATTTTTGACACTTTTTTGGTGAAATGGTAGGGGTTACCCCCTTACCATTTCACACAGGGGGGGGCGGGATCTGGGGGTCCCTTGTTAAAGGGGGCTTCCAGATTCTGATAAGCCCCCCCGCCCGCAGACCGCCACAACCAATGGCCAGGGTTGTGGGGATGAGGCCCTTGTCCTCATCAACATGGGGACAAGGTGCTTTGGGGGGGGACCCCAAAGCACCCTCCCAATGTTGAGGGCATGTGGCCTGGTACGATTCAGAAGGGAGGGGGGGCGCTCTCGCCCCCCCTCTATTCCTGCGTATTGTAAGTAATCTACAATTGGTCATGTCGGTATGCCGAGGCCCAGAGTTCTGCTCCTCATAGAAGGTAATCCTTCTGATTGGACTTGAAGATATTCCCAGATGTTCTGTAATTCCAGGAAGGTTTCCCCCTCCCCCCTCAAATTAAAGTAAAATTTCACCGCAACTAAATTTTTTCTTTTTTTCTTTTTTTTATTAGTTGATGTATCACATGTGCTGATACATTTCATGTAGTCATATGTTTCATTTCCAGCGTATCTTATCCTCGCACAATTTGGAATGACGTCTTTAGATTTATTCCTCAAGTCTTGCTGAAGCCTGCTTAGTGTTAGAGCCACAGCCAGCGCTAAAAGCCAACAAGGCCCAACTTCCGGGCAAAGCTTTTCTCTCTTTCTCTTCATGCGACTTCAGGTGTGACGCGCCATTTCCAAACCGCACACCGAAGCCGCGCCTAACGCATTTCTATGGCTCGGTCCTAATAGCTGCGACTTGAAGTGGTGCATTTTGAAAAGTAGTTTCATGTAGAACCGTTTCCCGACTTTATCTCTTCATAGACGGTGATGTAAATCGCACCGAAGTGGCGCCTATGTCCATATCAGCGCGACTTTGAGCCCTTTTTCTTAACTTTGTTTTTATCCCTTTCCAAAAGAATTAAAGGCAATTACTTGAGAAAAAAACAGCAAAGGAACCCCCCCCTTCAGGCATGGCATGGATTTTAAGGTAAACCTCACGCCAAAAATGTAAAAAGAAAATGGCATTGGGTCCCCCCTCCCCCCAAAATCCATACCAGACTCTTATATGAGCATGCAGCCCGGCAAGCCAAGAAAGGCGGGGATGAGCGAGCGCCTCACCCCCCCCCCACCTCCTGAACCATACCAGGCCACATACCCTCAACATTGGGGGGGCGGGTGTGCTCTCCCCCTTCCACAAAGCACCTTGTCCTCATGTTGGTGACAACCCTGGCCGGGCGGTTGTGGGGGTGCGGGAGGTGATTTATCAGAACCTGGAGCCCCCAGATCCTGCCCCCCCCCCATGTGAATGAGTATGGAGTACCCCTAGTTATTCACCAAAAAGGCATAACAAGTAAATAAAAACACAATCGTTTTGTTGAGGTGACCGTAGGTCACCTCCCTGACTAAGGCCCTCCTCCCCCGATCGCTTAGTTTGGCCGGGCGGCCCGCTCTAGGAAGAGTCCTGGTGGTTCCAAACTTCTTCCATTTACGGATAATGGAGGCCACTGTGCTCATTGGGACCTTCAATGCTGGAGAAATTTTTCTGTACCCTTCCCCCGATCTGTGCCTCCATACAATCCTGTCTCGGAGCCTGTGATACTTATGTACATGGGAGGAGTCTGTGATACTTATGTACATGGGAGGAGCCTGTGATACTTATGTACATGGGAGGAGCCTGTGATAATTATGTACATGGGAGGAGCCTGTGATACTTGTGTACATGGGAGGAGCCTGTGATACTTCTGTACACGGGAGGAGCCTGTGATTACTTATGTACATGGGAGGAGCCTGTGATGCTTATGTACATGGGAGGAGCCTGTATGCACATGGGAGGAGTCTGTGATACTTATGTAAATGGGAGGAGCCTGTGATACTTATGTACATGGGAGGAGCCTGTGATACTTATGTACATGGGAAGGAGCCTGTGATACTTATGTACATGGGAGGAGCCTGTGATACTTATGTACATGGGAGGAGCCTGTGATACTTATGCACATGGGAGGAGCCTGTGATACTTATGCACATGGGAGGAGCCTGTGATACTTATGTACATGGGAGGAGCCTGTGATACTTATGCACATGGAAGGAGCCTGTGATACTTATGCACATGGAAGGAGCCTGTGATACTTATGTACATGGGAGCAGCCTGTGATACTTATGCACATGGGAGGAGCCTGTGATACTTATGTACATGGGAGGAGCCTGTGATACTTATGTACATGGGAGGAGCCTGAGATACTTATGCACATGGGAGGAGCCTGTGATACTTATGCACATGGAAGGAGCCTGTGATACTTATGTACATGGGAGGAGCCTGAGATACTTATGCACATGGGAGGAGCCTGTGATACTTATGCACATGGAAGGAGCCTGTGATACTTATGTACATGGGAGCAGCCTGTGATACTTATGTACATGGGAGGAGCCTGTGATACTTATGCACATGGGAGGAGCCTGTGATACTTATGTACATGGGAGGAGCCTGTGATTCTTATGTACATGGGAGGAGCCTGTGATACTTATGCACATGGGAGGAGCCTGTGATTCTTATGTACATGGGAGGAGCCTGTGATTCTTATGTACATGGGAGGAGCCTGTGATACTTATGTACATGGGAGGAGCCTGTGATACTTATGTACATGGGAGGAGCCTGTGATACTTATGTACATGGGAGGAGCCTGTGATACTTATGTACATGGGAGGAGCCTGTGATACTTATGGGAGGAGCCTGTGATTCTTATGTACATGGGAGGAGCCTGTGATACTTATGTACATGGGATTTTTTTTTATTTTTCATTTTTAATAAATTTGCAAAGATTTCAAAACAAACTTCTTTCATGTTGTCATTATGAGAGATTATTTGTAGAATTAGAGGGAAAATAATAAATAGAATACATTTTGGAATAAGGCTGCAAAATAACAAAATGTGGAAAAAGTGAAGCTCTGTGAATACTTTCCGAATGCTCTGTGTCATTTAGAAGTAATGTATAGCCCTTCTTGGCCCACCCCGTATACTTGACCTATCAGGAACCCCCCCCCCCCCTCCCCCATCCTAGAACAATGGTAGGTATGGATACAACTATTTATGATTTCAGCTCCATCTGTTTTTACTGATTATAAAGTTTATCATATTATGAAATAAGAGTCTTCCCCCCGCCCTTCCCCCGCCCGCTGCCGCTGTGCCCCATGTGTTCAGGGCTCCCTGGCACTACGCGGGATTATAATTAGAGAACGCAAATAAATTCTGGTCTGCACAGCGATGACAAATAGAGGGAATAAATGAAGGCGGCAGCGTGGGAAGAACACGTGGCCCGTCCTACAGCTGCACCGCACATTGCCGCTCCATCCCGGGGACACCACACTGGATACATTGTATACACAGCCAACTGCTGCATTTAAAGGGCAACTCCACTTCTGCTGAGAAGAAAATAAAAAGAAATAATCCGGCCCCTCGGGTTCCTCCTGTATTGTATTGAATTGTTATTTGTACCGTCTGCCCCCATGTTATAAAGCGCTGCGCAAACTGTTGGCGCGATATAAATCCTATAAATCGTGCTGTAATCTTGGCAAACCCGCATCGCGTGGCGCTCGACTCCCAAAAAAATAGTGCTGACGCTACTTTTGGGGCGACATGCTTCACGCGGTGCGGGTTGCCGCGATTGCGGCGTTGATTTATCTTTTGGCGACCATCGCAGGCAGAACCGCGCTGCGATTTTAGGTGCCTCTCCAATGTGCGTTCTGCGATTCCTCATTCACACCGCGGCGCTGTGAAATCGCCGACAGAATCGCGGCAAATCTGCCTGCGAATCAAAAACGCTGACGGTGTGGTGCATGTCTTCAGTTTTATGCCGCGTACACACAAGCGGATTTTCCGTCGGAAAAATCTTGGATGTTTCTTCCTGACGGAATTCCGCTCAAGCTTTTCACGCGGCAGAGAGACAGCGATCGGTAGAGCGATAACAATAATTCTAGCCCTAGACCTCCTCTGTAACGCAAAACATGCAACCTGTAGAATTTTTTAAATGTCGCTTATGGAGATTTTTGAGGGTAAAAGTTTGATGCCATTCCAAGGGCGGGGCGCAATTTTGAAGCGCGACATGTTGGGTATCAATTTACTTGGCGTAACATTATCTTTCACAATAAAAAAAAAAAAAATTGGGCTAATTTTACTGTTGTCTTATTTTTTTATTCGAAAAAGTGATTTTTTTTTCCAAAAAAAAGTGCGCTTGTAAGACCGCTGCGCAAATACGGTGTGAAAAAAAAGATTGCAATGACCGCCATTGGGTGTTAGAAAAAAAAAACCAATATAATAAAATAATGTTTGGGGGTTTCTAAGTAATTTTCTAGCAAAAAAAAACAGTTTTAACTACCTGAGATCCGCGCTATAGCCGAATGGCGGCCACAGCGCCGATCTATTGTGCCGGGACGACGTCTATTGATGTCGTCCCGGCCACGAGCAGCCTGCGCGCCCCCTGAAGGGCGCGCGCGGTTCGCTCTGTGATCAGCGAGTCTGTGAGACTCGCTGATCACAGATCCGAGTAAGGGGACGATCCCGACCCCTTAACACGTGATCAGCTGTCAGCCAATGACAGCTGATCATGTGATAATAACAGAGCCGGTAATCGGCTTTTTTTCCTCCTTGCGCTGTCAGGAAAAAAAAGCCGATCACCGGCAGCAGTGAGAGGGACATCAGTCCCTCTCACTGCAATGTGCCCAGGGTCCATGGTGCCCACCTGTGCCCTATAAAAGTGCCCCCTTCCAGTGCCCACTAGCTCCACCTGTCAGTGCCCACAGTGCCATCTGTCAGTGCCCACAGTGCCAGTGCCCACAATGTGCCTTTACAGTGCTGCACATCAGTGTCACCTACAGTGCTCATCAGTGTCACCTACCAGTGCCCTTCAGTGTTCCCTACCAGTGCCCATCAGTGCCACCCATCAGTGCCACCTATCAGTGCCATCTATCAGTGCCCATCCATGCCACCCATCCATGCCACCCATCCATGCCCATCAGTGCCACCTTTTCTGTGTGTGCCCATCAGTACCGACTTATCTGCCCCCACCAGTGCCACCTTATCTGTGCCCATCAGTGCCACCTACCAGTGCCATCTATCAGTGCCCATCCGTGCCACCCATCCGTGCCACCCATCCGTGCCCATCAGTGCCATCTTTTCTGTGCCCATTAGTACCAACTTATCTGTCCCCACCAGTGCAGCCTATCAGTGCCCACCAGTGCGCCTATCAGTGCCCACCAGTGAAGCCTATCAGTGCCCACCAGTGAAGCCTATCAGTGCCCACCAGTGCAGCCTATCAGTGCCCACCAGTGCAGCCTCATCGGCGCATATCAATAAAGCAGAAAAATTACCTGTTTGCAAAATTTTATAAACAAACTATTAAACATGATTTTTTTTTTTTTTTTTTAATTGTCCATCTTTTTTTGTTTGTTTATCAAAAAATAAAACCCCAGCTGTGATTAAATACCACCAAAAGAAATCTCTATGTGTGGGAAAAAAATGATAAAAATGTCATTTGGATACAGTGTTGTATGACCGCGCAATTGTCATTCAAAGTACGTCCGCGCCGAAAGCTGAAAATTGGTCTGGTCAGGAGGGGGAGGGGGGGTTTAAGTGCCCAGTAAGCGAGAGGTTAAACATGTAAACACCGAGTCTGAAAAACAGGCTCGGTCCTTAAGTGGTTAAGGTGAAAAAACACGAAAGGTTTACAACCCCTTTAAGATTTGTGTTACCCTGGTGGGGGGGGGGGGGGGGGGGGGGGGAGAGGGGTAATATGACAGAATCAGAAATCTATGATGCATTTTTCAGGGGGAAAAAAAGGCAAAGCGGCAAATTCTTTAATATTTTCAAATTTATTTTATCTGAATGGGAACAAAGTGTGGAACCCCCCCCCCCCCTCCCCCAACCACAACACTGGCTGGAGGACTGGGGCACCGCCAACCCCATTCCCATAATACCCCAACGGGTGACCCTCAGAGGAGGGAGTGCATTTGGCGGATGAATGGGGGGCGCAGTGCGGGGGTGGGGGTGGGGGGATTTGGATATACCCCATTAACTTGGCACAATACACTTGACAGGTCAGTTCCTCGGGGAGCACGTGTCCGCCCCGCGTGAGCGATTCATGTCACCGAAGAGTAGAACAAATAAAGTCCCCTCCCCCCCCCCCCGACACACACTGGTCGGCAATGGCGACTAGTCGGGGGCAATGGCGGCTAGTCGGGGGCAATGGCGGCAAGTCGGGGGCAATGGCGGCTAGTCAGGGGCAATGGCGGCTAGTCGGGGGCAATGGCGACTAGTCGGGGGCAATGGCGGCTAGTCGGGGGCAATGGCGGCTAGTCGGGGCAGTGGCGGCTAGTCGGGGGCAATGGCGGCTAGTCGGGGGCAATGTCAGCTAGTCGGGGGCAATGGCGGCTAGTCGGGGGCAATGTCGGCTAGTCGGGGGCAATGGCGGCTAGTCGGGGGCAATGGCGGCTTCTTCCAGAATCACCGGCATATCTCAGAACTGGACACGTTTTGTCTGCCAAACCTCACACATCCCAATTTTTAAAGAAAGTAGCCGAGTTATTGGACCTGATACTCATTCAGAACATGGTGGATCTCAATAGTGTGCGGAACTGATAGAAGTACATTCTCCACCACACAGGTCACCTTATTTGGTTTCTTGCAGCATGTTGATAAGTTCCTACAGCCCATTCATATTACCAGGACTTATATAAAAAGACAAAAAGCTAATAGACTCATCCACCTTACTAAGCGCTCAATGCCCTCCATCCCTCTCTTCCAACTCTTCCACCGGCCTCCAGTCAATGTCCCCACCCCTCAACCCAATGGAAGCCCTTGCTTAGTGTTTTCCACCTCCGTACAGAATTCGTATGCATAAAAATTCGTATTTCAAATTCGTACGAATTTTCAATTCGGACGAAACTAATTATATATATATACAGGGGGGTCCCCGATTTACGAACGCCCGACCTGCGAACATCTCCTACTTACGAACCGGGCGCTGCGGGGGACCCTCTGCCATTTTGCGCGGACATCGGCCGTTCTGCGCATGCGCGGCCAGACGGAGCCTCGGAAAACGATGAAAACGGCTTTCCACGGAACACCGGAAATGTCCGTAATAGCCGTTCTGCGCATGCGCGGCCGACTTACGAACATTTCCGAATTACAAACAGGAGGACAGTCCCTAACGGGTTCGTATATACACATACATACATATACAGTGTATCAGTATATATATTTATTTGGGACAGGCCATGTGCTCGTTCTCTTCTTGCCTTTGGAGGTGCTGTTGGATGGAACTCTGCATTTAGGTCCAATAGCCTGCTTTGGGGCCTAAGGAATGCTGAAGTGGTCCTGAAGATGTCCTGCCTGGGCTGGAGGAAGCTGTGCCAAGGATGAGACCCAGGGGAGGACCCTCGCAGGAGAGAGCCGGGGAAAAAGGCTGGTCTCTCAGAAGGGCCTGGGGACTCACTTGGAGGAGGCACTGAAATTTGGGAACATTGTTACAGTGTTGCCGGTTTTCTGTCGGATAGTGTCCGCCTATCGAATAGTGTCCGGGGCGTACTGCGCAGGCGCAGCGCTTGCGCAGTACGGAGGACAAAGACGGCGCCTGCGCCGTGAGTCGAGGTGCAAGCCCACCATCCAAGTGGACATAGGGCTACACAAAGTTAGAGGGCCCATCGCGGGCTCGCTTCGGGCACGGCCGCGCTGCGCTCGGCTCTTTTTTATTCTAACTCTATGTCCACTTGGATGGTGGGGCTTGAACCTGGACTCATGGCTCAGGCGCCGTTCATCTTTGGCTATTTTCGGAATATGCTTGTCCTGTGTACTGCGCATGCGCAGTACACAGCGGACAGTATCCGATGGGGGACACAATCCGTCAGGACACCGGGTCGACTTAAAGGTTCTGACCATAGTTGTGCACAGCCTATTGCATTAGAGTGTGCACCCTAAAGCTCACAAAAACACGTGTGTATGTGTGTCTACATATATATGGCCCCGGCACATTGGTCTCCTTTCCGGCACATTGGTCTCCTTGCCGGCACAGTGAAAGTGAAGTGCGTAAGGACTTCTCTCATGGCAGAGCCGGTAAGAGTGAGATCTTTCCTATCTTCCTGCTGGCACACAGAGCGATAATGCTAATGCACATGGGGTGATTACGGTGTGCCCAGACACATCCGGCGCTCCCTGTGTGCACGCCTATGGTCCTGACACTGTGAAGCCGGACACTGATCTGGATCTGGAGAGTCTGGAAGAGGCTGGAAGTGATCTTCTATGGTATCGGGGACCCCTAACCCACACCTCCTTAGACATTCTGAAATAAAACTTTGAAAAGACAAAAGTGATATTATTTGTGCTAGGAGGGCGATATGGAGTGGGGTGGGAGAGAATGTGTACTCCAGAGGGGAAATTTGAGGGGTGGAGGATTTGTGCTAGGAGGGTTCATTTTGGGGTGGACCAGAATAGGTGATATGGTAGACGGAGGGGGGGTTTGTGCTAGTAGGGACAATTAGGGGGGAGGATATTTGTGCTAGGAGGGTGATTTGAAGTGTGGGGGGGGGGGGTGGAGAGAATGTGTACTCCATAGGGGAAATTTGAGGGGTGGAGGATTTGTGCTAGGAGGGTCCATTTGGGGGGGGGGGGGGGACTAGAAGAGGTAATATGGTAGAGGGAGGGGGTTTGTGCTAGTAGGGACAATTAGGGGGGAGGATATTTGTGCTAGGAGGGTGATTTGAAGTGTGGGGGGGGGAGAGAATGTGTACTCCATAGGGGAAATTTGAGGGGTGGAGGATTTGTGCTAGGAGGGTCCATTTGGGGGGGGGGGGGGAACTAGAAGAGGTAATATGGTAGAGGGAGGGGGTTTGTGCTAGTAGGGACAATTAGGGGGGAGGATATTTGTGCTAGGAGGGTGATTTGAAGTGTGGGGGGGGGGGGAGAGAATGTGTACTCCATAGGGGAAATTTGAGGGGTGGAGGATTTGTGCTAGGAGGGTCCATTTGGGGGGGGGGGGGAACTAGAAGAGGTAATATGGTAGAGGGAGGGGGTTTGTGCTAGTAGGGACAATTAGGGGGGAGGAGATTTGTGCTAGGAGGGAGATTTGAAGTGTGGGGGGGGGGAGAATGTGTACTTCATAGGGGAAATTTGAGGGGTGGAGGATTTGTGCTAGGAGGGGGGGGTCACTTTTTTGGGGGGTGCATTTGTGCTGAGGATAGAGATTTGTGCTAAGAGCGGGGGGATTTCAGCAAGGGGGCAGATTTGTACTGGAGGGAGGGGGAAATCTATGCTTTGGGGATAATCACGCAGATTAGTGCCCGTTTTTTTTGGGGGGGGGGGGGGGGTTGGGATTTTTGCTGACCCATAATGCTCATACATCTTACATACATTAACATATTACAGGTCAACTTCAAAGCCACAAGACCCCGGGGGCACCATAACTCTTCATATCTTCCGTGAACTCCGATGGTCCCACTTTCCCATTTGGTTGCCTAGAAAGCCTAACCCAATGGGAAAAGAGAGGGACGCATGTCATGTGAGCACAGTTATGATGTATGGACAGGAAGCGATGGAGACCTTATGGGCGCTGGGAATTTGCACCCTTTGCACCCCCCCTATGTTGGCCTTGGGGCCTCAGCCCTGTAGACTCCTCGTAATGTTTATGTATTGTTGGGAGGAGGATCTATGCCCATCGCCCGCCGTGCCCTTCGGTTCTCGCTGTAAGCTGAGACTTAATGCCACAGCGAAGCTCACGCCAGGCTCATATTTAACATCCCCTGTAGACTGCACTCCAAAGAAAAACATTCCGCCAACTGACCGGCCCAGTTATGCAGCGCTCTAATTATCTGACAGTCTGATTTATAGCTTCTAATTAAGAGGAACGCTTGGAAAAGAAAACGCAAGCAAACTGGCCTTAATTGCACCCTTCAGCACAGATCTATTAAAGGTGCATTCCCTGCAAGAGCGAAAATAGAAAAAAAAGAGTATAATCACCGCCCAAACCTCCACGAATCCACCCGATATCTCCTGAAAATCTCCAAATGATTCAACCCCAATATATAAAAGCATATTTTTTGGTGATGGATATGGTAGAGAAGGATTAGAACCACTTGGGCGCTGCCCCCCTCCAGGCTCAGAGCCGCGGTAGGCTCACTATCAGTGGCGGCTGGTGGTATATTTTTTTGGGGGGGCGGCAAACAATCCACCCGAAGCCACCCCCCTTTCGGTCAGTCGGGTCACAGGCACTCTCCCCCAGTCAGTCACCAGCCCCGCACTTACCCCGTCTAGGTCGCGGGCAACGCTTCCTCCTGGGCAGGGAGTGGCGTCTCTTCCTCCTGGTGTCTTCTCCTTGGCGGCCAATAGGATCGCTTCTCCTCTCGGCCAATCAGGTAATGGATCTCAGGACCGGTTCCTGTTTGGCCGAGAGGAGAATCGGGAAGGCATTAGCGAATATTAATTCGCCATTGTCACACAACTGGGTGGGCTCGGGGCGCAGTGCTCTGAGCCCCGAGCCCACCCTTTTTTGAAGCCTATTAGAGCCTCATGCTGTAATCATGTGCTTAAAAAAAAAAAACCTCATTGGAATCCATGCAAGCGGAGAAAATCTGGCACAACAGTGACATCACCAAGAACTGGACGTCCCTCCAAAATGGATGAAAAGACGAGAAGAAAACTGGTCAGAGAGGCTGCCAAGAGGCCTACAGCAACATTAACCACCTCACTACAGGGCATTTTCACCCCCTTCTGACCAAGCCATTTTTCAGCTTTCAGCGCTGACGCACTTTGAATGACAATTACGCGGTCATACAACACTGTACCCAAATGAAATTGTTATCATTTTTTCCCCACAAATAGAGCTTTCTTTTGGTGGTATTTGATCACCTCTGCGGTTTTTATTTTTTGCGCAATAAACAAAAGAAGCGACAAATTTAAAAAAAAACAATATTTTTTACTTTTTGCTATACTAAATATCCCCCAAAAAATATATAAAAAAAACATTTTTTTTCCTCAGTTTAGGCCGATACGTATTCTTCTACATATTTTTGGTAAAAAAAAAATCGCAATTAGCGATTATTGATTAGTTTGCTCAAAAGTTATAGCGTTTACAAAATAGGGGATAGTTTTATAGCATTTTTATTAATATTTTTTTTTTACTAGTAATGGCGGCGATCAGCGATTTTTATTGTGACTGCGACATTATGGCGGACACATCGGACATTTTTGACACATTTTTGGCACCATTGTCATTTATACAGCAATCAATGCTATTTAAATGCACTGATTCCTGTGTAAATGACACTGGCAGTAAAGGGATTAACCACTAGAGGGCGGGGAGGGGTAAATTATGTTCCCTGGGAGTGATTCTTACTGTGGGGGGAGGGGACTCACAAGGGGAGGAGACCGATCGGTGTTTCTCTGTACAGAGAACACACCATCGGCTCCTCTCCTCTGACAGGGCCGTGGATCTGTGTGTTTACACACAAAGCTCCACGGTCCCGCTGTGTTACCGGGCAATCGCGGGTGCCCAGCGGACATCGCGGCCGCTGGGCACGCGCATGGGGTGCCCAGTGACACGGCGAGAGCGCGCGCTCCCTGGAGTGCACAGAAGGGGAGGACGTCATATGACGCCCTCCCAACACGAGAGCTGCGCCGCCTGGCCGTCATTTGACAGCCGGCGGTCGCAAGAAGGTTAAAGGGAACTTGCATAAATATCTGACAAGTACTGGCTGTGTGGTGACAACAATCTCCCGTATTCTTCATATGTCTGGGCTATGGGGTAGAGTGGCAAGACGGAAGCCTTTTCTTACCAAGAAAAACATCCAAGCCCAACTAAATTTTGCAAAAACACATCTGAAGTCTCCCAAAAGCATGTGGGGGAAATGTGTTCTGGTCTGAGGAAACCGAGGTTGAATCTTTTTGGCCATAATACCAAAAGATATGTTTGGTGCAAAAAACAACACCAAAAGAACACCATACCCACCGTGAAGCATGGTGGTGGCAGCATCGTGCTTTGGGGCTGTTTTTCTTCAGCTGAAACAAGGGGCCTTAGTCAAGGTAGAGGGGATTATGAACAGTTCCAAATACCGGTCAACATTGACACAAAACCTTCAGGCTTCTGCTAGAAAGCTGAACATGAAGAGGAACTTCATCTTTCAGCGTGACAACGACCCAAAGCGTACATCCAAATCAACAAAGGAACGGCTTCACCAGTAGAAGATTAAAGTTTTGGAATGGCCCAGCCAGAGCCCAGACCTGAATCCCATTGAAAATCTGTGGGGTGATGAGAAGAGGGCTGTGCACAAGGGATGTCCTCGAAATATGACAGATTTGGAGTGTTTTTGCAAAGAAGAGCGGGCAAATATTGCCAAGTCAAGATGTGCCGTGCTGATAGACTCCTGGGATAAAATCAAAAGGGGCTTCAACAAAGTATTAGTGTAAGGGGTGTGCACACTTATGCAACCAGATTATTTTAGTTTTTTACTTTTACTTCCCTCCACCTAAAAGATTTCAACTGAGTTGTACAGTTTATCGGTCACATTAAAGGTGGAAAAAGTATTTTTTTCTTTTTATCCCATCACAGAATCCTGACATTTTACCAACAGGGGTGTGTAGACTTTTTCTATCTACTGTAGCATTTTACGGTACCGAGTAATTCATATGGAATTTCTTAATGATTTCAAGAAAAGCAATAAAATAGATTCCCTGCAGCCAGCAACAATAGTTCCACCTCAGCAATAACAGACCCCTGGCAGCACCAACAGATCTCCCAGCAGCCAGCATCAACAAACCTTCCAGCAGTAAGCAATAATAGACACCTCCCACAACAGTGGATCCCTGCCAGCAACAAATGACCCCTCAGAAACATAAGTTCCCCGCAGCAATTATAGATTCCCCACCACCAACAATAGAACCCCCTCAAAACAATAGACCCCCACGCAAAGATAGATCCCCTCCTGCAACAATAGATCCCCCCAGCAACCAGCATCAACATTGTGACAGACTCACCCGGGGCAGATGCTTTTGGAGGGGACTGAACGCCAGCCTCTTGCCTACCGACTATGGGGCCCTGGCATTTGAGGGAGCTACAAGCATTAAGGAAGATGTTCTGTTATGTAATGCAAAAGGACATTATAAGGCCCCTTTCACACTGGGGCGTTTTTCATGCGGTGCAGCGCTAAAAATAGCGCCTGTTCACCGCATGAAAAAATCCTGCCCCTTTAACTCCAGTGTGAAAGCCGGCGGGCTTTCACACTGGAGCGGTGCGCTAGCAGGATGACAAAAAAAAAAGTCCTGCTAGCAGCATCTTTGGAGCGGGATAGGAGCGGTGTGTTCACCGCTCCTATACCGCTCCTTCCCATTGATTACAATGGGAGACCGCGGTAAAACCGCGGCAATACCGCGGTTACCGCGGCAATACCGCGGCTACGGCGGCGCTCTGCGGGGGGTGTTTAACCCTTTTTCGGCGCTCGCGGGGGGTAAAAACCGCACCGCGAGCGGCCGAAAAACCGCGGTGAAAACGACGGTAAAGCAGCGCTAAATATAGCGCTGCTTTACCGTCACCGCGGCTCACCGCCCCAGTGTGAAAGGGGCCTTAAGGAGGCCATGATGGTCTCTGCATGCTTGGGACTCAGGGGACAGATGTATGTGAAAGGAATGCGGATTAATGAGATCTGGAAAGCCGGGTCTTTCCCCCCCAATAGTTTATTGTGCTCATCACACCTTTGTCTCCTAGCAAACTATTGGGGGATGTGTTTATACTTATGTGTATTGTAAATTAAAGGGGTTGTAAAGGTAAAAGTTTTTTCACCTTAATGCATTCTATGCATTAAGGTGAAAAAAACATCCGTCAATGCCGGCCCCCCCCAGGCCCCCGTTATACTTACCTGACCCCCCAAAAGTCCCGCACTCGCCCCCGACATCCTCTTCGCCGCTCACCCTGGGCGTTGATTGGCTAGAGTGGATAGATTGAAAGCAGCGCAGCCATTGGCTCACGCTGTTGTCAATCACATCCAATGACGTGGCGCGCCGGGGGGGGCGGGCCGAGTGATACAGTGAGCGGCTATAGCCGCCAGCTGTATCGCGGGATTGCGCCTGCAAGCACTCCACAGCATGCGAGGGAGCTCGCATGAAGTTGTGGAGTCCTTGTGGGAGGGGAGCCGAGACAGCCGCAGAGGGACCACAGAAGACCAGGTTCGGGGCCACTCTGTGCAAAACGAGCTGCACAGTGGAGGTAAGTATAGCATGTTTGTTATTTAAAAAAAAAAAAATAATTCCTTTAGTGTCCCTTTCAAGAGTTTGTAAGTTAAGTTATTGTAAGTGAGGAGACGGCAAGTCTACCCTGAAAGGTTTGCAGCAACCAAAACGAGTATTGTCTTGTTTTCTGGTTGTTAGCGGTTGGAATATCTGATATCTATATTCAGACTGGGAGGAAAGCAGTATATAACGAAAGCGTGTGTGGGACATTTTGTTACAAACATCAACCCCCCCCCCCCCCAGCAACAATGGATCCCCCACCAGCAACAATAAAACACCCCTCAAAAAATGTTTTTTTCCTTTAGTGTCCCTTTAAGGAGTTTGTAAGTTAGGTTATTGTAAGTGAGGAGACGGCAAGTCTACCCTGAAAGGTTTGCAGCAACCAAACGAGTATTGTCTTGTTTTCTGGTTGTTAGCGGTTGGAATATCTGATATCTATATTCAGACTGGGAGGAAAGCAGTATATAACGAAAGCGTGTGTGGGACATTTTGTTACAAACATCAACCCCCCCAGCAACAATGGATCCCCCACCAGCAACAATAAAACACCCCTCAAAAAATGTTTTTTCCTTTAGTGTCCCTTTAAGGAGTTTGTAAGTTAAGTTATTGTAAGTGAGGAGACGGCAAGTCTACCCTGAAAGGTTTGCAAGTTAAGTTATTGTAAGTGAGGAGACGGCAATTCTACCCTGAAAGGTCATATCTCTGAGTCAACAAGTCTGGGTAAATGATTAGATAACTAGCTCATGTTAATTAGGTTTCTGGTTACAGTTTGTATTGTCATCCTGGTGTATATATTTGTGTCATCTCAAATAAAACAGTCCATGTTCAGCAACCAAACAAGTATTGTCTTGTTTTCTGGTTGTTAGCGGTTGGAATATCTGATATCTATATTCAGACTGGGAGGAAAGCAGTATATAACGAAAGCACTCAAGCGGAGTGTGGGATATTTTGTTACAGACATCAACCCAGCAACAATGGATCCCCCACCAGCAACAATAAAACACCCCTAAGCAACAATAGACCCCCACGCAAAAAAATATCCCCTCCAGCAACAATAGACCCACATGCAAAAAAAAAGATCCCCTCCAGCAGTCAGCATCAATAGACCCTCCAACACACCCCCGCACCCCTTGCCATTACATACAAGCAGGGCTGGAGGGGCAAGAACTGTGTTCCCCCACGTTCCCGCTGAAAAAAGAAAACAAGCCCCTCTACTGTTGCTCTACCCGAAACAATGTTCTGAAATCAAGTCTGCCAGGTAAGACTGTCCTATCATGCCATCCCATCATACGTGAATATTCAGAATTTTATTTCTGACGTTCATTAGAGGAACGGTCCCTAAAACCATGGTGACAAGTCATTTGCAGCGAAGCCTGTTTTGCATTTAGCCGGCTTAGGCTGGGTGGTAGCAAAAAAGCCCCAACTATGGAAATACTAACCAGAAGAACAAATATTGTTTTGTCACCGGCCTTGGAAAGAAATCACATCTGGAGTTGATCAGCGCCGTGCTGAATTCTGCTGGTCCATGCCGGGGCATATATCTGGGGAAAAGCCACAAGGGTCTAGGCGTAGGTCAGCAAAACCTTTCAGTATATGTACGATCACAGATCGAGACTCCATTTATAAAAGGGAGCTTGCCCGCAGATGTACATTGTCTCCCGCTAGATCTTTGCCAAACCATTAGTAAGGCTTAAAGATATTTGGTCCTCCTGCCAGATACACCTACCTTCCTTCAACGGGCTGACTATGAAATGTTAAGCAGCGCGGTCAGCCCAGCATGTGAAGACAACATGTAGACGTATCCTATGTTGGTACGGTACCCTCTACTTATTTTTGTAGATAGTACACATGGTAGACATGTGCAATTCGTTTCGTTTTATTCGTTTTTTCGTTTTTTTCGTTATTTTCGTTTGTTCGTTTTCGTACGAATGAACGAATCATTCGAATTGTACGAATACGAATAACGAATCGTAACGAATCGTTCGAAATCGTACGAATCCGAATAACGAATCATTTGAATCCGAAAATAAACGAAAGTCCGAAAAAAAACAAATTAGAAACAACGAATGTACTAATGAAGAAAATCCGAAAAACGAAAACGAACGAAAAAATTTGTAACTTTTTTTTTTGTTGAATTGGTCATTTTCCGTGTCCCTTACAATAGTGCTGCTAAACGTGCTTCGAATGGATTGAACAAAAAAAATAGTACATTCGTAACTTTTTTTTCGATTCGTAACTTTTTTTTTCGATTCGTAACTTTTATTTTTTATTTTTTTTCGATTTGTAATTTTCCGTGTCTCTATTGAACAAAAAAATTCGTACATTTGTAACTTTTTTTTCGATTCGTAACTTTTTTTTTCTCGATTCGTAACTTTTTTTTTCGATTCGTAAATTATTAAAAATGTAATAATAGCATACACATTACATCAAATTATGAATTATGCTCGATTACGAATCTACGAATGTTACGAATGTACGAATAAATACGAATGTGTCCGAAAATTAAACTAACGAAAAAACGAATCAACGAAAAAATAACTCTTACGAATGTACGAATCGTTACGAATACGAACAACGACGACTTACCAATGTACGAATCGACGGAAACGAAAAAAACGAAACGAAAAAAAAAGAATTTTTTTCGGAAACGAAAAAAACGAAACGAAAATAAACAAATTTTTTTTGGTTGTGCACATGTCTAACACATGGTAAGTGTCATTCTGAGGTTCCTTGGCCATCACTGGCTCATGTGCTCCAGGCAGGGGTAGAAGATCCACTCAATTCAAGAGGAACTCAACTCTGGAATAGACATGTGCAATTCTTTTCGTTTTTTTTTCGTTATGTTTGTTCGTTTTCGTACAAATGAACGAATCATTCGAATCGTACGAATCGAATAACGAATCGTTCGAATCGTACGAATCCAATTAACGAATCGTTCAAATCGAACGAATCCGAAAAACAACGAAAATCCGAAAAAAAATAATTAGAAACAACGAATGTACTAATGAAGAAAATCCGAAAAACGAAAACGAACGAAAAAATTCGTACATTCGTAACTTTTTTTTTTTTGGTTGAATTGGTAATTTTCCGTGTCCCTTACAATGGTGCTGCTAAACGTGCTTCGATTCGTCACTTTTTTTTTCGATTCGTAACTTTTTTTTTCGATTCGTAACTTTATTTAACTTTATTTATTTATTTTTTTTCGATTTGTAATTTTCCGTGTCTCTATTGAACAAAAAAAATCGTACATTCGTAACTTTTTTTTCGATTCGTAACTTTTTTTTTCGATTCGTAACTTTTTTTTTTTTTTTGGATTTGTAATTTTCCGTGTCTCTATTGAACAAAAAAAAATCGTACATTTGTAACTTTTTTTCGATTCGTAACTTTTTTTTTCGATTCGTAACTTTTATTTTTTATTTTTTTTCGATTTGTAATTTTCGTGTCTCTATTGAACAAAAAAATTCGTACATTCGTAACTTTTTTTTTCGATTCGTAAATTATTAAAATGTAATAATAGCATACACATTACATCAAATTATGAATTATGCTCCGATTACGAATCTACGAATGTTACGAATGTACGAATAAATACGAATGTGTCCTAAAATTTAACTAACGAAAAAACGAATCAACGAAAAAATAACTCTTACGAATGTACAAATCGTTACGAATACGAACAACGACGACTTACCAATGTACGAATCGTTACGAATCGACGGAAACGAAAAAAACGAAACGAAAAAAAAAGAATTTTTTCGGAAACGAAAAAAACGAACCGAAAAAAAACGAATTTTTTGGTTGTGCACATGTCTAACACATGGTAAGTGTCATTGTGAGGTTCCTTGGCCATCACTGGTTCATGTGCTCCAGGCAGGGGTAGAAGATCCACTCAACTCAAGAGGAACTCAACTCTGGAATAGACATGTGCAATTCGTTTCGTTTTTTTTCGTTTTTTGTTTTTTTTTTCATTATTTTCGTTCGTTCGTTTTCGGACGAATGAACGAATCATTCGAATCGTACGAATCCGAATAACGAATCGTAACGAATCGTTCGAATCGTATGAATCCGATTAACGAATCATTCGAATCGAACGAATCCGAAAAACAACGAAAATCCGAAAAAAAATAATTAGAAACAACGAATGTACTAATGAAGAAAATCCGAAAAACGAAAACGAACGAAAAATTCGTACATTCGTAACTTTTTTTTTTTGGTTTGAATTGGTAATTTTCCGTGTCCCTTACAATGGTGCTGCTAAACGTGCTTCGATTCGTCACTTTTTTTTTCGATTCGTAACTTTTTTTTTTCGATTCGTAACTTTATTTAACTTTATTTATTTTTTTTTTCCGATTTGTAATTTTCCGTGTCTCTATTGAACAAAAACAATCGTACATTCGTAACTTTTTTTTTTTTTTCGATTCGTAAATTTTTTTTTTCGATTCGTAACTTTTTTTTTTTCGATTCGTAACTTTTTTTTTTTTTTTTTGGATTTGTAATTTTCCGTGTCTCTATTGAACAAAAAAAATCGTACATTCGTAACTTTTTTTTCGATTCGTAACTTTTTTTTTTTCGATTCGTAACTTTTTTTTTTTTTTTTTGGATTTGTAATTTTCCGTGTCTCTATTGAACAAAAGAAATCGTACATTTGTAACTTTTTTTTCGATTCGTAACTTTTTTTTTTTTTTTTTTCGTTCGTAACTTTTTTTTTTCGATTCGTAAATTATTAAAATGTCATAATAGCATACACATTACATAAAATTATGAATTATGCTCCGATTACGAATCTACGAATGTTACGAATGGTACGAATAAATACGAATGCGTCCGAAAATTAAACTAACGAAAAAACGAATCAACGAAAATATAACTCTTACGAATGTACGAATCGTTACGAATACGAACACCGACGACTTACGAATCGTTACGAATCAACGAAAACGAAACAAACGAAACAAAAAAAAACAAATTTTTTTCGGAAACGAAAAAAAAACGAAACGAAAAATAAACGAATTTTTTTGTTGTGCACATGTCTACTCTGGAAGCTGTGCCCAAATAAAGCAACCAGGTGGCAAAGGACTGGTCACCAATATTACCACCCCTGGTCTCAATGCAGTTGAACATTCCCCCTTACTGACTTGTTCATGTCTTGTTCTGCACTGTGTCTCTGCATGGAGGTGTGAAGAGAAAGTCTCCCGTATGGCTGCACATCCATGACATCCCTGGGGATATGTGGCAACCTCAGCCTGGACTCTGACCAGGCCACGATGCCCAATGTGTTTCATTCCGCCCCTTAGAGTTTAGTCATGGCGACAAAGTCATAGTCCCCATGACTAAGCTCCGAGTGGCCGAGCGAAATGCGTTGGGGCGTGGCTTGGTCAGAGTCCAGACTGAGGCTACCACACATCCCCAGGGATGTCATGGATGTGCGGCCATAGGGAGACCCTCTCTTCACTCTGAACCATTACAGGAGCCAGGACGAGCTCCCTCCCTCCCTTCGGAGCACCTTTTTTGGTTGGGTGGGGCATCAAACAACCACCCACCCCCCCCCCCCCCGAGTGGGTGGCATGCAGGGGGCAGCGGCTCCATGTCCTCTCCTCCATCACGGTGGCTTCCAGCATGCGGCTCCTCCCCTCCTCCTAGGTGACCAATAGGATTGCCTGTCCTTTCAGCTAATCGGGTGACAGGTCTCACAACACGATTCCTGACTGGCCGGGAGGAGGATCAGTGTTATAATAGCGAATTTTCATTTGCTGTTGTAACACACCTGGGTGGGCTCCGTTTGGAATTCTCTGCGCCCCCAAGCCCACCCTATTTTGAAGCCTATCAGAGCCTTTGGCTCTAATCAAGTGCTTCACAAACCCCCTTGAAATTCATGCATCCGGCTCCCCGCATGGATAGGGGGAGGTGGCGATGGATAGGCCCGTACGCCCTTAATGGACAGGCTGCCCCTGGTCACAACAAAAAAGAATGGGATGCTGGCACAGGGATGCACACAACACTGGGACATCCCCATGCCACCCCTACAACCTCTGCAGCAATGCTGGCAGCACTCATACGTCTATTTCCCAAAGACAACCTCTGGATATGACGCTGAGCACGTGACCTCAACTTCTTTGGTGGACCATGGCGAGGCCTGTTCTGAGGGGAACCTGTCCTGTTATACCGCTGTATGGTCTTGGCCACCGTGAGAGAGGGGTTGTGTGAGAGAGAGGGGGGTGTGGGAGAGAGCGAGAGGGGACAGCGAGAGTGAGGGGTAAGAGAGATGCTGAGAGGGAGGGGGGGCTGAGAGAGAGGGAGGGGGGCAGAGAGAGAGAGAGAGAGAGAGAGAGGGGGGTAGAGAGAGAGAGGGGTGTGAGAGATATGCTGAGAGGGAGGGGGGCTGACAGAGGGGGGGGGGCAGAGAGAGAGGGGTATGAGAGATATGCTGAGAGAGGGAGAGGGGCTGAGAGAGAGGGGGGGGGGGGCAGAGAGAGAGAGGGGTGTGAGAGATATGCTGAGAGAGAGAGGGGGAACAGAGAGAGGGGGAATAGAGAGGGAGGGGGTCAGAGAGAGAGGGGCAGAGGAGAGAGAGAGGGGTGTGAGAGAGATGCTGAGAGAGAGAGGGGCAACAGAGAGAGGAAGAGGGGCTGAGAGAGAGGGGTGTGAGAGAAATGCTGAGAGAGGTGAGCTGAGAGAGAGGAGGAACAGAGAGAGGGAGGGTGGACAGAGAGAGAGAGAGAGAGAAAGATGGGGGACAGAGAGAGAGAAGAGGGACAGAGAGAGAGGGGTGCAAGAGAGATGCTGAGAGAGAGGGGGAACAGAGAGAGGGGGACGGAAAAAGAGGGGGGGGGCTGAAAGAGAGGGAGGGGGGCTGAGAGGAGAGAGAGACCTCTAGCTCTGTTCTGGACCTTCTCGTGTGCTCACAGAGATGGCTCTGCATGCCATAGGTTCGCCATCACTGGCCTCGGCCATCTTTATGTAGAGAAACAATTCTTTTTTTTCAGATCCTCAGAGAGTTCTTTGCCATGAGGTGCCATGTTGAGCTTCCAGTGACCAGTATGAGAGAGTGAGAGCGATAACACCAAATTTAACACACCTGCATTCTCACCTGATACCTTGTAACACTAACGAGTCACATGACACATGACACATGACACATGACACATGACACCGAGGGAGGGAAAATTACCAATTGGGCCCAATTTGGACATTTTCACTTAGGGGGTGTACTGACTTTTGTTGCCAGCGGTTTAGACATTAATGGCTGTGTGTTGAGTTATTCTGAGAGGACGGAAAATTTACACTGTTATACAAGCTGTACACTCACTACTTTACATTGTAGACAAGTGTCATTTCTTCAGTGTTGTCACATGAAAAGATAGAAGAAAAGATTTACAGAAATGTGACTGAGGGGTGTACTTACTTTTGTGAGATACTGGATATAATAACATAGATCTAGATGTAAATATCTAAACACTCCAGCTTTAACATCTCTTAATATTCCCCATAACATATAAAATCTTCACTTATTGAGTTCCGGTTCATTTTAAGGTGGTTGTGGTGGAGAAATGCCTCTTGTTCTATTTTTTACGCCTTTTTCTACTGTTAGTCTGGATTGAAGACATCAGCGCACTTTTATTGGAGGTGAACGGCACACAAGAGGTTAAGTCTGAGTTTATATGAGCCCCATCTGTTCTTTGTTAGGACCCTGATGACTTAAACGCTGAAGTAAAATGGTACAAGAGCGTCGCCCCCCCCCCCCCCCCCCTCCTTAATTGTAGGCTGTTTAGTACAGAGCCCCGCACGGCCTCATAAAGGCGCCACACATCACTGGAAACCCAAGAAGAGCGAGCGGAGGAGACAGCGAGGCTTTCACTAGGATAATCTACAAAGATTGTGGGAGGAGCCAGCAGATCCCGTTATTTAATATTCAGGAATGAGCTCATCTTAAATCTACCATTCCTTCTCACATCACCTTAATGACATGTATGACACGTGTGACATGTATGACACGTATGACATGTATGACATGTATGACATGTGCGCCTGTGATTGAGAACATGCGCATTCCTGACTTCTCACAGCATATGGAAGATACAGACATTCCAAATAGGAAAAGTTCTATAATGCCGGATCGATCGCACGTGATTGTCATCTGCGCCAATCTAACCTTCCCGGGGGTTTCTACATGCCCACTATACACACAACTTTTTCCTGATGTGAAAAATAATTTATTTGTCATATTTTTATTCTGTCTCCTTATTACTAGTTGTATATTCCCGGTTATATGGACACAGAATAAAACATGACTGGGGCTCACCTATGTTCTGACAAGGAGCCTCAAGGCTGCCATCGGGAAAGTCTTTTAGTCTAGTGATTGGCACAGAAAGAAAAGCCGCTAGCTAATCTGCCCTTTACTGCTGATCGGTCTGCCCCCTACTGCTGATAAACCTGCCCTCTACAGCTTATCAACCTGCCCCCTACTGCTGATCAACCTGCCCCCTACTGCTGATCAACCTGCCCCCTACTGCTGATCAACCTGCCCCCTACTGCTGATCAACCTGCCCCCTACTGCTGATCAACCTGCCCTCTACAGCTTATCAACCTGCCCCCAACTGCTTTTCAACCTGATCAACCTGCCCCCTACTGCTGATCAACCTGCCCCCTACTGCTGATCAACCTGCCCCCTACTGCTGATCAACCTGCCCCAACTGCTTTTCAACCTGATCAACCTGCCCCCAACTGCTGATAAACCTGCCCCCTACTGCTGATTAAACTGTCCCCTACTGCTTATCAACCTGCCCCCTACTGCTGATCAACCTGTCCCCTACTGCTGATTAAACTGTCCCCTACTGCTTATCAACCTTCCCCTACTGTTGATCAACCTGCCCTCTACTGCTGATTAACCTGCCCCCTACTGCTTTTCAACCTGATCAACCTGCCGGCTACTGCTGATAAACCTGCCCACTACTGCTGATCAACCTGCCCCCAACTGCTTTTCAACCTGATCAACCTGCCCCCTACTGCTGATCAACCTGCCCCCTACTGCTGATCAACCTGCCCCCTACTGCTGATCGACCTGCCCCCTACTGCTGATTAAACTGTCCCCTACTGCTTATCAACCTGCCCCCTACTGTTGATCAACCTGCCCTCTACTGCTGATTAACCTGCCCCCTACTGCTTTTCAACCTGATCAACCTGCCGGCTACTGCTGATAAACCTGCCCCCTACTGCTGATTAAACTGTCCCCTACTGCTTATCAACCTGCCCCCTACTGCTGATCAACCTGCCCCCTACTGCTGATCAACCTGCCCCCTACTGCTGATCAACCTGCCCCCAACTACTTTTCAACCTGATCAACCTGCCCCCTACTGCTGATCAACCTGCCCCCTACTGCTGATCAACCTGCCCCAACTGCTTTTCAACCTGATCAACCTGCCCTCTACTGCTGATTAACCTGCCCCCTACTGCTGATTAAACTGTCCCCTACTGCTTATCAACCTGCCCCCTACTGCTGATCAACCTGCCCCCTACTGCTGATCAACCTGCCCCCTACTGCTGATCTACCTGCCCCCTACTGCTGATCGACCTGCCCCCTACTGCTGATCGACCTGCCCCCTACTGCTGATCGACCTGCCCCCTACTGCTGATCGACCTGCCCTCTACAGCTGATCGACCTGCCCTCTACTACTGATTAGCCTGCCCCCTACTGATGATCAACCTGTGAGAAAAAATGGTCCGCAACTGCTTGCTCTTTAAAATCTTCAAAATGTATTGATTCTCCATAAAAGACACAACCAGCAAATGTAAAATGCGTTTCAGCCCTGCGGGCCTTGTTCACTCCCTGCTGATGATTATCCTTCCCTCTACTGCTGATCGGCCTGCTCCCTACTGCTGATCAACCTGCCCCCTACTGCTGATCAACCTGCCCCCTACTGCTGATCAGCCTGCCCCCTACTGCTGATCAACCTGCCCCCTACTGCTGATCGGCCTGCCCCCTACTGCTGATCGGCCTGCCCTCTACTGCTGATCAATCTGCCCCCTACTGCTGATTGGCCTGCCCTCTACTGCTGATCAATCTGCCCCCTACTGCTGATTGGCCTGCCCTCTACTGCTGATCAACCTGCCCCCTACTGCTGATCAACATGCCCCCTACTGCTGAAAAACCTGCCCCCTACTGCTGAAAAACCTGCCTGGGGAATCACTGTGCCACTGTCACATGACATTACAAAAAGTATCCGAAATTCGAAAATTCTGAAATTTGGAAATTTCTAATTTCGAAAATCTGAAAATTCGTAAATTCAAAAATTCGGAATTCGAAAATCCGAAAATTCGTGAATTTGAAAATCCGAAAAGTCGTAATTTCTAAAATCCGAAAATAAGAATGAAAATCCGAATATTCTAAAGAATGAAAATCCGAAAACACGACAATTCAAAAATCTGGAATAACAACTAACAATAACTTAACTATTAAATTATAGGTATTGGAATTTCCTTTCAAATTTGGCTGTTGGTGAACGTAACGAATACGAATTTATTCGAAGTTACGAATTATCCGAAATAACGAATTCTGCATCTGTACGAATGGAAAGTAACAAATTACTTTTTATTATTATTATTATTTGTTATTGATTAATTTGTAGCTTCAGATAAATTAATATTCGTTACGTTCAAAAATGGCCAAATTTGAAAGGAAATTCCAATACCTATAATTTAATAGTGAGTTATTATTTAGAATTTTTGTATTTTCAAATGAAATTTCTGAAGTTTCGGATTTCCGAATTTTCGAATCTTCTAATTATCGAATCTTTGAATTTTCGAATCTTTGAATTTTCGAATCTTTGAATTTTCAAATCTTTGAATTTTCGAATCTTTGAATTTTTCGAATCTTTGAATTTACAAATTTTTAACTTCACGAATTTCTAAAAAAATAAAACAAACACATTTTTCGGCAGTGCACACGTCTAGTGAGGTTGGGGGGGGGGGGGGGGGATTTGAGTTGGGTGGGGTAATTTGGGGGCGGCAGGTGATAAGAATTGTTCTAGGAAAATACATTTTGGCCACAAATTGTTACTCCGCTCAGAGTAAAGAGGAAATGAAATCCTACAAATGTTATAGGATGTTATATCTCTTTCAGCGTTAGCACTGCAAAAATACCACAGCCAAGTGCGATGGTTCCTCGGGTCCTTCATTATTTAGGTGGACAACATTCCATTCGGGGGGAATATTTATTCAGAAGACATATGATATCTGTCATTGCTGAGGAAAGTGCGGACAGATGCAGGGACAGCGGGAGAGAGGCCGCTCCGGAGAGAGGATGTCCAATTTCCTGTCCTGGCCGCAGCAGCTGGATCCTCTCCGTATTCGGGAGACGACCCTTCAAAGGAGTTGCCCACATTTGGGTTGACGGATCTAATGATGGATGTGAAAATCCCTCGGCGTATTTGCAGGTGCGTATAGGATGGTAACATTTCTATAAACTGTAGCTGACCCGAGTCGCTGAAGAGCATGCGATCAGATCTAACGCACCACCCATTATTATTACTATTGATATTATTATTGATCATCCTGACAGAAGAAATATCTGGCGACAGAGGCGGCTTTAGGCTTTGTGAGGCCTTAGGCAAAATTTAGACATGAGGCCCCACTTACACCCTTTGCAGGGGTTAAGGAAGAACCCTGAGGCAGAGCATCTTATTACTGCTGCTGCTTGTGTGGGTGGGATGTGTACTGCGCCAATCACATGGGATGAATAGGAGAGGATTGGCGCAGTACACATCCCACCCATACAAGCAGCAGCAGTAGTTAGATGCTCCACCTCAAGGTGAATAGGGGTGGGTGGTATGTGCAGGAGGGGTGCACAGGGTGAATAGGGGTGGGTAGTATGTGCAGGAGGGGGGCACAGGGTGAATAGGGGTGGGTAGTATGTGCAGGAGGGGGGCACAGGGTGAATAGGGGTGGGTAGTATGTGCAGGAGGGGGGCACAGGGTGAATAGGGGTGGGTAGTATGTGCAGGAGGGGGGCACAGGGTGAATAGGGGTGGGTAGTATGTGCAGGAGGGGGGCACAGGGTGAATAGGGGTGGGTAGTATGTGCAGGAGGGGGGCACAGGGTGAATAGGGGTGGGTAGTATGTGCAGGAGGGGGGCACAGGGTGAATAGGGGTGGGTAGTATGTGCAGGAGGGGGGGCACAGGGTGAATAGGGGTGGGTGGTATGTTCAGGAGGAGAGCACGGGGGGGATTTCTGAACTTGGGCAATAAGCACTCATCGTCACTCCATGAGAATTCAGTCCCATCTCAGCAACCTGCAGCTCCACCTCCTCCCTTGTAATATTTTTGCAGACAGCGTTGAAGCACACTGAGCAGAAGCGCCAGAAAGAGCTGAGAGAGAGGGAGGATAATCCATGCCCGCGTGTGTCTTTACTAATGTGACAGGAGCCAGAGAGTGACAGGCGCGGCTTTGTCTCATCCATGGGTGCCCTGTAGGACAGCCTCAGGGATGGCTCTTAGGCAAATTAGGCAGTTGCGAGGCCCCTGTGAGAGCGAGGCCCTAGGCGACCGCCTAATTTGCCTAATTAGAGAGCCGCCTCTGTCTGGCGATACATTTTATGTAACTTGTAAGCAAATCTATCTAAAAGGGGATCAGCTGAAGAACTTTTAGGCTCTGTTCACCACGTCTGGGGTGCCAAGGTTCGCCATCACTGCTCTAGGGTGTCTGCTTTCAGAAAATATAAAATGTTTGGGGGTGTTATGCAGTGGCGGCTGGTGCCCGAATTTCCCCTCCTTGCGCTGAGATGGACGGCGGCTATTCCCTGTGAATGATGCCTTACCTTATGGAGGCGGGGGGGGGGGGGAGAGCCGGGGCCGGCGAGCACACAGAGAGACATTCTCCTCCTGCACAGGAACAGGGAGGGTGTCCTGAGACATGGTTGGCCAGGGTGTCCTAAGCAGTGGCGGTCGCCGGTCGGTGGAATTTTTTTGGGGGGGGCGGCAAACAGTATGCCCCCCCCCCAGTCGATCAGTCAGTAGCACTTATCCCATTACCAGTGGCTTCCCCTGCTTGGCGGTCTACCGTTCACCTGCTCTTCACGGGTCATCCCAGCGATGGCGGCTTCCGTTTCCTCCCTCCTCCTCCAATCAGGAGTTTTCTCTTTTTCGGCCAATCAAAACAACAGGTCTCACACCCGCTTCTGACTGGCCGGATTGAGCTTCTGATGCGCCCGGTGTCCTAAAAGGGGCCGGACACATGAATAGGGGGTGGCCGCGGCGACCATGGATAGATTCATTCTATGCACGAATCGATCCATTGCATTTAAGGGGAGTGGCCTGGAAAGAGGGGGCGGCACCCGGGCGCCCCTAATGGACGGGCCACCACTGGTCCTATGACTCCCTGGCCAATTGGGGGCTTCCTGATTGTCTGGGAGGAGAATGAGGAAGACAATAGCGAATATTAATTCGCTATTGTCACACAAGTGGGTGTGCTCGTGGCACAGAGCTATGCACCCCAAGTCCAGCCTTTTTTGAAGCCTATTGGAGCCTCAGGCTCTAATCATGTGCTTAAAAAAAAATAAACCCCCATTGAAATCCATGCGTCCGGCGCCCTGCATGTAGATTAGGGGGCATGGATGGCGGGGGGGGGGGGTGGGGTGGCGCCCCTAATGGAGCGGCCACCACTGGTTTTATGCAATCTTCAGGCCTAAAATGATTTTTTAACCACTTAAGGACCAGGCCCTTTTTTTGATACCTTTGTTTACAAGTTAAAATTCGTTTTTTTTTTTTTTGCTAGAAAAATTACTTAGAACCCCCCTAACATTATATATATATTTTTTACAAACACCGTAGAGAATAAAATAGCGGTCGTTGCAATACTTTATGTTACACCGTATTTGCGCAATTAAAAAAAAAAAAATACACTTATTTTAATTAAAAAATAAGACAACAGTAAAGTAAGCCCAATTTTTGTATATATATTGTGAAAGATAATGTTACGCTGAGTAAATTGATACCCAACATGTCACGCTTCAAAATTGCGCCCGCTCGTGGAATGGCGACAAACTTTGGCACTTAAAAATCTCCATAGGCGACGTTTAAAAAAATTTAAAAGTTACTTGATAACCTGGTCTAGGGCTAGAATTATTGCTCTCGCTCTACCGATCGCGTTGATACCTCACATGTGTGGTTTGAGCACCGTTTTCATATGCGGGCGCTACTTAAGTATGCGTTCGCTTCTGCGTGCGAGTTCGGTGGGACGGGGCGCTTTAAATTTTTTTTTTTCTTATTTAATTTACTTTTTATATTTTATCTTTACAATTTACACTTTTATTCCTATTACAAGAATGACAGGACCTCTTAAATGTGAGATTTGGGGTCAAAAAGATCTCACATTTCATATTTACAGCTAAATGCAATAAAAAAATGCAATAAAAAAAAGTCTTTTTTTTTTTTTTAAATAACAAAAATTCACCCCTAAAGCCCATTGGGCGGAAGTTATGTTTGACATCGCTTTCGTCATCCAATGGTATGGAGCCGAGTGGGGCTCATCATTCCCTCACTCGACTCCATGTCTCAGAGGGGATCAGATCGGATTGTCTCCGTGCCGCTACCGACGGCTTCAGTTAGCTCCGGGGACGACCGGAGTGTGGCGGTTCCCCCGCCGCCGATAAAAGTGATCTTGCGGCAAATCCGCCATGTAGATCAATTTTATATTTTTTTCCAAATGTTATTAATCGTTTTTAATGCAGCTGAAACATGCTAAAATAATTTTAGGAGTGGAACTACACTTTAACGTCAAAGTAGCGACATCTAACGAAGGCGGGCGGCCCGGAAGTGGTTAAATGTGGGCAAAAAAAAAAGAGAGAGAGAGAGAGAGGAGAGAGAGAGAGAGAGAGAGAGAGAGGAGGAGAGAGAGAGAGAGGAGAGAGAGAGAGAGGGAGAGAGAGGAGAGAGAGAGAGAGAGAGAGAGAGGGGGGGGGGGAAGGGAGAAAGGGAGAGAGAGACAGATAGACAGGGGAAGAGAGCAAGAGGAGGAGAGAGAAGGGAGAAAGGGAGGGAGAGAAAGAGAGGAGAGGGGAGAAAGAGAGAGGGGGGAGAGAAGAGAGAGAGGGGAGAAAGAGAGAGGGGGGAGAGAGAGGGGGGAGGGAGAGAGAGGGAGGGCGAGATGGAGGGGAGAGAAAGAGGGAGGGAGGGAGAGCGGGAGGGGAGAGAAAGAGAGAGGGAAGGAAGAGGGCGAAGAGAGAGAGAGGGGGGAGGGGATAGAGAGAGAGGGAGTGGGGGTAGAGAGAGGGAGGGGAGAGAGGGAGGGGGAGAGGGAGAGATAAGGGGAGAGAGAGGAGGAGAGAGAGAGCGGGAGGGAGGGGGAGAGGGATGGGAGAGAGAGGGGAAGGAAGAGGGGGGAGAGAGGGGGGGGGAGAGGGGGGGAAGAGGGGGGGAGAGGGGGGAGGGAGGGAGAGAGGGGGGGAGAGAGAGGGGGAGGGAGAGGGGGGAGAGAGAGAGAGAGGGGGAGGGAGGAGGAGGGGAGAGGAGAGGGAGAGAGAGAGATGGGGAGGGGAGAGAGAGAGAGGGAGGGAGAGAGGGACAACGCTGCTCCTCCATAGGTACAGTGCAGTGTTCAGCGTTGTCACCTTAGGACAGGAGGTGTCCTCGGTGACCTCATAGCACATACAGTGTCACTATGGGAGAATTATGGTCCGGCTTTCTCAGGCCCTCACAGTTTTGTATCCCCAGATGTGCACCAAGTTTCCAGAAACACGGATGATTTATGGGAGTCAGGGATGGATTTAGGGGGGTCGGGATGGATTTATGGAGGTCAGGGATGGATTTAGTGGGGTTCGGATGGATTTATGGGTGTCAGGGATGGATTTATGGGGTTGGGATGGATTTATGGGTGTCGGGGATGGATTTATGGGTGTCAGGGATGGATTTATGGAGGTCGGGATGGATTTATGGGGGTCGGGATGGATTTACGGGGGTCAGGGATGTATTTATGGGGGTCGGGTGGATTTATGGGGGTTGGGATGGATTTATGGGGGTCAGGGATGGATTTAGGGGGGTCAGGGATGGATTTATAATGGTTAGGGATGGATTTATAGGGGTCAGGGATGGATTTTTGGGTGTCAGGGTTGGATTTATGGGTGTCGGGTGGATTTATGGGGGTCGGGATGGATTTACGGGGGTCAGGGATGTATTTATGGGGGTCGGGTGGATTTATGGGGGTTGGGATGGATTTATGGGGGTCGGGGATGGATTTAGGGGGGTCAGGGATGGATTTATAATGGTTAGGGATGGATTTATAGGGGTCAGGGATGGATTTTTGGGTGTCAGGGATGGATTTATGGGTGTCGGGTGGATTTATGGGGGTCAGGGATGGATTTATGGGGGTCGGGTGGATTTATGGGGGATGGGATGGATTTATAGGGGTCAGTGATGGATTTATGGAGGTCAGGGATGGATTTAGGGGGGTCGGGTGGATTTATGGGGGTCAGGGATGGATTTATAGGGGTCAGCGATGGATTTATGGGGGTCGGGATGGATTTATGGGTGTCAGGGATGGATTTATGGGTGTCAGGGATGAATTTATGGGTGTTAGGGATGAATTTATGGAGGTCGGGGATGGATTTATGGGTGTCGGGGATGGATTTATGGGGGTCGGGATGGATTTATGGGTGTCAGGGATGGATTTATGGGGGTCGGGATGGATTTATAGGGGCCAGCGATGGATATATGGGGGTTGGGATGGATTTATGGGGCTCGGAAAGGATTTATGGGGGTCAGGGATGGATTTATAGGGGTCGGAATGGATTTAGGGGGTTCAGTGATAGATTTATGGGTGTCAGGGATGGATTTTTAGGGGGGGTCAGCGATGGATTTAGGGGGGTCAGCGATGGATTTCCCACCATCACATTCTTACCAGGAAATGTCACCCTTTTTTTAGCTCAGCCATAACAATTCCTCCGCAGTGAATGTTTTCACATCTTGCCAATTTTTTTTTTTTGTTCACATTATCTGACTCTTTTCCCATAGAAGTGGAATTTACAATTCATTATTCCAGACAGTCTGCGTTTATCAGCGTCTGCGTTATCTGCGACCATTACCGAGGAGCCGTGGAAGGAGGAAAATGTCATTTTTAATTTAACCACTTGACCTCCAGAAGATTTACGCAGCGGTTTTACAAACGCAATTTTTTTGTTGGAAAAAATACACTTATTCCAAAACACCCTAGAGAATAAAATGGCGGTCGTTGCAATACTTTATGTTACACCGTATTTGCGCAGCGCTCTTACAAACGCATTTTTTTGGGAAAAAAAAAAATACACTTATTTTAAATAAAAAATAAGACAGCAGTAACGTTAACCCAATTTTTTTCTATATTGTGAAAGATAATGTTACTCCAAGTAAAATCATACCCAACATGTCACGCTACAAAATTGCGCCCCGCTCGTGGAATGGTGACAATGCCCAGGCCATTTTTTGCAATACGGCACGGCGTTACTTTAACTGATAATTGTGCGGTCGTGAGACGCTTCTCCATAACACTTCCATCAAGACAGTTATATAACGGAAAATTTATTGTCAAATACTTACCGTAATTTTCCTTTCCTGATGGACTCCATGGCAGCCTACGTGTGGGTTAACCCCGCCTCCTCTCCAATGCTATAGGTCCCCCATACCCTATAAAATTGAGCTCACCTGTACAGACTGCAATCCGTAACTAGCCTACTCTTGACTGATGGGTGGGAACTCCGTTTGCCATGGAGTCCATCAGGAAAGGAAAATTACGGTAAGTATTTGACAATAAATTTTCAGTTTTCCTGACAGAAAACGGCGCCAAGGCGAGCTGGAACGCAAAGCGCTCCAGCCGCCATGAGGGGAATAAGGGGTACAGAAAGCCGAGATAATCACAGACAAAACATATAAAGAGGCGACTGCCATGGAGATAGATAAAGAATGTGGGTCGCAGACCTTGCCAGCCGTTGATGCGTCGGTACTTCGGACATACAGAGGCAGCTTCCACTCCACCATTGGGGTATTTAGTGCATGCGAAAGCTACACGCCGGCTCGTGGCTGGGCCCTGAGATGCACCACGTAAATGGTAAGCCAAATCTTGAAACCATCCGACCGGACGTAGGTCCATTGGAGGAGGACAAAAAAGGAACACAGTCTGTACAGGTGAGCTCAATTTTATAGGGTATGGGGGTCCTATAGCATTGGAGAGGAGGCGGGGTTAACCCACACATAGGCTGCCATGGAGTCTGTCAGGAAACTGAAGTATCTCCATAACACCTCCATTGAGACAGCTAGATACTGCGGTATCTCCATAACACCTCCATTGAGACAGCTAGATACTGAAGTATCTCCATAACACGTCCATCGAGACAGCTAGTTACTGCAGTATCTCCATAACACATCCATCGAGACAGCTAGATACTGCAGTATCTCCATAACACCTCCATTGAGACAGTTAGATACTGCAGTATCTCCATAACACCTCCATCGAGACAGCTAGATACTGCAGTATCTCCATAACATGTCCATCGAGACAGCTAGTTACGGCAGTATCTCCATAACACGTCCATTGAGACAGCTAGTTACTGAAGTATCTCCATAACACCTCCATCGAGACAGCTAGATACTGAAGTATCTCCATAACACCTCCATCAAGACAGCTAGATACTGAAGTATCTCCATAACATGTCCATCGAGACAGCTAGTTACGGCAGTATCTCCATAACACATCCATCGAGACAGCTAGATACTGAAGTATCTCCATAACACCTCCATCGAGACAGCTAGATACTGAAGTATCTCCATAACACCTCCATCGAGACAGCTAGATACTGAAGTATCTCCATAACATGTCCATCGAGACAGCTAGTTACGGCAGTATCTCCATAACACGTCCATTGAGACAACTAGTTACGGCAGTATCTCCATAACACGTCCATTGAGACAGCTAGATACTGAAGTATCTCCATAACACGTCCATCGAGACAACTAGTTACGGCAGTATCTCCATAACACCTCCATCGAGACAGCTAGATACTGAAGTATCTCCATAACACCTCCATTGAGACAGCTAGATACTGAAGTATCTCCATAACACGTCCATCGAGACAGCTACATACTGAAGTATCTCCATAACACGTCCATCGAGACAGCTAGATACTGAAGTATCTCCATAACACGTCCATTGAGACAGCTAGATACTGAAGTATCTCCATAACACGTCCATTGAGACAGCTAGATACTGAAGTATCTCCATAACACCTCCATTGAGACAGCTAGATACTGAAGTATCTCCATAACACGTCCATCGAGACAGCTAGATACTGAAGTATCTCCATAACACCTCCATCGAGACAACTAGATACTGAAGTATCTCCATAACACGTCCATCGAGACAGCTAGATACTGAAGTATCTCCATAACACCTCCATTGAGACAGCTAGATACTGAAGTATCTCCATAACACGTCCATCGAGACAGCTAGATACTGAAGTATCTCCATAACACGTCCATCGAGACAGCTAGATACTGAAGTATCTCCATAACACCTCCATTGAGACAGCTAGATACTGAAGTATCTCCATAACACGTCCATCGAGACAGCTAGTTACTGCAGTATCTCCATAACACATCCATCGAGACAGCTAGATACTGCAGTATCTCCATAACACCTCCATTGAGACAGTTAGATACTGCAGTATCTCCATAACACCTCCATCGAGACAGCTAGATACTGCAGTATCTCCATAACATGTCCATCGAGACAGCTAGTTACGGCAGTATCTCCATAACACGTCCATTGAGACAGCTAGTTACGGCAGTATCTCCATAACACCTCCATTGAGACAGCTAGATACTGAAGTATCTCCATAACACCTCCATCGAGACAGCTAGATACTGAAGTATCTCCATAACACCTCCATCGAGACAGCTAGATACTGAAGTATCTCCATAACATGTCCATCGAGACAGCTAGTTACGGCAGTATCTCCATAACACGTCCATTGAGACAACTAGTTACGGCAGTATCTCTATAACACGTCCATTGAGACAGCTAGATACTGAAGTATCTCCATAACACGTCCATCGAGACAACTAGTTACGGCAGTATCTCCATAACACCTCCATCGAGACAGCTAGATACTGAAGTATCTCCATAACACCTCCATCGAGACAGCTAGATACTGAAGTATCTCCATAACATGTCCATCGAGACAGCTAGATACTGAACTATCTCCATAACACGTCCATCGAGACAGCTAGTTACTGCAGTATCTCCGTAACACCTCCATCAAGACAGCTAGATACTGCAGTATCTCCATAACACCTCCATCAAGACAGCTAGATACTGAAGTATCTCCATAACACCTCCATCGAGACAGCTAGATACTGAAGTATCTCCATAACACCTCCATCGAGACAGCTAGATACTGAAGTATCTCCATAACACGTCCATTGAGACAGCTAGATACTGCAGTATCTCCATAACACGTCCATCGAGACAGCTATATACTGAAGTATCTCCATAACACATCCATCGAGACAGCTAGATACTGGAGTATCTCCATAACACCTCCGTCGAGACAGCTAGATACTGAAGTATCTCCATAACACCTCCATCGAGACAGCTAGATACTGCAGTATCTCCATAACACATCCATCGAGACAGCTAGATACTGAAGTATCTCCATAACACCTCCGTCGAGACAGCTAGATACTGAAGTATCTCCATAACACCTCCGTCGAGACAGCTAGCTACTGAAGTATCTCCATAACACCACCGTCGAGACAGCTAGATACTGAAGTATCTCCATAACACGTCCATCGAGACAGCTAGATACTGAAGTATCTCCATAACACCTCCATTGAGACAGCTAGATACTGAAGTATCTCCATAACACCTCCATCAAGACAGCTAGATACTGAAGTATCTCCATAACACCTCCGTCAGACAGCTAGATACTGCAGTATCTCCATAACACCTCCATTGAGACAGCTAGATACTGAAGTATCTCCATAACACCTCCATCGAGACAGCTAGTTACTGAAGTATCTCCATAACACGTCCATCGAGACAGTTAGATACTGCAGTATCTCCATAACACCTCCATCAAGACAGCTAGACACTGCAGTATCTCCATAACACCTCCATTGAGACAGCTAGATACTGAAGTATCTCCATAACACCTCCATCAAGACAGCTAGATACTGAAGTATCTCCATAACACCTCCATTGAGACAGTTAGATACTGCAGTATCTCCGTAACCCCTAAAAATGACCCTTTTTGTATACTGGGTGACACAATTGAGTACTGTCTGTGATACCTTTTTGCACTAACGCGGTATCCAAATTCAGGACAGGCTTTTGGGGTGCGTCCTCTTCTTCAGAGTACTGCTTGGATGTTGAAGAAGAGGGGGCGCACCCTGAAAAAAAAAAGCTACAATTATCTCAAGCTTGTTTAAGCCCTGGTTCACCCGAGTGCGACTCTGTAATTGTGCTACTTCAGTGCGATTTTGATTTTTCATTTTAACAGAAGTCAATGCAAGTCGTAATGAAATCGCAGAAAAGCGGCGCAGGAACCGTTTTAAAATTCACTGCGGCGCGAGTCGGCTTTGAGTGGCTTTATTGCTGCAAACGGGGCAGGACCGGTCATTCGATTGTGAACTGTCAAAATCGCATGACAAATCGCAAATCGGTGTGAACCCGCTGGTGAAAAGATTGAAGTCAAGCACCTCAAATCTAATCGTTAGCAGTAGACATGTGCGCCGTCAATAAATTTGTTTAGTTTTGTTCGGTTTTGTATTTGCCATCACAACGTCTTACGTCACGTGTAGATGATTGCCGTACAGCCACGCCCTGACATGTTTCGTCACAAGGACTTAACCATGGGATTGGCTGTACGGCACGGCGATCCATCCTTTATACATTGTATGCCCAGTGTGGGTGGAAACTAGTGTGCGCCGTCAATAAATTTGTTTCGTTTCGTTCCGTTCCGTATTAGCCGCTAATTCGTATTTTGTAATTCATGTCCAAAATTCAATTTGGATTTGTACGAAATACTTTTCTTAACAATTACAAACGTTCGTTATGATGAATTTAAAAAGCAAAAAATACCTTTCTCAATATGGCAGTTGTCTACTCATTATGAGGGGCTCCCACCATCCCTGTGCTGTGCTGACTTTCTCCTTGGTCTGTACACCCGCTGTGCCCATTATGAGGGGCTCCCACCATCCCTGTGCTGTGCCCATTATGAGGGGCTCCCACCATCCCTGTGCTGAGTTCCCGGGTCTGTACATCCGCTGTGCTCATTATGAGGGGCTCCCACCATCCCTGTGCTGAGTTCTGGGTCTGTACACCCGCTGTGCCCATTATGAGGGGCTCCCACCATCCCTGTGCTGAGTTCCCGGGTCTGTACACCCGCTGTGCCCATTATGAGGGGTTCCCACCATCCCTGTGCTGAGTTCCCGGGTCTGTACACCCGCTGTGCCCATTATCAGGGGTTCCCACCATCCCTGTGCTGTGCTCATTATGAGGGGCTCCCACCATCCCTGTGCTGAGTTCCCGGGTCTGTACACCCGCTGTGCCCATTATCAGGGGTTTTCGCCATCCATGTGCTGAGTTCCCGGGTCTGTACACCCACTGTGCCCATTATGAGGGGTTCCCACCATCCCTGAGCAGAGTTCCCGGGTCTGTACACCCGCTGTGCCCATTATGAGGGGCTCCCACCAAACCTGTGCTGAGTTCCTGGGTCTGTACACCCACTGTGCCCATTATGAGGGGCTCCCACCATCCCTGAGCTGAGTTCCCGGGTCTGTACACCCGCTGTGCTCATTATGAGGGGCTCCCACCATCCCTGTGCTGAGTTCCCGGGTCTGTACACCCGCTGTGCCCATTATGAGGGGCTCCCACCATCCCTGTGCTGTGCTCATTATGAGGGGCTCCCACCATCCCTGTGCTGTGCTCATTATGAGGGGCTCCCACCATCCCTGTGCTGAGTTCCGGGTCTGTACACCCGCTGTGCCCATTATCAGGGGTTTTCGCCATCCATGTGCTGAGTTCCCGGGTCTGTACACCCGCTGTGCCATTATGAGAGGTTCCCACAATCCCTGTACTGGGATGACTTCCTGGGTTTTTAACTTCATCATAACGAATAATTGCAATTATATGACAATAATAAAACGATATTAACAAACATATTTATTTTGTCCGATTCTGTTTTCGGCGTTGGCCGCAGACAACGACACATGGCGTTTTCACCATAAAATCCCAAATACCAAAAATGACATCAAAAGAGCCCAGAATGCGCTCGGCGCCGACTGGGAACGCAGATAACGAGTTTAGGTTGTGAACAGATGGGTGGCGACTTTACAAGGAGATAAACAGAGCGGCGGTTTGGTTTACAGTCTGAGCCCTCCATAAACAAATATGGAGGGAGATCGTTCTCCTCTGATCGTTGTTTAAAGGACGACTAAACTTAACGGAGCACCAAACCACAGAATTTAGATTTTCATCTCCGAACCATGAAGGGAAAATAGTTCTGCCCTTAGTGAGGCTCTACGGGCGATACAAAGTGTCCGAAAATGTTACAACTTCCTGTTACAGTTTATATTTTGTAACAAGTTTATAAATCATATCACAGCTCAAAGATAAATAACAAAAGAACAATGTTACTTTTTACCTCTCTTTAATCACTTGCTCTCCGTAAAGGTTTTACCCCCCTTCATGACCAGGGCATATTTTTGCTCATCAGCACTGCGCTACTTCAACAGCTTGCCGCTGTTATTAAACAACGGCAGGTTGGCACAGCTGCGCGAATCGCCATAGGTGTACGTCGCCCGCTTTAAGAGCTATAGGGGGTGCGCGCTCCTGGAGCCTATTAGAGCCTCTGGCTCTATTCGGTGCTTCAAAAAAAATGAATTGGAATCCATGCGCGTTCAGTAGGGCGTATGAAAAAATATATATAATGTTTGGGGGTTCTAAGTGATTTTCTAGCAAGAAAAAGCTGATTTTTACATGTATGAGAGAAATGTCAGAACTTTCCGGTACTGGCGGTTAGTGGCTGCGGTGCTGTAGGGATCCGGGGCGGCGCTGGTAAACAACAAGTTTGAAAATACGGCTCGGTCCTTAAGTGGTTAAAGCGTCACCGATTTTCTTTAACACGTGACATGTTTTGTCTCTATTTACTCAACATAACAAGAAGGAAGAGATTTGCAATAAAAAAAATTTAATGATGAGAAAAGATTGTAACCATAGTATAAAAATTTTATTTTTAATAAATTCAAAGTTAAAAATCATATAAACAATACTTTAAAAAAAAGAGAATAGGCAGTAATTCATAATGTGGTGGTCATAACAAGCAGGTTGGGTTGCCCGACGTGTTTCGCTGTGATGCTTCTTCAGGGAATGTGCAAACTGAGACGATAATGTCAAGAGAAACCCGCGGAAAACTCCACCCAAGACCAGCCACTGCTGGCAAAATTCCCCAAAGGAGTAGTCCCTGTGCAGTCACAGAGGACAGACAAAGGCCAGGTTTAAAAACAAGAGCAACAAAGCATGAGGTGGAGGGCGATTTAAGGCCGCCTGCTATATAAATGTTAGCAGGATGTCATTCAATTCTGAAAGGCGTAGTCTGACCCTCCGGCTCTGGGCCCTGAAGAAGCATCACAGCGAAACACGTCGGGCTAGTGTGCAACCCTTACTCTCAACCCAACCTGCTTGTTGTGACCACCTCTTTTTTTATTGTTTATATGATTTTTAACTTTGAATTTATTAAAAATAAAACAGGGGCGGACTGACCATTCGGGCACTCGGGCACTGCCAGAGGGCCCCGTGCCACTAAGGGGCCCCATCAGGGTTGCCAGCCTCAATAAAACCAGGGACAGTATGTAAAAATCTGTGTTTTTTTAAAAAAATCCCAAGATTAGAGCTGCCCCGCTTCTCCGGTACCTTTTCAGTGTGTGTATGTGTATTCTGTGTGTGTATATTGTGTGTGTATATTGTGTGTGTATATTGTGTGGCCCCATAATCTATTGCCTGGGGGCCCCTTATTCTCCTTTTGCCCGGGGGCCCCATGAGTTGTCAGTCCGCCCCTGGGTGCCAATTAGACTGGGTGTTTTTCCATTAACCGGACACAACCTATATGATCATATTTAACACTTTACCAAAAAAAAAAAAAAGGGGTACTATATTGTGTTTGTGTTCACTAAATCTCATTAAAATTATATTTTTTCCTGAAAAAAAAAGCCGCTGTGCAAATCTCTTGCGACATAAAAATTTGCAACAACAACTATTTTATTCTCCAGGGTCTCTGCTTAAAAAAAAAAAAAAAAAAAAAATGATATACCGTATTTATCGGCGTATAACACGCACTTTTTCCCCCTTAAAATCGGGGGAAAGTCGTGGGTGCGTGTTATACGCCGATAAACACGGTATATATTTGACGGTTGTAAGTCATTTTCTAGCAAAAAAATAAAAAATAAAATAAATCAGATTTTTACTTGTATGAGATAAATGTCAGGACTGGCCGGGATTGGTTGGGTAGCGGCGGCGGCGGTGCTGTAGGGATCCGGGCGGCGCGCGGCGGTCTCTCACAAAGCTACAAACCAATCACTGACATTCAGTGCAATATACAGGAAGCGAAATGGTTTATATATACCTGGTGTACAACGCTGAGCAGATGGTATATAGTTTATATATATTAGAAGAGAGTGTCGGGGAAACTCTGACAAACAGTTTACAATAAAAGCCAGGCAGAGCTGCAGGAACATTCGTCATTGTTGGATTGTGAAGTAGAAAGTAACAATGTTGCTGATTAAATCGATGACACTAAAATGTCTCCCGTGTCCCAGTTCTGGACTCTTCTGTGGTCCCTCTGCACCCCTCCGGGACTCCGGCGTTCGCCCTCATTGTCTGCGGCCAGTCCGGGCCGGACACCGGACATTGAGGAGTGGATCCGGCCGAGTGGACGCTCATAAACCGAGCCGGATATACAGGGCCTTGAAAAAGTATTCATACCCCTGAAATGTTCCACATTTTGTATAATCACACAGAGCTTGGGCTGGATGGACTTTTTTTAACCCTCACCTACTATGTAACCAAAAACGTAAATGTATTTTATTGGGATTTTATGTGATGGACCAACACAAAGTGTCACATAATTGTGAAGTGGAAGGAAAATAATAAATGATACAAATAAATATATGAAAAGTGTGGGGGGAGGGGCATTTGTATTCAGCCCCCTTTACTCTGATAACTAAAATCTAGTGGAACCAATTGCCTTCAGAAATCACCTAATTAGTAAATAGAGTCCACCTGTGTGTCATTTAATCTCAGTATAAATACAGCTGTTCTGTGAAGCCCTCAGAGGTTTGTTAGAGAACCTTAGTGAACAAACAGCATCATGAAGGCCAAGGAACACAGCAGACAGGTCAGGGATAAAGTTGTGGAGAAGTATAAAGCAGGGTTAGGTTATAATAAAGTCTCCCAAGCTTTGACCATCTCACGTAGCTCTGTTCAATCCATCATCCGAAAATGGAAAGAGTATGGCACAACTGCAAACCTACCAAGACACGGCCGTCCACCTAAACTGACCGGGCCGGGCAAGGAGAGCATTCATCAGAGAAGAGCCAAGAGGTCCATGGTAACTCTGGAGGAGCTGCAGAGATCCACAGCTCAGGGGGGAGAGTCTGTCCACAGGACAACTATTAAGCCCCATACACACGCGCGGACAATCCGTGGACCATGTCCGTCATACTTTGTCCGATGTTGGTTTTGCGTACACACGGTCGGACAAAGTTGTCGGAAAATCCGATCATTCTGAACGTGGTGACGTTCGTTGCGTACGACGGGACTACGTAGAGGCTAGTAGCCAATAGCTTTGGTCTTGTAATGTGATCTGAGCATGCGTAGCACTTTGTCCGGTCGGACAACCGTACACACGATCGGATTTGGTGTGATCGGACCTTGTTGACGGGAAATCTTTCCAGCAGGAGATAAGACTTTGTCCGTCGGACAAACCGACGAACACTGTCCGATGGTGCATACACACGGTCTGATTTTTCAACAACCTTGTCCGATCGGACCAAATTGATGAAAAAGTCCGAGCGTGTGTATGGGGCTTTAGTCGTGTTCTCCACAAATCTGCCCTTTATGGAAGAGTGACAAGAAGAAAGACATTGGAGAAAGAAAGTCATAAGAAGTCCTGTTTGTAGTTTGTGAGAAGCAATGTGGGGGAGGGGAGCAAACATGTGGAAGAAGGTGATCTGGACAGATGACACCAAAAAAATAGATTTTTTTTTTTTAACCAAAAAATAGATTTTTTTTTTAACCAAAAAATAGATTTTTTTTTTTTTTTTTAACCAAAAAATAGATTTTTTTTAACCAAAAAATAGATTTTAATTTTAACCAAAAAATTGATTTTTTTTTTTTTTACCAAAAAATGTATATATTTTTTTAACCAAAAAATTTATATATTTTTTTAACCAAAAAATTTATATATTTTTTTAACCAAAAAATTTATATATTTTTTTAACAAAAAATTTATATATTTTTTATATATCCCATATATACATACAGTATGTTTGTAGACACTATACCTTTTGTGCAAACCAATTAATATCTGCTTATGGTGATTTTTTTTATTTTAACAATAATAGATTTTTGTTTTGTTTTTTTTTACCAAAAAATGTTTTGTTTTTTTTTTACCAAAAATTGATATATTTTTTTGTCCTAAATTAATGAAGAAATTTATAACAGAAAGTAAAAAAATACATTTATTTATTTTTTCTACATTTTCTGTCTTTTTTTTGTTTATAGGTCAAAAAATAAAAAAACGCAGAGGTGATCAAATACCACCAAAAGAAAACTCTATTTGTGAGGAAAAAAAGAACATAAATTTTATTTGTGTACAGCGTCGCACAACCGCGCAATTGTCGGTTTAAAGTAACACCGTGCCGTATCGCAAAAAATGGCCTGGTCATGAAGGGTGGGGGGTAAATTCTTTCGGAAATAGAAATGATACATCATCAATACTTTTGTACAAAAGACCAACAAATACACAAGATTTGGGTTTTTCTTCGTCCCGCCCGGCGCTGCCAAATTCCCTCTTCTAGCAAATGAATTAAACGCCATTTTACCGGCGCCTGGAAAAGCGCTGGGGGTCGGGCGCCGTCCGAAAATAAAATGAAGAGAAAAATAAACACTTGTGATAAACAGAAACGCCAACTACAGATCTCCATCCTGAGACTTTCCAGAGTCTCACTGCTGCTGCTGAAATGTGCGATCAAAGCGCGTCATTGGACGGCACCGTCTCCGGGGGGAGGGCCACAGATCATTGTACAATCCACCAGGGGGGGGGGGGGGGGGGAGGGGTTCATTCAGCTGCACTACAAATACAGGAAATACCACCGACTCCGACTGCGCGTTCATGGAGTGCGACTTTACACTCCCTGGCATGAAAGTCGCATCCAAGTAGCAACAATATATCCCCCAACAATAGACCCCACCCCAGCAACAATATATCCCCCCACACAACAATAGACCCACCCCAGCAACAATATATCCCCCCACACAACAATAGACCCCACCCCAGCAACAATATATCCCCCTCACACAACAATAGGCCCCCCCCCAGCAACAATATATCCCCCCCACACAACAATAGACCCCACCCCAGCAACAATATATCCCCCTCACACAACAATAGGCCCCACCCCAGCAACAATATATCCCCCTCACACAACAATAGGCCCCACCCCAGCAACAATATATCCCCCACACAACAATAGACCCCACCCCAGCAACAATATATCCCCCCACACAACAATAGGCCCCACCCCAGCAACAATATATCCCCCTCACACAACAATAGACCCCACCCCAGCAACAATATATCCCCCTCACACAACAATAGGCCCCACCCCAGCAACAATATATCCCCCCACACAACAATAGACCCCACCCCAGCAACAATATATCCCCCTCACACAACAATAGGCCCCACCCCAGCAACAATATATCCCCCCACACAACAATAGACCCCACCCCAGCAACAATATATCCCCCCACACAACAATAGACCCACCCCAGCAACAATATATCCCCCCACACAACAATAGACCCCACCCAGCAACAATATATCCCCCCACAAAACAATAGACCCCACCCCAGCAACAATATATCCCCCTCACACAACAATAGGCCCCACCCCAGCAACAATATATCCCCCCACACAACAATAGACCCCACCCCAGCAACAATATATCCCCCCACACAACAATAGGCCCCACCCCAGCAACAATATATCCCCCTCACACAACAATAGACCCCACCCCAGCAACAATATATCCCCCCACACAACAATAGACCCCACCCCAGCAACAATATATCCCCCCACACAACAATAGGCCCCACCCCAGCAACAATATATCCCCCTCACACAACAATAGACCCCACCCCAGCAACAATATATCCCCCTCACACAACAATAGGCCCCACCCCAGCAACAATATATCCCCCCACACAACAATAGACCCCACCCCAGCAACAATATATCCCCCTCACACAACAATAGGCCCCACCCCAGCAACAATATATCCCCCCACACAACAATAGACCCCACCCCAGCAACAATATATCCCCCTCACACAACAATAGGCCCCACCCCAGCAACAATATATCCCCCTCACACAACAATAGGCCCCACCCCAGCAACAATATATCCCCCCACACAACAATAGACCCCACCCCAGCAACAATATATCCCCCCACACAACAATAGGCCCCACCCCAGCAACAATATATCCCCCTCACACAACAATAGACCCCACCCCAGCAACAATATATCCCCCTCACACAACAATAGGCCCCACCCCAGCAACAATATATCCCCCACACAACAATAGACCCCACCCCAGCAACAATATATCCCCCTCACACAACAATAGGCCCCACCCCAGCAACAATATATCCCCCACACAACAATAGACCCCACCCCAGTAACAATATATCCCCCCACACAACAATAGACCCACCCCAGCAACAATATATCCCCCCACACAACAATAGACCCCACCCCAGCAACAATATATCCCCCCACACAACAATAGACCCCACCCCAGCAACAATATATCCCCCTCACACAACAATAGGCCCCACCCCAGCAACAATATATCCCCCACACAACAATAGACCCCACCCCAGCAACAATATATCCCCCCACACAACAATAGGCCCCACCCCAGCAACAATATATCCCCCTCACACAACAATAGACCCCACCCCAGCAACAATATATCCCCCCACACAACAATAGACCCCACCCCAGCAACAATATATCCCCCCACACAACAATAGGCCCCACCCCAGCAACAATATATCCCCCTCACACAACAATAGACCCCACCCCAGCAACAATATATCCCCCTCACACAACAATAGGCCCCACCCCAGCAACAATATATCCCCCCACACAACAATAGACCCCACCCCAGCAACAATATATCCCCCCACACAACAATAGGCCCCACCCCAGCAACAATATATCCCCCTCACACAACAATAGACCCCACCCCAGCAACAATATATCCCCCTCACACAACAATAGGCCCCACCCCAGCAACAATATATCCCCTCACACAACAATAGGCCCCACCCCAGCAACAATATATCCCCCCACACAACAATAGACCCCACCCCAGCAACAATATCCCCCCACACAACAATAGACCCCACCCCCAGCAACAATATATCCCCCCACACAACAATAGACCCCACCCCAGCAACAATATATCCCCCTCACACAACAATAGACCCCACCCCAGCAACAATATATCCCCTCACACAACAATAGGCCCCACCCCAGCAACAATATATCCCCCACACAACAATAGACCCACCCCCAGCAACAATATATCCCCCTCACACAACAATAGGCCCCACCCCAGCAACAATATATCCCCCCACACAACAATAGACCCCACCCCAGCAACAATATATCCCCCCACACAACAATAGACCCCACCCCAGCAACAATATATCCCCCTCACACAACAATAGGCCCCACCCCAGCAACAATATATCCCCCACACAACAATAGACCCCACCCCAGCAACAATATATCCCCCTCACACAACAATAGACCCCACCCCAGCAACAATATATCCCCCTCACACAACAATAGGCCCCACCCCAGCAACAATATATCCCCCCACACAACAATAGACCCCACCCCAGCAACAATATCCCCCCACACAACAATAGACCCCACCCCAGCAACAATATATCCCCCTCACACAACAATAGACCCCACCCCAGCAACAATATATCCCCCTCACACAACAATAGGCCCCACCCCAGCAACAATATATCCCCCCACACAACAATAGACCCCACCCCAGCAACAATATATCCCCCTCACACAACAATAGACCCCACCCCAGCAACAATATATCCCCCTCACACAACAATAGGCCCCACCCCAGCAACAATATATCCCCCCACACAACAATAGACCCCACCCCAGCAACAATATCCCCCCACACAACAATAGACCCCACCCCAGCAACAATATATCCCCCTCACACAACAATAGACCCCACCCCAGCAACAATATATCCCCCTCACACAACAATAGGCCCCACCCCAGCAACAATATATCCCCCCACACAACAATAGACCCCACCCCAGCAACAATATATCCCCCTCACACAACAATAGACCCCACCCCAGCAACAATATATCCCCCTCACACAACAATAGACCCCACCCCAGCAACAATATATCCCCCTCACACAACAATAGACCCCACCCCAGCAACAATATATCCCCCTCACACAACAATAGACCCCACCCCAGCTACAATATATCCCCCCACACAACAATAGACCCCACCCCAGCAACAATATATCCCCCTCACACAACAATAGACCCCACCCCAGCAACAATATATCCCCCTCACACAACAATAGACCCCACCCCAGCAACAATATATCCCCCCACACAACAATAGACCCCACCCAGCAACAATATATCCCCCCACACAACAATAGACCCCACCCCAGCAACAATATATCCCCCACACAACAATAGACCCCACACCAGCAACAATATATGCCCCAACAATAGACCCCACCACAGCAACAATATATCCCCCACACAACAATAGACCCACCCCAGCAACAATATATCCCCCCACACAACAATAGACCCCCCACCCCAGCAACAATATATCCCCCCACACAACAATAGACCCCACTCCAGCAACAATATATCCCCCCACACAACAATAGACCCCACCCCAGCAACAATATATCCCCCAACACAACAATAGACCCCACCCCAGCAACAATATATCCCCCAACAATAGACCCCACACCAGCAACAATATATCCCCCAACAATAGATCCCACCACAGCAACAATATATCCCCCACACAACAATAGACCCAACACCAGCAACAATATATCTTCCAACAATAGACCCCACCCCAGCAACAATATATCCCCCCCCACAACAATAGACCCCACCCCAGCAACAATAGACCCCAGCCCAGCAACAATTTATCCCCCCACACAAAAATAGATCCCCACAAGCATCAAAAGACCCTCCAGCAGCCAACATCAGAAGATCCACCAGCATCAATAGACCCTTCAGCAGCCAGCATCAATAGATCCCCAGCAGCAAGCATCAATAGATCCCCCAGCAGTCAGCATCAATAGATCCCCAGCAGTCAGCATCAATAGATCTCCCAGAAACCAGCATCAATAGATCCCCCAGAAACCAGCATCAATATATCCCCCAGCAGTCAGCATCAATAGATCCCCCAGAAACCAGCATCAATAGATCCCCCAGAAAACAGCATCAACAGATCCCCCAGCAGCCAGCATTAATAGATCCCCCAGAAACCAGCATCAATAGATCCCCCAGCAGCCAGCATCAATAGATCCCCCAGAAGACAGCATCAATAGATTCCCCAGCAGCCAGCATCAATAGACCCTTCAGCAGCCAGCATCAATAGATCCCCCAGAAACCAGCATCAATAGATCCCCCAGCAGCCAGCATCAATAGATCCCCCAGCAGTCAGCATCAATAGATTCCCCAGCAGCCAGCATCAATAGACCCTTCAGCAGCCAGCATCAATAGATCCCCCAGAAACCAGCATCAATAGATCCCCCAGCAGCCAGCATCAATAGATTCCCCAGCAGTCAGCATCAATAGATCCCCCAGCAGCCAGCATCAATAGATCCCCCAGCAGCCAGCATCAATAGATCCCCCAGAAGACAGCATCAATAGACCCTTCAGCAGCCAGCATCAATAGATCCCCCAGAAACCAGCATCAATAGATCCCCCAGCAGCCAGCATCAATAGATCCCCCAGCAGCCAGCATCAATATATCCCCCAGCAGCCAGCATCAATAGATCCCCCAGAAACCAGCATCAATAGATCCCCCAGAAACCAACATCAATAGATCCCCCAGCAGCCAGCATCAATAGATCCCCCAGAAACCAGCATCAATAGATCCCCCAGAAACCAGCATCAATAGATCCCCAGAAACCAGCATCAATAGATCCCCAGCAGCAAGCAGCAATAGATCCCCCCCAGCAGCCAGCATCAATAGATCCCCCCAGCAGCCAGCATCAATAGATCCCCCAGCATCAATAGATCCCCCAGCAGACAGCATCAATAGACCCTCCAGCAGCCAGCATCAATAGTTCCCCCAGAAACCAGCATCAATAGATCCCCAGAAACCAGCATCAATAGACCCCCAGCAGCCAGCATCAATAGATCCCCCAGAAACCAGCATCAATAGATCCCCCAGAAACCAGCATCAATAGATCCCCCAGCAGCCAGCATCAATAGATCCCCCAGCATCAATAGATCCCCCAGCAGACAGCATCAATAGATCCCCCAGAAACCAACATCAATATATCCCCCAGAAACCAGCATCAATAGACCCCCAGTAGCCAGCATCAATAGATCCCCCAGCATCAATAGACCCCCAGCAGCCAGCATCAATAGACCCCCAGCAGCCAGCATCAATAGATCCCCCAGCAGCCAGCATCAATAGATCCCCAGAAACCAGCATCAATAGATCCCCCAGCAGCCAGCATCAATAGATCCCCCAGAAACCAGCATCAATAGATCCCCAGCAGCCAGCATCAATAGATCCCCCAGCAGCCAGCATCAATAGACCCCCAGCAGCCAGCATCAATAGACCCCCAGCAGCCAGCATCAATAGATCCCCAGCAGCCAGCATCAATAGATCCACCAGAAACCAGCATCAATAGATCCCCAGCAGCCAGCATCAATAGATCCCCCAGCATCAATAGATCCCCCAGCAGACAGCATCAATAGATCCCCCAGAAACCAGCATCAATATATCCCCCAGAAACCAGCATCAATAGACCCCCAGTAGCCAGCATCAATAGATCCCCCAGCAGCCAGCATCAATAGATTCCCAGAAACCAGCATCAATAGATCCCCAGAAACCAGCATCAATAGATCCCCCCAGCAGCAAGCATCAATAGATCCCCCAGCAGCAAGCAGCAATAGATCCCCCAGCATCAATAGATCCCCCAGCAGCCAGCATCAATAGATCCCCCAGCATCGATAGATCCCCCAGCAGACAGCATCAATAGATCCCCCAGAAACGAGCATCAATATATCCCCCAGAAAGCAGCATCAATAGACCCCCAGCAGCCAGCATCAATAGACCCCCAGCAGCCAGCATCAATAGATCCCCCAGAAACCAGCATCAATATATCCCCCAGAAACCAGCATCAATAGACCCCCAGCAGCCAGCATCAATAGATCCCCCAGAAACCAGCATCAATAGATCCCCCATCAGCCAGCATCAATAGATCCCCCCAGCAGCCAGCATCAATAGATCCCCCAGCATTAAAAGATCCCCCAGAAGACAGCATCAATAGATCCCCCAGCATCACTAGTCCCAATACTTTTGCCAATATAGTGTATGTGTTGGGGGGGGGGGGGGGTTAAATAAATAATTTTGAACAAACTGAAGTCAACGGTGTGCAAACTCATCTTCAGCAAGGCGGTGCCGCCTGTCAAACTTGATACGATGAGTTAAAATTGCAAAGCATTACAGCCGTGGCGTGTGTACCATCCCTATGGACTGCCACGGCCATAAGAAGGTGGGTGGCTGGAAGGGGCGGTAAAGATACGGTTTAATTGCTTGCTTTTACTGCTGCCCTGGCTGCCCGTGTGAATGAGCCCCCAACAGTCGGGAAGAACATAAATTTGCTCGTAGCATTTACCCCAGAAGAACCCTTAAAATAATTTTCAGGTCTTGGGGGGAACCCCTGATAAACCCATTCACTGGGGGTCAGTGGGAACAATGCCCCTTACAGAGAGCTATAAAGACCATTGGTGTCATACATGGCTCCTCCTCTGACTCAGATCTATGTAGGCACCACCGAACAGGTGGTAAATCAACCACAGCTCAAGGAACCCCTAGCCACCTCTGTAGGAACCTCTAGCCACCTCTGAAGGAACCTCTAGCCACCTCTGTAGGAACCTCTAGCCACCTCTGAAGGAACCTCTAGCCACCTCTGAAGGAACCTCTAGCCACCTCTGAAGGAACCTCTAGCCACCTCTGAAGGAACCTCTAGCCACCTCTGAAGGAACCCCTAGCCACCTCTGAAGGAACCCCTAGCCACCTCTGAAGGAACCCCTAGCCACCTCTGAAGGAACCTCTAGCCACCTCTGAAGGAACCTCTAGCCACCTCTGAAGGAACCTCTAGCCACCTCTGAAGGAACCCCTAGCCACCTCTGAAGGAACCCCTAGCCACCTCTGAAGGAACCTCTAGCCACCTCTGAAGGAACCTCTAGCCACCTCTGAAGGAACCTCTAGCCACCTCTGAAGGAACCCCTAGCCACCTCTGAAGGAACCCCTAGCCACCTCTGAAGGAACCCCTAGCCACCTCTGAAGGAACCCCTAGCCACCTCTGAAGGAACCCCTAGCCACCTCTGGAGGAACCTCTAGCCACCTCTGAAGGAACCTCTAGCCACCTCTGAAGGAACCTCTAGACACCTCTGAAGGAACCCCTAGCCACCTCTGAAGGAACCTCTAGCCACCTCTGAAGGAACCCCTAGCCACCTCTGAAGGAACCTCTAGCCACCTCTGAAGGAACCCCTAGCCACCTCTGAAGGAACCCCTAGCCACCTCTGAAGGAACCTCTAGCCACCTCTGAAGGAACCCCTAGCCACCTCTGAAGGAACCCCTAGCCACCTCTGAAGGAACCCCTAGCCACCTCTGAAGGAACCTCTAGCCACCTCTGAAGGACCCTCTAGCCACCTCTGAAGGAACCCCTAGCCACCTCTGAAGGACCCTCTAGCCACCTCTGAAGGAACCTCTAGCCACCTCTGAAGGAACCTCTAGCCACCTCTGAAGGAACCCCTAGCCACCTCTGAAGGAACCTCTAGCCACCTCTGAAGGAACCCCTAGCCACCTCTGAAGGAACCTCTAGCCACCTCTGAAGGAACCCCTAGCCACCTCTGAAGGGACCCCTAGCCACCTCTGAAGGAACCTCTAGCCACCTCTGAAGGAACCTCTAGCCACCTCTGAAGGAACCTCTAGCCACCTCTGAAGGAACCCCTAGCCACCTCTAAAGGAACCCCTAGCCACCTCTGAAGGAACCCCTAGCCACCTCTGAAGGAACCCCTAGCCACCTCTGAAGGAACCTCTAGCCACCTCTGAAGGAACCTCTAGCCACCTCTGAAGGAACCCCTAGCCACCTCTGAAGGAACCCCTAGCCACCTCTGAAGGAACCCCTAGCCACCTCTGAAGGAACCCCTAGCCACCTCTGAAGGGACCCCTAGCCACCTCTGAAGGACCCTCTAGCCACCTCTGAAGGAACCTCTAGCCACCTCTGAAGGAACCTCTAGCCACCTCTGAAGGAACCCCTAGCCACCTCTGAAGGAACCCCTAGCCACCTCTGAAGGAACCTCTAGCCACCTCTGAAGGAACCCTGGTTGAGAATGGCTGTTTTAGAAGGTCAGCCTGTACATATGAAGGGAGTACGGGGAGGCGGCGATATGCGCAGCGCAGGCCGCATGCGATCCAGGTTCTGGAAGATGGCGGCGTGGGATGAATTACAGGCAGAGACAGCCAAAGCTGAAAGGAAGTTGAGTTTGGAAAGAGTTGTGTGTGACGGTTTGGGATTACACCCCCTGGATAAAAAAAACACTCAGACACAGCAATCCCTTCACCTCCCCGCTGAATGGCGGAATGATGCGGGTGATGTCTTTGACCCCCCTCCCCCCCCCCCCAACCAGAAGACAAGCCACCCTTCACTAGGGCAAAATGAGTCTCAGGGCAACGCCGGCCAATGTTTATCCAAATCAGCCCTAATGGGAAGCCAAGAGGCCCGTGTGAAAGAGACCCTTTTACTGCCGCCTCTCTCCGGCTCTCTCCAGCCTGTTTCCTGTTAAGAAGCTTTCTCTATTTATTTGGTTTGGATTTTTTTTTTCTCCCCCCGCCCCCCCCCCCCCCCCCCCCCCCCCCCCCTCACCCCCCCCCCCCCCCCCCCCCCCCGAGGATTCGGGATTGCTGATAAAACAGTGCAGACTTGTTTAAGGAGCCATATGTTCTATACCAGACGCCGCCTACAAAAGTCAAGGAAAGGGGTCCTTTTTTTCTACTATTATTATTATTACCATATCTTTGTAACTTATGTCATCAGAATGCAGCCAACCGAGCGAAGTTCCTTCAAAGGGTCACCATTGGATTATGTAAGAAGAAGAATGTCCAACGTTATATTATTAAAAGAGTTCTATTGAAAAGACTTCTTATACGGCAATAAGTGAACGCAGCTTCACCGTATTCTAACATTCACTTTACTGGGTGGACAACCTCCGACTCCTTCGTACCTCAACCCCACTGTCTGCACTAGACATGCGCAATTCCTTTTGTTTTTTTTTTAGCTTTTCATTTTTTTTTCGTTATTTTCATTCATTCGTTATCGTACGAATGAATGAACGATTCGGTAAAAATTTTAACGAATCGTTCGAATCGAACGAATCCGAAAACAACGAAAATCCGAAAAAAAACTAATTAGAAACAACGAATCTACGAATGAAGAAAATCCGAAAAACGAAAACAGGAACAACGAAAATCAAAATGAACGAAAAAATTCGTACATTCGTAACTTTTTTTTTTTTGTTGAATCGGTAATTTTCCGTGTCCCTTACAATGGCGCTGCTTAACGTGCTTCGAATGGATTGAACGAAAAAATTTGTACATTCGTAACTGTTTTTTTTTTTTTTTCGATTCGTAATTTTCGTGTCTCTTACAATGGCGCTGCTTAACGTGCTTCGAATGGATTGAACGAAAAAACTGTGTAAATTTGCCGTCCCCTCAAATAACTCAACACACAAATCGTTACGAATACGAACACGACGACTTACGAATTTACGAATCGTTACGAATCAACGGAAACGAAAAAAAAAAGTAACAAAAAGGTCCAAAAGTCCAAATCAAGTGCCGGTAATCATTACAGCAGCGCTACTGTCATAGACTTCTGATCGGCTTTCATAGGTTAGTAACACACAAGAAGTATACAGTTGACAGATGGTGAGAGAAATCCCAGAGAACGCAGATGGCAGTCCTGCTTATGATAAAGATATGTGCACCCCCACACCGGAGTCCGTGCGCCACACTCCCCATCGGGGGGTTCACACTCACCAGAGAGATGAACACATCCGGAATAGATATGTTAACCACGGCTATCCTCAGCGTTATGGAAGGTGTCACAGCATCTCCTGAAATCGCCACCGGTTCTCGAACAGAAAGAAGGCTCATATAGCGTAATTCCGGTTTTCTCTCTCAATTTATTTCATTTCCAAATGAGTATATTTCATAAAAAGTCATCAGTCAAACAGTATAGAAAGTATATAGGCAAAAATAATTGCGTTCCAAACGACCCAGGCAATAGTAAGAATCACACACTATAGGGAGGCAGCGTCCACCACTTACTTCCTGGTCGTGGAGCGCACGCGTCACTTCCGGTTGCCGTAAGGTCACACCTTGACGCGTTTCGTCATCACCACTTCCTCTGAGGGTGTGACCTTACATCCATCCTTCCACTCCCCCATCCTTCCATGTCTCCATCCATCCTTCCACTCCCCCATCTATCCATGTCTCCATCCATCCTTCCACTCCTCCATCCATCCATGTCTCCATCCATCCTTCCACTCCTCCATCCATCCATGTCTACATCCATCCTTCCACTCCCCCATCCATCCATGTCTCCATCCATCCTTCCACTCCCCATCCATCCATGTCTCCATCCATCCTTCCACTCTCCCATCCATCCATGTCTCCATCCATCCTTCCACTCCTCCATCCATCCATGTCTACATCCATCCTTCCACTCCCCCATCCTTCCATGTCTCCATCCATCCTTCCACTCTCCCATCCATCCATGTCTCCATCCATCCTTCCACTCCTCCATCCATCCATGTCTACATCCATCCTTCCACTCCTCCATCCATCCATGACTTCATCCATCCTTCCACTCCCCCATCCATCCATGTCTCCATCCACCCATCCACTCCTCCATCCTTCCACTCCCCATCCATCCATGTCTCCATCCATCCATGTCTCCATCCATCCTTCCACTCCCCCATCCATTCATGTCTCCATCCATCCTTCCACTCCTCCATCCATCCATGTCTCCATCCATCCTTCCACTCCCCCATCCTTCCACTCCCCCATCCATCCATGTCTCCATCCATCCATGTCTCCATCCATCCTTCCACATCCCCATCCATCCATGTCTCCATCCATCCTTCCACTCCCCCATCTATCCATGTCTCCATCCATCCATCCATGTCTCCATCCATCCTTCCACTCCCCCATCCATCCATGTCTCCATCCATCCTTCCACTCCCCATCCATCCATGTCTCCATCCATCCTTCCACTCCCCCATCCATCCATGTCTCCCCCATCCATCCATGTCTCCATCCATCCTTCCACTCCCCCATCCATCCATGTCTCCATCCATCCTTCCACTCCCCCATCCATCCATGTCTCCATCCATCCTTCCACTCCCCCATCCATCTATGTCTCCATCCATCCTTCCACTCCCCCATCCATCCATGTCTCCATCCATCCTTCCACTCCCCCATCCATCCATGTCTCCCCCATCCATCCATGTCTCCATCCATCCTTCCACTCCCCCATCCATCCGTGTCTCCATCCATCCTTCCACTCCCCAAGCTATCCATGTCTCCATCCATCCTTCCACTCCCCCCATCCATCCATGTCTCCATCCATCCTTCCACTCCCCCATCCATCCATGTCTCCATCCATCCTTCCACTCCCCCATCCATCCATGTCTCCAACCATCCTTCCACTCCCCCATCCATCCATGTCTCCATCCATCCTTCCACTCCCCAAGCTATCCATGTCTCCATCCATCCTTCCACTCCCCCCATCCATCCATGTCTCCATCCATCCTTCCACTCCTCCATCCATCCATGTCTCCATCCATCCTTCCACTCCCCCCATCCATCCATGTCTCCATCCATCCTTCCACTCCCCCATCCATCCATGTCTCCATCCATCCTTCCACTCCCCCCATCCATCCATGTCTCCATCCATCCTTCCACTCCCCCATCCATCCATGTCTCCATCCATCCTTCTACTCCCCCATCCATCCATGTCTCCATCCATCCTTCCACTCCCCCATCCATCCATGTCTCCATCCATCCTTCCACTCCCCCATCCATCCACGTCTCCATCCATCCTTCCACTCCCCCCATCCATCCATGTCTCCATCCATCCTTCCACTCCCCCCATCCATCCATGTCTCTATCCATCCATGTCTCCATGCTTAATTTTGTTGAGAAATCACTTTGAAACCCCCTCCCCTAGCATTTCTAGCTGTGGCCATCTTGAGTAAGGGCAGATGATTCATGTAGCATTGCATCGCATTCCTGTTCCAATCATAAGCTATTCTTTGCAGTGCGATTTGAGTCTATTCATTTTATATGGACCCAAATCGCACCGCAAAAGGTATCGATAATTGGTATCGTATTCGTACCTGTGCAAATGCTCAGTATCGGCACTGATAATGATACCGGTATCAGTGCAAACCTAGTATATTATATTTACTTGTTTTATACTTTTATTTTTACATTTCTTCAGTGTCTTCCCTGTTTCTGGCCTAGGCCAAAATGATGTCATACATCCCAGGAGTCTTCATGTAAGGAAGGGCTTTCTCAGCTAAGCCGATAAAAAAAAAACGGTATTGGTGCAACCCTACAATATACCTTCATATCTACAAGAAAAACAGAGATGGAAGGCGCGCACACCTAGTGCATTACCAGAGATCATTTAACCACTTGCCGACCGGCGCACGACGATATACGTCGGCAGAATGGCACGTACAGGCAGGAGGGCGTATATATAAGTCCCTCCTTTAAGCCTGTCCGTGCCATCGGGAGCGCGCCGGGACCCCCGCGATCGTCTCACGGGGCGGCTGAACGGGGGGAGATGCCGAGATAAACAGCATCTCCCCGTTCTGCCTAGCAACTAGTGACGCCGATCTCTGCTACCTGTGATTGGAGCAGAGATCAGCATTCACTAGCTGACAGCCACGCCCCCCCACAGTAAGAAACACACCCCTAGGCATACTTAACTCTTACACTGCCCCCTGTGGTTAACCCCTTCACTGCCAGTGTCATTTATACAGGAATCAATGCATTTAAATAGCATTGATTGCTGTATAAATGACAATGGTCCAAAAATGTGTCAAAAATGTCCGATGTGTCCGCCATAATGTGACAGTCACAAAAAAAAACGCAGATCGCCGCCATTACTAATAAAAAAAAAAAATGATTAATGCTATAAAACTATCCCCTATCTTGTAAACGCTATAACTTCTGCGCAAACCGATCAATAATCGCTTATTACGAATACGAATACGTATCGGCCTAAACTGAGGAAAAAAAATGTTTTTTTTTATATATTTTTTGGGGATATTTATTATAGCAAAAAGCAAAAAATAATGCATTTTTTTCAAAATTGTCGCTCTATTTTTGTTTATAGCGCAAAAAATAAAAACCGCAGGGGCGATCAAATACCACCAAAAGAAAGCTCTATTTGTGGTAAAAAAAGGATGCCAATTTTGTTTGGGAGCCACGTCGCACGACCGCGCAATTGTCAGTTAAAGCGACGCAGTGCCGAATCGCAAAAAGGGGCCTGGTCCTTTGGCTGCCCATTGGTCCGGGGCTGAAGTGGTTAATAAGAAGACATTTTTGTATAAAAGTGAGTACTCACAAAATGCAGCTGACAAAAGGCCATAAACACAATGCATTGACATGCACAGAACACGAGGTACAGCTAATGCGTTTTGGGGGGGGGATTCCCTTCCTCGCCCCGCGAAACGCATTAGCAGTACCCCGTGTTCTGTGCATCTCTATTATATCTGACATCTCTTAGCCCTCACCTTGGAACCGATTAGCGCTGGAAGTGACTGTGTTTTTTATACCTTTATATCTGCTTACTAATCCTAACACTAAGGCCCCTTTCACACGATCGGACCGTTCAGATCCGCCTGTCAGTTTTGACGGCGGATCTGAACGGCAGCTCCATGTTAGTCTATGGAGCGTCGGATGTCATAGGAGACATCTCCGCTAACATCCGACCCGGTCCGATCCGCCAAAAGCAGACGTATGGCCACACGTCCAGATCCGTCGCTGGCGGATCGGACCGGGTGAGATCTGATGAAAACGGACACACTGTCCGTTTTCATCCGATCTCTCCATAGAGACCAGCGGCGCTCGCAAGCCCCTCCCCGCTCAATGAGCAGAGAGGGACTTGTCATCCGCCGGCTCAGCGGAGATCAACGGAGAGATCTCCCGCTGAGCCGGCGGACAGAGGCGGGCTCCGTGGAAGCGGAGTCCGCCTCGTGTGAAAGGGGCCTAAGGCCCTTTTCACACCGGGGCGTTTTTCCAGGCGGTACAGCGCTAAAAATAGCGCCTGTACAGCGCCTGAAAAAATCCGGCCCCATTCACTCCAGTGTGAAAGCCGGCGGTCTTTCACACTGGAGCGGTGCGCTGGCAGGACGGTCAAAAAAGTCCCGCTAGCAGCATCTTTGGAGCGGGATAGGAGCCGTGTGTTCACCGCTCCTACCCATTGATGTCAATGGGACACCGCAGTAATGCCGCTGCAAAGCGCCGCCGGGGATTTTAACCCTTTTTCGTCCGCTAGCGGTGCGGTTTTAACCCCCGCGGCTAAAACGACGGTAAAGCAGCGCTAAATGTAGCGCTGCTTTACCGTCGCCGCGGCTCCCGCCCCAGTGTGAAAGGGGCCTAACAGAATTACAAATAGTTCATGTTGGTTTTTTGAGAGAGTGAAGTTCAAGGTTAACATATAAAAGATACGAGAATGAAACAAAATGACAAGTGAAGTCTTAATGTCCATAATAAGTCCAACATGAAAAGACTTCAGGCTGCAAATCAATAGGAAGCGATCGGCATTGATGAGGATGAATTGTTGCCGAGTGTTACAGTGTTACTCTTTTTTTATACTCTGATACTAAACTTAGACAATTGAGTTTATTTACTAAATACATCTAGAATGTACCCTCTGCAAGGGCATTTTCTCCAGAGCAGAGGGGGGGGGGGGGGGTAAACAAAGGGCCAGTTTACTGTCCTTCAGACTTTAGGGGGGCCGCACTGTGGACAGTGGGGGTAGATAATGTCTCAGGCTTGGTGGTCAGTGGGTGTAAGAAAATACATGGCCCCCCTGTGGTAAGGTGGAAGAGGAATAGTTCTAAATCGTTGGTAATAGTGGGAGGAATAGTGTCTCATCATTGGTGTCAGTGGGAGGAATAGTGTCTCATCATTGGTGTCAGTGGGAGGAATAGTGCCCCATCATTGGTGTCAGTGGGAGGAATAGTGCCCCATCATTGGTGTCAGTGGGAGGAATAGTGTCCCATCATTGGTATCAGTGGGAGGAATAGTGCCCCATCATTGGTATCAGTGGGAGGAATAGTGCCCCATCATTGGTGTCAGTGGGAGGAATAGTGTCCCATCATTGGTGTCAGTGGGAGGAATAGTGCCCCATCATTGGTATCAGTGGGAGGAATAGTGCCCCATCATTGGTGTCAGTGGGAGGAATAGTGTCCCATCATTGGTATCAGTGGGAGGAATAGTGCCCCATCATTGGTGTCAGTGGGAGGAATAGTGCCCCATCATTGGTGTCAGTGGGAGGAATAGTGTCCCATCATTGGTATCAGTGGGAGGAATAGTGCCCCATCATTGGTGTCAGTGGGAGGAATAGTGTCCCATCATTGGTATCAGTGGGAGGAATAGTGTCCCATCATTGGTGTCAGTGGGAGGAATAGTGCCCCATCATTGGTGTCAGTGGGAGGAATAGTGTCTCATCATTGGTATCAGTGGGAGGAATAGTGCCCCATCATTGGTATCAGTGGGAGGAATAGTGCCCCATCATTGGTATCAGTGGGAGGAATAGTGTCTCATCATTGGTATCAGTGGGAGGAATAGTGCCCCATCATTGGTATCAGTGGGAGGAATAGTGCCCCATCATTGGTATCAGTGGGAGGAATAGTGTCTCATCATTGGTGTCAGTGGGAGGAATAGTGTCTCATCATTGGTATCAGTGGGAGGAATAGTGCCCCATCATTGGTATCAGTGGGAGGAATAGTGCCCCATCATTGGTATCAGTGGGAGGAATAGTTTCCCCATCATTGGTATCAGTGGGAGGAATAGTGTCCCATCATTGGTGTCAGTGGGAGGAATAGTGTCCCATCATTGGTATCAGTGGGAGGAATAGTGTCTCATCATTGGTATCAGTGGGAGGAATAGTGCCCATCATTGGTATCAGTGGGAGGAATAGTGCCCCATCATTGGTGTTAGTGGGAGGAATATTGTCCTATCATTGGTTTCAGTGGGAGGAATAGTGCCCCATCATTGGTATCAGTGGGAGGAATAGTGCCCCATCATTGGTATCAGTGGGAGGAATAGTGTCCCATCATTGGTATCAGTGAAAGGAATAGTGCCCCATTGTTGGTGTCAGTGGGAGGAATAGTGCCCCATCATTGGTATCAGTGGGAGGAATAGTGTCCCATCGTTGGTATCAGTGGGAGGAATAGTGCCCCATTGTTGGTGTCAGTGGGAGGAATAGTGCCCCATCATTGGTTTTAGTGGGAGGAATAGTGTCCCATCATTGGTATCAGTGGGAGGAATAGTGTCCCATCATTGGTATCAGTGGGAGGAATAGTGCCCCATTGTTGGTGTCAGTGGGAGGAATAGTGCCCCATCATTGATATCAGTGGGAGGAATAGTGCCCCATCATTGATATCAGTGGGAGGAATAGTGCCCCATTCATTGGTATCAGTGGGAGGAATAGTGCCCCATCATTGGTATCAGTGGGAGGAATAGTGCCCCATCATTGGTATCAGTGGGAGGAATAGTGCCCCATCATTGGTGTTAGTGGGAGGAATAGTGCCCCATCATTGGTTTCAGTGGGAGGAATAGTGCCCCATCATTGGTGTCAGTGGGAAGAATAGTGCCCCATCATTGGGGTCAGTGGGAAGAATAGTGCCCCATCATTGGTGTCAGTGGGAAGAATAGTGCCCCATCATTGTGGTCATAGGAAGATAGTGTGTCCCAAGGGCCGGATAAAGTCAAGCAAGGGGCTGCATCTGGCCCAAGGGCCGTAGTTTGGAGACCACGGCTCCAGAGCTTAAAGTGGTTGTATACCCATTTGAAAAAAAAATTTGGGGTTATCTACCTGCAAGACAAAGTCATAATGAGCTAGTATGACTAGCATACTAGCTCATTATGCATCACTTACCTTAGATCGGGGCCCCCGACGCCGTGTTCTTCTCCCCCTCCAGCCGCATCCATAGCTACACAGATACCCTTCCGGGTATCGCCGCTCCGGCCAATCACAGCGCCGCTGCGGCGCTGTGATTGGCCAGAGCGGCGAGGACGTTGCTCCGCGCATGCGCGCGGGACACTTCAACTGCGGCTCACCGCAGTTGAAGATGGGGATTAACCCTGTAAATGCGCCGTAGACAACGCTGTAAAACGTTCTTTTAAAATATCTCCTAAACCGTGTAGGTTTAGGAGATATTTCTTGTACCTACAGGTAAGCCTTAATCTAGGCTTACCTGTAGGTGCAAGTTAATTTTTAGGGTATACAACCACTTTAATAAATGAGGGGAAGCTTCACTTTGCAAAGAATAGCCAATCACATGCAAGGAAAAAAACATAACATTTTTTGCTTGCACGTGATTGGATGATGAAAGGCAGCAGTGCTCCCGTCATTTACTAATCTCTGCAGCGAATGTCACCGCAAAGTGCACAACAAAATCAAACCTCATATTCTCATTTTCCAGCAGTCAGTTTATTGCGGTGGTGAGGATTATGTGACACTGGAATTACAACCTACCTACCTACCAGGGGCCACTTACACCCCCATCCTATGCGCCCGCCACTGGTGTGCGTTTCTTTGTAGAGAAGTGGAGGAAATGTAGGAAAAGCTCTTTATAAAAAAAAAAAACCTGGACCTGTTTCAAACACGCATGTGGATCTGCTGTGGAATGCGAGTCGGATTCCGAGGGACCCCAGGAGAGCTGAAAGCTGCGCCGACCCGCTAGGAGGAACGCCGAGTCAGCAAAACCGCGGAAATATCGAGGCGGCGGAGTCCTTCCTGGAGTGACCTTGTGGAGAACGAACGTAGAAATGACCATTTTCTCATGTTATAACCAAAAACGTCAATGTATCTTATTGGGATTTTATGTGATGGACCAACACAAAGTGACACATAATTGTGAAGAGAAAGGAAAATGATACAAATAAATATGTGAAAAGTGTGGGGGGGGGGCATTTGTATTCAGCCCCCTTTACTCTGATACCCCTAACTAAAACCTGGTGGAACCAATTGCCTTCAAAAGTCACATAATCAGTAAATTTAGAGTGTAATTTAATCTTAGTCTAACTACAGCTGTTCTGTGAAGCCCTCAGAGGTTTGTTAGAGAACCTTAGTGAACAAACAGCATCATGAAGGCCAAGGAACACACCAGACAGGTCAGGGATGAAGTTGTGGAGAAGTATAAAGCAGGGTTAGGTTATAAATAAATCTCCCAAGCTTTGACCATCTCACGGAGTTCTGTTCAATCCATCATCGGAAAATGGAAAGAGTATGGGCACAACCGCAAACCTACCAAGACACGGCCGTCCACCTAAACTGACCGGGCCGGGCAAGGAGAGCATTCATCAGAGAAGAGCCAAGAGGTCCATGGTAACTCTGGAGGAGCTGCAGAGATCCACAGCTCAGGTGGGAGAGTCTGTCCACAGGACAACTATTAGTCGTGTTCTCCACAAATCTGCCCTTTATGGAAGAGTGACAAGAAGAAAGACATTGGAGAAAGAAAGTCATAAGAAGTCCTGTTTGTAGTTTGTGAGAAGCCATGTGGGGGAGGGGAGCAAACATGTGGAAGAAGGTGATCTGGTCAGATGAGACCAAAATTCAACTTTTTGGCCTAAAAGCAAAACGCTATGTGTGGGGAAAACTAACACTGCACATCACCCTGAACACACCATCCCCACTGTGAGACATGGTGGTGTCAGCATCATGATGTGGGGATGGTTTTCTTCAGCAGGGACAGGGAAGCTGGTCAGAGTTGATGGGAAGATGGATGGAGACAAATACAGGACAATCTAGAAGAAAACCTGCAATGCCGCATACACACGAGCGGACTTTTCAACGGACTAGGTCCGACGGTCTTTCTGATGTACTTTTCGAATGAACGGACTTGGCCACACACAATCACACTAAATTCTGACGGATTTGAACGTGATGACGTACGACCGGTCTAGAATAAGGAAGTTCGTAGGCAGTAGCCAATAGCTGCCTTAGCGTCGTTGTTTGTCCGTCGGACCAGCACACAGACGAGCGGATTTTTCGATAGGAACTGGGTCCAGCGAAGTTCCGACGGGAAAATTTAAGACATGCTCTATTTCTAAAGTCTGTCGGATTTTTCGACTGCAAAAGTCCGATGGAGCCCACACACACACGATCGAATTGTCCGACGGATTCGTTCCGTCGGACCTTTGCTGTCGAAAAGTCCAGACGTATGTACGCGGCATTAGAGTCGGCAAAAGACTTGATACTGGGGGGGGGGAGGTTCACCTTCCAGCAGGACAACGACCCGAAACATACAGCCAGAGCTACAATGGAATGGTTTAGATCAAAGCATATTCATGTGTTAGAATGGCCCAGTCACAGTCCAGACCTAAATCACATTGAGAATCTGTGGCAAGACTTGAAAATTGCTGTTCACAGACGCTCTCCATCCAATCTGACAGAGCTTGAGATATTTTACAAAGAAGAAGAATGGGCAGAAATGTCCTCTCTAGATGTGCAAAGCTGGTAGAGACATCCCCAAAAAGACTTGTAGAGAAAGGGGGTTCTACAAAGTATTGACTCCGGGGGGCGCCATACAAATGCCCCCCCCCCACACTTTTCACTAATTAGGTGACTTCTGAAGACAATTGGTTCCCCTAGAGTTTAGTTTGGGGTATCCGAGTAAAAGGGGGGGGGGGGGCGCCATACAAATGCCCCCCCACAGTTTTCACATATTTATTTGTATCATTTTCCTTCCACTTCACAATTATGTGACACTTTGTGTTGGCCCATCACATAAAATCCCAATAAAATACATTTTACGTTTTTGGTTGTAACATGACAACATGTGGGGAATGTCAAGGGGTATGAATACTTTTTCAAGGCACTGTAAATACACTTTTACTAGAATAAATCAGGTGGACAAAATTTGGCCTCCTGAAGATGTTTTCTGAGTCCAGCGCTCAGTTTCTCTAGATTCCGACAAGCCTATATAGAAAGTATATTATGTGTTACAGTGATGTTCCCTCTTCACAGACACATTCCTACTGGGTTTCCTGTAAGGGGGTCTCACATCTGTCCTTTTACAGTTTATCTCTCTTAACCCCTCCCCTCCCCCCTCCAGTGTAGCTCAATTGAAATGCATCTGTTGAACACATTACTGGAGTTTGGTCACCCCGAGTCTCCACAGAACAGTTTTTCTTGGGAGGTCAGGGGTCACTTGTTACAGGTGATAAATAACGGTCTTCTGCCAGGGAGAAGATATCGGGGGATAAGACATGAAAAGCGTGAGGGATCGGAGACACGAGGGATCGGAGACACGAGGGATCGGAGACACGAGGGATCTGAGACACGAGGGATCGGAGACACGAGGGATCGGAGACACGAGGGATCGGAGGCACGAGGGATCGGAGACAAGAAGGATCGGAGACACGAGGGATCGGAGACAAGAGGGATCGGAGACACGAGGGATCGGAGACACGAGGGATCGGAGACACCAGGGAGGATCAACGAGGTGAAATGGAGTTTACCGTCCAGATGAAAATTTAAAGCGGTCCTAATACCCAATTTTCAGTTTCCCACCTGGACTCGTTAATGGAAATATTTCGAAACGAAGCGAATGAAAGCTATGTTTGTCGTCAGATTTTTTTTTTTTCTAGTCTTTGCCAAGTTGGGGGGTAAAATCTCGCATTCGGATTCTTTAGCTTCTATAATAAACCCCACCTGACCAGGAATGATGGCTTCCATGTTGGTTTATGTCCAACGAGATGGGAAATCAGTTATTGGGTGCAGTTGGGCAGTAATTGTACATCACTGTGTGTATTTGATGGCCTAACAGATTCTACACACATTCAAAAAAAAAAATGTTCACTGAAGTTCAAATCAATAGAAGGCACTGGAATATACATACTGTATATACTCGAGTATAAGCCGGTGAGTTGGACTGTAGGTATCAAGAATGGAGGAGATCGAAGATGAGGATCTGCTCATTATAGGGGAGTTGGACTGTAGGCATCAAGAATGGAGGAGATGGAAGACGAGGATCTGCTCATTATAGGGGAGTTGGACTGTAGGCATCAAGAATGGAGGAGATGGAAGACGAGGATCTGCTCATTATAGGGGAGTTGCACTGTAGGTATCAAGAATGGAGGCGATGGAAGATGAGGATCTGCTCATTATAGGGGAGTTGGAGTGTAGGCATCAAGAATGAAGGAGATGGAAGACGAGGATCTGCTCATTATAGGGGAGTTGGACTGTAGGTATCAATAATGGAGGAGATGGAAGACGAGGATCTGCTCATTATAGGGGAGTTGGACTGTAGGCATCAAGAATGGAGGAGATGGAAGACGAGGATCTGCTCATTATAGGGGAGTTGGAGTGTAGGTATCAAGAATGGAGGAGATCGAAGATGAGGATCTGCTCATTATAGGGGAGTTGGACTGTAGTTATCAATAATGGAGGAGATGGAAGATGAGGATCTGCTCATTATAGGGGAGTTGGACTGTAGGCATCAAGAATGGAGGAGATCGAAGACGAGGATCTGCTCATTATAGGGGAGTTGGACTGTAGGTATCAAGAATGGAGGCGATGGAAGATGAGGATCTGCTCATTATAGGGGAGTTGGACTGTAGGCATCAAGAATGAAGGAGATGGAATACGAGGATCTGCTCATTATAGGGGAGTTGGACTGTAGGTATCAAGAATGGAGGAGATCGAAGATGAGGATCTGCTCATTATAGGGGAGTTGGACTGTAGGTATCAAGAATGGAGGAGATCGAAGACAGGGATCTGCTCATTATAGGGGAGTTGGACTGTAGGTATCAAGAATGGAGGAGATCGAAGATGAGGATCTGCTCATTATAGGGGAGTTGGACTGTAGGTATCAAGAATGGAGGAGATGGAAGACGAGGATCTGCTCATTATAGGGGAGTTGGACTGTAGGCATCAAGAATGGAGGAGATGGAAGACGAGGATCTGCTCATTATAGGGGAGTTGGACTGTAGGTATCAAGAATGGAGGAGATGGAAGACGAGGATCTGCTCATTATAGGGGAGTTGGAGTGTAGGTATCAAGAATGGAGGAGATCGAAGATGAGGATCTGCTCATTATAGGGGAGTTGGACTGTAGTTATCAATAATGGAGGAGATGGAAGATGAGGATCTGCTCATTATAGGGGAGTTGGAGTGTAGGCATCAAGAATGGGGGAGATGGAAGATGAGGATCTGCTCATTATTGGGGAGTTGGAGTGTAGGTACTCAGAATGATAGAGACTGAAGACAAGGATCTGCTCATTATATTAAATATAAAAACATTTTAATTATGTCTTCCATCTCATTTTCCACTTATTTCCTCAAATCCTGTTTCCACCAAAATCTGAGCATTTAGGAGGGGTGATGTCACTCGGTCGGGCTCCGTTTCCCCAGGCATAGTCTACACCTGGTAGAATAAGAGCTTTTTCTGTATGTCAGCAATTAGGGATTGAAGGTTACCATCAGTGTGCAATTTTGTGGAGCCGGGAGAATCACCCCACAAATTATCCGTCGGCACATAGACGTTACACTTTAATTTACAGGGAAGCGCTCTGCTCTGGTTTATGAAAATGCTGGAAAATGATTGAATTTTGGTAGACGGGAACTGTTTGCTATGCTTCCCCTAGCTCTGTGCCAGCAGAGGGTTTAAGATCTGCCTGCAGCCTTCATTGTGAGTTTCTGGGGTCTCGACTTGTAATGGTCTCTTAATCATGGCTGTAATCCTATTGAGTTTCCATTCATGTTGTTTGGATTGAGGGAGGCTCCCTCTTTCAAGGGCAGCTTCAGATGTCATTGTGCGTTAATCCCCTTTTGAACCCCTGCGTTGGGGTGAAGTGAGTAACCCTTGCCTTCATCTCTTTGCATGCTGATCGCTGCAAAGCAAACAAGCCTGACCCCCTGCTTGGAGCACACAGCTCTCCTAAGGAAGACTGCGAAGGAGGAGAACGGCTGCATGGAGGCTGTCATTAGCAAGGATGTTTTGTAGCACATTTATGAATTTCTGCTAAAGTAGATCTATCCAAAACTAAAACAAAAGGTTTTGCCTTTTAGTTCTTCTTTAAAGCAGAACTTCTGGAATGTGACAAACTCTACCCTCGCCGAGCCAATGACAGCTGACCCCTTAGGGTGAGAGCTTGGATTCAGTCCAAACACAGAAGTTAGATGTCATTGCTGGTCAATGTCAATGACTTAATAGGACCATGTTATGATGTCATGGGCATCCCAGCCACTATATATATGTGCCAGGGACAGGGGCGGACTGACCATTCGGGCACTTGGGCACTGCCCGAGGGCCCCATGCCACTAAGGGGCCCCATCAGGGTTGCCAGCCTCAATAAAACCAGGGACAGTATGTAAAAATCTGTGTTTTTTTTTAAAACTCCCAAGATTATAGCTGCCCCGCTTCTCCAGTACTTTTTCAGTTTGTGTATGTCTATTCTGTGTGTGTATACTGTGTGTGTGTATATTGTGTGTGTGTTTGTGTGTATACTGTGTGGCCCCATAATCTATTGCCTGGGGGGGCCCATAATCTCCTATTGCCTGGGGGCCCCATAATCTCCTAATGCCCGGGGGCCCCATAATCTCCTATTGCCCGTGGGCCCCATGAGTTGTCAGTCCGCCCCTGGCCAGGGATCTCCTGCCTGCAGGTCTTTCACCCAGCAATGACATCTAACTTTCAGGTTTGGACAAAATTCAAGCTCATCCCAAGTGGTCTGTAGGAAGGCTGTTCCCCCCGACCCCGTACAAGAGATATTAGCAACAGTGTAGGCAGGTGCAGTGTACTTTCTCCACTGCAGGTGGTGCTCTTCTGCAGCGACACTACATTTGGAGAGGAAGTCAAGAGGAACGTGATACCTCTATGGTTTCCTGGGTCACTGGGGGAGTGATACAATTGGATGTTGCCACCCTATGTGACTCTGGTTGCCACCTTGGGTCAGGCAGAGCCTATTTGAGTCCCTGGCTCCTGGTCTTGGTGCACATTTTGTGAGTCGGTAGAGTAGGGACAGAACTAGCGTCTGGGAAAGGTTTCTGATGAGGGAGGAAAGCGTAGAGCTCGTAAGTTCTCTGGACATCCACCTGCTTGGGCACCAAAAGGCCAGGCCGCATTCTGCCCCCCCATCAATCCCCTACTGCTCACTAAAGAAAGAAAGAAAGAAAGAAAGAGGAAAAAGAAAGAAAGAAAGAGAAAGAAGGAAAGAAAGAAAGAAAGACTGAGTGTAAAATGTATTAAAACTCAATAAAAATGTAAAGTATATATTGCACTCATATGTAAAAATAATATACAAGCACATCTGTCAAATCTCCAATAGGTGGCAGTAAACTAGGTGGTCAGTGGTGTTATAGCAGACCTCTCTAGGTGGATGTGATGTCATATACCAGGACCCAGGAAGTATACCAGGAAGAACCAGCAGATGAACCAGCAGTATGTTGAAACAGAGATGGCAGCCACTATGGGCGTGATGACATCATACATGACCTCCATGGATGTGGCAACATGTTTCAGGGCAGGGAGCCCCTTTCTCAAGTATCCCTGACACAGACTACGTGGCTTTTTGGTCCAGCACTGACATTTAACTTCCAGGTTTGGAATAATCTAAGCTCAGCCCAGGTGGGCTGAAGGAAAAATGTCTGCTGCATAAGAGACATTGGCCCTGCAACTGTACAGGTACCATCAGGCAGAAGAGGTCAGACCAATCTGATACCGTGTGCGGCGTATGGTCTGAGCACTGACAGGCTGGCCCCCCACCCCTTTAACCTCTGCAGCAATGCTGGCAGCACTCATACGTCTATTTCCCAAAGACAACCTCTGGATATGACGCTGAGCACGTGACCTCAACTTCTTTGGTGGACCATGGCGAGGCCTGTTCTGAGTGGAACCTGTCCTGTTATACCGCTGTATGGTCTTGGCCACCGTGCTGCAGCTCAGTTTCAGGGTCTTGGCAATCTTCCTATAGCCTAGACCAGTGATGGCGAACCTTGACACCCCCAGATGTTTTGGAACTACATTTCCCATGATGCTCAACTACACTGCAAAGTGCATGAGCATCATGGGAAATGTAGTTCCAAAACATCTGGGGTGCCAAGGTTCGCCATCACTGGCCTAGACGATCTTTATAAAGGGCAACTATTTTTTTTTTCAGATCCTCAGAGAGTTCTTTGCCATGAGATGCCATGTTGAACTTCCAGTGACCAGTATGAGAGAGTGAGATCGATAACACCAAATTTAACACACCTGCTCCCCATTCACACCTGAGACCTTGTAACACTAACAAAAAGTCACATGACACCGGGGAGGGAAAATGGCTAATTGGGCCCAATTTGTACTGACTTTTGTTGCCAGCGGTTTAGACATTAATGGCTGTGTGCATGGGCGTCCGCAGATTTTTTTTCAGGGGGGGGGGGGGGCATAATTTTAAGGTCACCCATGCTCTGGCCCTTTTCGACAATGTCATTATCACATTATCACGGTCATAGACTGCAGACGTAGTACAGGTGATGGTCAGAGACTGCGGACATGGCCCAAGAGACTGTCAGAGACTGCGGACATGGCCCAAGAGACTGTGAGTGACTGCATACATGGCTCAAGAGACTGTAAGAGACTGCGGACATGGCACAAGAGATGACCAGAGACTGCATACATGGCCCAAGAGACTGTCAGAAACTGCATACATGGCTCAAGAGACTGCGGACATTGCACAAGAGACTGTCAGAAACTGCATACATGTGGGGGGGGGTGACAGAGAGAGACAGGGGGTGACAGAAATAGACAGAGGGGGTGACAGAGAGAGACAGAGGGGGGTGATAGAGAGAGGGGGGGTGAAAAAGACAGAGGGGTGAGAGAGAGGGAGAGAGAGAGGGGGGGTTACAGAGAGGGGTGATGGGGGTCATCACTCCTGATCCGATCCCTGATTCCAGGGGGGGGGGGGGCACTTGCCCCCCCTTACACCTACCTGCGGACGCCCATGGCTGTGTGTTGAGTTATTTTGAGGGGACGGCAAATTTACACTGTTATACAAGCTGTACACTCACTACTTTACATTGTAGACAAGTGTCATTTCTTCAGTGTTGTCACATGAAAAGATAGAAGAAAAGATTTACAGAAATGTGACTGAGGGGTGTACTTACTTTTGTGTGATACTGTATATAATAGTATAATACACAGCATGTTTCAGGCTGCTTCAGATACACACTGACACATGTACTGGTATATAGTTCAGTATATTCAGTCCTTGACCCTTTCCTTGACCCTGCAGTAGGAGTCCAAACAAATGGAGTTCAATGCCAGATAAGTCGAGAAGAAATGTGAATGTCCGTAAGTGAAAGTATGTGACATAAGGACGTATAACGATGGACTTGGACGGGTGACATCAGTAGAAGAGCGCGCGTTTCCCATAAAGGAAAACCTTCTGTGTTTATTCACTAAATTCCAACCAGCGGAGGATTTTTATGTTGGGTGGAGCTCTATGGTGATTTCACACTGTTGGAGAGCCGGTGGACAGGAAATCTAGCGTGCAGATGGACTGAAGATCTGTTATCAGGTTCTCTGCAAATGTGAAAAACACAAAAAGGAAAGCAGAGAGTTGCGCTGGCATTGCAATGTAGTAAAAGAAAGGTCAGCTACAGTATTGTGTAGTTCTATTAGTCCAGACGGCACAATGTAAGTATGTATAGAGCCCATACCGGAGGGGTCCTTAGCCCAGTGATAGCTGTGATCTTCCGGGCTCTTCTGCCTGTATCAAAATCAGCCAGCGATTCTCTTGAATGAATGAGTGACTTGTACAGCGCTACCTATGCGAACTGAATCGCTTCAGGGCGCCCGTGTCCATCTGCGGTATAGCGCGGTCCTTTACCCCGCGGGGTCCCGACGTGCTTACAAACACAAACACATATTTGGCCAATTTTTTCTTCAATGTAGAAGTGATTTGAGTGGCTATCGAGCCATTCGGTCACTTCTGCAGGTGGCGGAAGGGGTTCCCCCCTCACTCATGCTGCTGCCTTTCCCGGGCTCTCCCCTCCAGGGGCGGCTGGTGTTTATTTTGTTTGGGGGGGGGGGGGCAGCAAACAACCGAACCCCCCTGGGAAACTCAAAACCCTCACCCCCCGCGCTGTCCGCCAGTCAGTCAACCGGCACTTACCCCCCTGTCTAGGCGGCGGGCAGCAGCGGGGATCGGGCATTCCAGGAGCAGCGGCGGGGGGATCGGGGGATCCAGGCATCGGATTGGACCGGGCGGCTCTTCTCCTCCTCGCTTACGCTGTGCGTCTCCTCCCCTCCTCCTAGGCGTCCAATAGGATCGACTATCATTTCAGCCAATTGGGTGATGGGTATCAGATCCACTTCCCGATTGGCCGGGAGGAGGATCAGTGCTGCAACAGTGAATATTCATTCGCTGTTGCAACACACCTGGGTGGGCTCCTGACGCATCCTCTGCGACCAGAGCCCACCCTATTTTGAAGCCTATTAGAGCCTCTAGCTGTAATCAGGTGCATCAAAAAAAAAAAAAAAAAAAACCTGGACGCTGTAATTCATGTGCCCGGTGCTATGCATGGATCTATCCATTGCATATAGGGGGGTGGCCAGGAAATAGAGGGGGCGGCGCCCGGGCACCCCTAACGGACAGGCCGCCCCTGCTCCCGTCCCATGAGGGACCCAGGACCGCTGTGACTGGTGGCATCTAGTGCACTGCACAGGGAGGGAGGAACTGACGTTGTTCTTCACTATCTGTGAGATCAGAAGTGATGAGTATTCTGACACTTCGGGTTTCCATTTGAAGTTTATATGATGTTAGTGGCCACCGTCACCCCCTCCCCCCCCCCGGGGCGGTCGGCAGGTCACCCGCTCCCCCCCCGGGCGGTCAGCAGGTCACCCGTTACCCCCCCCCGTGGTCATGCTCGGTACAGTACTCACACCAGGGACTGTCGGGACTGCCCACACTCTGCGCGGCAGCAGCTCCTCCTCCGTCCAGCTCTGCTCTTTCCTGGTGTCCAACTGTCACTGGCAGGCAAGGGGTCAACACTAGGGGGCGCTCAAGGGGTTAACTCTCTAAATTGTCCCTAGTGGCTATTTTTAGCTCTGATCGCTGTATAAATGTCAATGGTCCCAAACAAGTGTCAAAAGTGTCCGATCTGTCCGCCGCAATGTCACAGTCCTAATAAAAAAGAAAGAGAAAAGAAAAAAAAAAAATCGCAGATCGCCACCATTACTAGTAAAAAAAAAAGTAATACTAATAATAAAAATGCCATAAAACTATCCCCTATTTTGTAGACACTATAACTTTTTGTTAATGGTCCCAAACAAGAGTCCTGATAAAAAAAAAAGAAGATAAAAAAAAAATAAAAAAAGAAATTCGCAGATCGCCGCCATTACTAGTAAAAAAATAAAAATAATAATAATAAAAATTCCATAAAACTATCCCCTATTTTGTAGACACTATAACTTTTTGTCAATGGTCCCAAACAAGTGTCAAAAGTGTCCGATCTGTCCACCGCAATGTCGCAGTCCTGATAAAAAAAAAAAGATTAAAAAAAAAAAAAAAGAAAATCGCAGATCGCCGCCATTACTAGTAAAAAAATAAAAATAATAATAATAAAAATTCCATAAATCTGTCCCCTATTTTGTAGACGCTATAACTTTTGCGCAAACCAATCAATATACGCTATTGCGATTTTTTTTTTTTTTTTTCCAAAAATATGTAGACGAAGAATACATATAGCCCTAAACCGATGAAGACTTTTTTTTTTGGGATATTTATTATAGCAAAAAGTACAAAATAATGTGTTTTTTTTTGTTCATAGCGCAAAAAATAAAAAACGCAGAGGTGATCAAATACCACCAAAGCTCTATTTGTGGGGGAAAAAGGACAATTTTGTTTGGGTACAGCGTCACACGACGGCGCAATTGTCAGTTAAAGCGACGCTTTAATGGCCTGGTCAAGAAGGAGGCAAATCCTTCCGGGGCTGAAGTGGTTAAAGTGTTTTTTTTTTTTTTTTCCAAAAAATGTTTGGCTTTGAAAACCGCGTAAATACCGCATGACATAAACAATTGCAGCACAACATTGTATTCTCTAGGGCCTCTGCTTAATAGAAGATTGATAATGTTTGTGGGTTCCGAGTAATTTCCTAGGAAATGATGATTTTTTTTCGATGTGTGAGAGAAATGTCAGAATTGGCCTTGGTGGCAAATGGTTAATCAAAGTGAGCCGACGAGCCCCAAGCCACAATTCCGACCAGCGTGGAATCCCTACAAATGCTTCTACCACTGAATTCCCCAATATCACACTAGCTTGACTTTAATTATTAACCACTTCCTGTCCACCCTATAACAGTTTTACTGCTACAGGACGGCACCTGTGCGCTCTTCTAGGTAGGGGGCGCCATTGGCTTGCTTCTGCTGTCATTATACACAGCGGAAGCCGATCGGCAGGTTACGGGTACTCGATGTCCGCCGGAACCCGCCGATCGCTGGGTAGAGAGACAGAATAGATGGATTTTGTGTCCCTAGTAGTACGTTTTCTTCCCCTAGTAAAAGCACCTCCAACAGTACACAAAACACTGGCTAGGCACACAGTTAACCCTTTGATCGCCCTAGATCAGGGATATGCAATTAGCGGACCTCCAGCTGTTGCAGAACTACAATTCCCATGAGGCATAGCAAGACTCTGAGAGCCACCAGCATGACACCCAGAGGCATGATGGGACTTGTAGTTTAGCAACAGCTGGAGGTCCGCTAATTGCATATCCCTGCCCTAGATGTTCCAAGCCAGTCAAAAGTACAGTGACAGTGCATATTTTTACAGAAAAGGGTGGGGGCAAGCTCCCATTGTGATAAAGAGTCGAATGTGGTGGTCCCATCCCTGAGTATAGACCAAAAAAGAACCCCCTAAAATTGGGACTTTACTTGGACCACCACACTGGACAAGGATATATAAAAAATGGTTTTATTAGAGTATTTAAAAATGACCGCCTATATATATACAAAAATAATGAAACTGTATTGTTTCAGTATTTTTGTATTGTATTATATATGTTGCATTGTGGACCCTGTTCTTGACAATAGGCGGTCATTTTTAAATACTCTAATAAAACCATTTTTTATATATCCTTGTTCAGTGTGGTGGTCCAAGTAAAGTCACAATTTTAGGGGGTTCTTTTTTAGTGGATATTTTTAGCGCTGATCACTGTATTAGTGTCACCGGTCCCCACAAAGTGTCAAAAGTGTCAGTTATGCCGTGTACACACGATCGGACTTTCCGGCAGACTAAACTCCGGCGGACCGGGAATCCGTCAGACTAATCGATGGTGTGTGGGCTCCAGCGGACTTTTTTTTCCCCAAAAGTCAGACGGACCTAGAAATAAAACATGTTTCAAATCTTTCCGACGGACTCGAGTCCGGTAGAAAAATCCATTCGTCTGTGTGCTAGTCCGACGGACGAAAACCGACGCTAGGGCAGCTATTGGCTACTGGCTATGAACTTCCTTATTCTAGTCCGGTCGTACGTCATCACGTACGAAATCCGGCGGACTTTGGTGTGCTTGTGTGTGCTCAAGTCCGTTCGTTCGGAAAGTACGTCGGAACTCCGCCGAAAGTCCGTCGGGAAGACCGTCGGACCTAGTCCGTCGAAAAGTCCGCTCGTGTGTACGCGGGATTAGTGTCCGATATAGCGGGACTGAGATATTGCAGCGCACTAAGGCACTGATCGCCGCCATTATTAATAAAAAAAAAAAAATATATATATTATTTATTAATATATAAAAATAAAAAAAAAAATATATATATATATATATATAAATAAATCTATCCCATAGTTTGTAGACGCTCCAACTTTTGCGCAACCCAATCAATATACGTCTATTGTGATTTCTTTTTAACCAAAAAATATGTAGCAGAATACACATTGGCCTAAATTTATGAAGAAATTAGATTTTTTATTTTATTGGATACGTTTTATTGAAATTTATATTATTTTATAATTTTTTTTAAATTGTTCTTTTTTTGTTTATAGAGCAAAAAAAAAAAAAAAAAACGCAAAAGGTGATCAAATACGACCAAAAGAAAGCTCGATTTGTGGGGGAAAAAAATAATTTTATTTGGGTACAGCGCCGCACAACCGCGCAATCGCCAGTTAAAATTACGCAGTGTCGTATAAAAAAAAAAACAGTATGGCCAGGAAAGGGGGGGTGGGGGGGGTAAATCCTCCGGAGGTCAACTGCTGCACATCCATGTAGTCACAGGTGTGCACCCGAAAGCTCAAACACACATGTGTGAATATACTGACGGTGTCATTGGGGCAGAGATTGGTGTCTGTAGTTTTTGTTTTTATTATTTTATTTTTTACTATTTTATTTTTTATAATGATTTTTTTTTTTTTTACAATATTTTTAGGAGCCCCCCCCCCGTTAGGGGGCTTTGGTGAAATATCAGTGGTCTAAACAGGGGGGGGGGGGGGAATCTGCTCCACACAGGGTGATTAGGCTGTGCCCAGGCATACCTGGCACACCCTGTGAACACACCTATTCATGTAGTATTTCCTTCGGTGCAGATTCCTTGTAACACAACCGCTACATTTTATACTTTTCTAAATGGATAAAAAAGAAGTTTGTTACATTAAAAAAATAAGTTGCAAAAATGTAACTTTTTTTTTTTTCTTTCCTTGTAGCGTTGCACTGACCATTCCTGCTGGATTTTGGGAGTCTGGAGGAAGCCGGGGGGCTCCTGTTACAGCCTGGAATAGCAAACTCTGCCCAGGCCCAGAGAAATGAAAATAAACAGCTCTCGTTTCGGAGTTATTTTCCGTTCTGTACCTTTCCGGGAGCGTCTAAGCGTCTGTTGTTTTTAAGGAGATCGTTTCACTCCCCCACGCAGATATTTAATAAACTATTTCAATGCCAGAGGGGTCCAGCGCTTGCGATATTTGGAAGTAACAAAAGAACCAAAAAAAAAACAATGGGAGTGAGAGGAGAGGAGAGGAAGCCGGGGAGCTGGAGAAGTGGGGAAGCCAGATAACAATGAATGAGATGGGGGGAATGATGGCGAGGAAGGGCCGAGAGGAAATACACTGTGTGCAAAGGGGAAGAAGATAGCGCCGAATGGCATGGCCCTCTTTATGGGTCTCCCCAGCCTAATCACCGCCAGAAACGGGCAATTATTATTCCTGGTGGATGAAATCAGTCATATTGTTCCATTGCCGAGGCCCGTCCAGGCCTATCACCATCTACAGCTCACAACTCCAGGCCCATAGAAGGCCCCATTCACATTTTGTATAGTGGTGTAGACATGTGCGATTCGTTTCGTACGAATCCAAAATACAAATTTTTATGCATACTAATTTTGTACGAAATACGAAATTTCGTATACGAACTTCGGATCCAAATCCTTTTACAACAGAACCGGACAGAATGTTCGTTAACTACGATTATTCGTTAAAAACCCCAGGAAGTCAGCACAGCACAGGGATGGTGGGGGCCCCTCATAATGGGCACAGCACAGGGATGGGGGAGCCCCTCATAATCAGCACAGCACAGGGATGGTGGTGGCCCCTCATAATCAGCACAGCACAGGGATGGTGGGGGGCCCTCATAATCAGCACAGCACAGGGATGGTGGGGGGCCCTCATAATCAGCACAGCACAGGGATGGTGGGAGCCCCTCATAATGAGCACAGCACAGGGATGGTGGGGGCCCCTCATAATGAGCACAGCACAGGGATGGGGGGGCCCCTAATAATGAGCACAGCACAGGGATGGTGGGGGGCCCTCATAATCAGCACAGCACAGGGATGGTGGGGGCCCCTAATAATGAGCACAGCACAGGGATGGTGGGAGCCCCTCATAATGAGCACAGCACAGGGGTGATGGGGGCCCCTCATAATGAGCACAGCACAGGGATGGGGGGAGCCCCTCATAATGAGCACAGCACAGGGATGGGGGGAGCCCCTCATAATGAGCACAGCACAGGGATGGGGGAGCCCCTCATAATGAGCACAGCACAGGGATGGGGGGAGCCCCTCATAATGAGCACAGCACAGGGATGGTGGGGCCCCTCATAATGAGCACAGCACAGGGATGGGGGAGCCCCTCATAATCAGCACAGCACAGGGATGGTGGGGGCCCCTCATAATGAGCACAGCACAGGGATGGTGGGGGCCCCTCATAATGAGCACAGCACAGGGATGGTGGGAGCCCCTCATAATGAGCACAGCACAGGGATGGTGGGAGCCCCTCATAATCAGCACAGGGATGGGGGAGCCCCTCATAATCAGCACAGCACAGGGATGGTGGGGGCCCATCATAATGAGCACAGCACAGGGATGGGGGGAGCCCCTCATAATGAGCACTGCACAGGGATGGGGGAGCCCCTCATAATGATAAATTCATCATAATGAACATTCGTAATTGTTACGAAAAGTTTACGAATCTGAATTGAATTTTGGACACGAAATACAAATAAATTTTAATACAAAACAGAACGAAACAAAACAAATTTATTGACGGCGCTCATGTCTAATAGTGGGACATTCCATCTGTAATTTTGTGTGGGCAATTTCCACGCGATTTTGCACGTCATGCATGGGGGCAAGCCCGTTCACTTCAGTGGGCCGCCTTATGCGCACTTGTTGCCCAGAACGGAACTCGCGCTCCTTTTTTGATTCTGACGTGCGATAATCCTGGCAAAAATTGCACCGTGTTTCGGGCGCCATTTAGAATGAATAGAACACAAATGCATTTTGCAATGTTTGCCACATAAGGAATTGCAGGCAGAACCATGGCCAGTGGCGGGTGGTATTTTTTGGGGGGGGGGCCTCAAACAGAATGCCCCAGATTCCCCCCTCCCTCCGTTTGGTCCGTCGGTCAAACCCACCCCAATCGCTCGCTCGTCCGCCCACCAGCCCCGCACTTGTTCGCAGGCAGCTTCGGCTCCTTCTCGGCAGCTTCCTCCTCGATTGACTTCACCTGGCATCTCCTCCTCCTCGACGGCTTCCTCCTTAACGGCCAATACGATCGCTTCTCCTCTCGGCGGCTTCCTCCTTAACGGCCAATGCGGTCGCTTTTCCTCTCGGTCAATCGGGTCTTAAGACCCACTTCCTGATTGGGAGCAGAATCAGGAAGACAATTGCGAACATTAATTCGTTATTGTCACACAACTGGGTGGGCTCAGGGCACAGTGCTCTGCGCCCCGAACCCACCCTTTTTTTAAGCCAATTAGAGCCGAAGGCTCTAATCATGTGCTTAAAAATGTAAAATAAAAACCCATTGAACTCCATGCGTCCGACGCCCTGCATGTAGATTAGGGGCCAGGGCGCATGGATTAGGAAGGCGACCACCCTGCACCCCTTATGGACAGGCCGCCACTGATCGCGGCAATTAGTCCATCTCATCCTCCACAGGGTGACAATGCCGCTCTCCAAGGGTGGCTCAGCTGCTCCTCCATAGATACAGAGGAGAAGTGAGCGTAGCCATCCTATGAAAGGAGGTGTGTTACTTGCAGGTGAAAATAAAGGAAAAAAAAAAAAAGAAAATGAATGCAGTCACCTCATCCAATGGCTGGTAAGACACAATATATTACAATTTAGATACAATTTACCTTTGTAGAAGGAAAGCTGTGAACCTCAAAGCCTGTCAACTACCCTGTTTCCCCGAAAATAAGACCTAGCGTGATTGTCGGTGATGGCTGCAATATAAGCCCTACCCCCAAATAAGCCCTAGTTAAAGTGTAAGTCTTATTTTCAGGGTAGGGCTTATTTTCGGGGAAACAGGGTAGGGCTTATTTGGGGGGTGGGGCTTATATTGCAGCCATCACCGACAATCACACTAGGTCTTATTTTCAGGGAAACAGGGTATCATTGCCATTGGTTAGTGCAGGTCTGAAAAACTGGAAAATGTGGTATCCTTTGGATACTTTGATAAAAACAATTGAGTTCTGTCCATGGTGCTTTTTTTTTTCTTATTTGCACTAACATGCGATTTTTCGGGACAAGCTTTCAGAGAGTGTCCCCTTCTTGAAGATCCTAGCAGTAGTCACCTCAAGCAAGGTACTTTGATAAGCAGGACCGTGTCCTAGGGAGGGAGGGGCCAGACAACCATCCTACGTTCTACAGAAGATCCAGAAAGCCACCTAAGCTGTGGCCTGCAGATGGTGTTCCATGTTCCCTCCTGCTGTTCAGTATCATTTCGGAGATTCTTGGACAACAGCTGCACTCACAGGTTCACCCCCCTCAGACCTGACCCTTGACCTGGAAGCAATAAACTATTTGTAGCCCACACCATGATCTGGCCCCTCATGGAAGAAAATCCATCAATGGTTTGAAGAGCAGAGCGGGGAAAGCCATCAATGCAGAAAACCGGGGCAGACTTGCTAGGTTTCTAATATTAATTTACTGCACAATAATAATAATAATATATTTTTAGCAATATGAGATACTATACAAGTTAAATATCTGATCCACACCGATCAGTCATAACCTTGTGACCACTGACAGGTAAAGTGAAGAACATTGATTATCTGGTTACAGTGGCATTTAAAAGTGTGTGGGGGGGGGGGGGGGATATATTAGGCAGCAAGAGAACATGTTGTCCCTGAAGTTGGTATATTGAAAGCAGAAAAAAAGTGGGCATGTGTAAGGATTTGGGGGACTGTGACACAACAACAGGGTCAGAGCAACTCCAAAACTGTAGCTCTTGTGGGATGTTCCCCGGTCTGCAGTGGTCCGGAACGACCAAAAGAAGGAAAACCGGCAACAGGGTCATGTGGGGCCAAGGCTCATTGATGGAGGTGGGGAGGGAAGGCTCATTGATGGAGGTGGGGAGGGAAGGCTCATTGATGGAGGTGGGGAGGGAAGGCTCATTGATGGAGGTGGGGAGGGAAGGCTCATTGATGGAGGTGGGGAGGGAAGGCTCATTGATGGAGGTGGGGAGGGAAGGCTCATTGATGGAAGTGGGGATGTAAGGCTCATTGATGGAGGTGGGGAGGGAAGGCTCATTGATGGAGGTGGGGAGGGAAGGCTCATTGATGGAGATAGGGAGGGAAGGCTCATTGATAGAGGTGGAAGGCTCATTGATGGAGGCGGAAGGCTCATTGATGGAGGCGGAAGGCTCATTGATGGAGGTGGAAGGCTCATTGATGGAGGTGGAAGTCTCATTGATGGTGGTGGGGAGGGAAGTCTCATTGGTGGAGGTGGGGAGGGAAGGCTCATTGATGGTGGTGGGGAGGGAAGGCTCATTGATGGAGATGGGAGGGAAGGCTCATTGATAGAGGTGGGAAGAAAGGCTCATTGATGGAGGTGGGGGGAGGGAACGCTCATTGATGGAGGTGGAAGGGAAGGCTCATTGATGGAGGTGGAAGGGAAGGCTCATTGATGGAGGTGGAAGGGAAGGCTCATTGATGGAGGTGGGGAGGGAAGGCTCATTGATAGAGGTGGGAAGAAAGGCTCATTGATGGAGGTGGGGGGAGGGAAGGCTCATTGATGGAGGTGGAAGGGAAGTCTCATTGATGGAGGTGGGGAGGGACGGCTCATTGATGGAGGTGGGGAGGGAAGGCTCATTAATGGAGGTGGGGAGGGAAGGCTCATTAATGGAGGTGGGAGGGAAGGCTCATTGATAGAGGTGGGAAGAAAGGCTCATTGATGGAGGTGGGGGGAGGGAAGGCTCATTGATGGAGGTGGAAGGGAAGGCTCATTGATGGAGGTGGGGAGGGAAGGCTCATTGATGGAGATGGGAGGGAAGGCTCATTGATAGAGGTGGGAAGAAAGGCTCATTGATGGAGGTGGGGAGGGAAGGCTCATTGATGGAGGTGGAAGGGAAGGCTCATTGATGGAGGTGGGGAGGGAAGGCTCATTGATGGAGATGGGGAGGGAAGGCTCATTGATGGAAGTGGGAAGAAAGGCTCATTGATGGAGGTGGGGAGGGAAGGCTCATTGATGGAGGTGGAAGGGAAGGCTCATTGATGGAGGTGGAAAGGAAGGCTCATTGATGGAGGTGGGGAGGGAAGGCTCATTGATGGAGATGGGGAGGTGTTAGATATACTCTTAGCGCTTCTATACCCATTTCTTTTATCATGAATAAAATACAGTGAGCACTATAAGTTCTCTTTTCTCTTACAGAGTCTGCTAATAGGGAGCTATTGCCTGCTGTCAGCTGACATCACAGAGCTGCTCTAGGCTCTGGAAGAATCCCAACAGTATTGTCAGGATCCAGCCGACTGCTTGGTTGACAGCTGGCTCCACCTCCTAGCATCATGCAGCTGCACCCATCTCTTCTCCTGCCCAGTGCTCCACTGAGCACTGGGAGGAGCAGAGCGAGGAGGGGTGACTGACAGTCACTGCTCTCTGGTCCGAGCAGTATTGTAATCACTCCGTTCTCGGTCTTAGGCCCAACTTGCCTGCGGTGTAGAGGTGAGCATGGATGTTTTCTTACTTTTAAAACTGATATTTGTTCTTCTTTAGGCTGCATTCACATCTGAGCGTAATGTTTTTGAGCATTTTTTTGCGTGATTTCATGCGCAATTGTGACGTGTTATGTGCGATTATGGGCATTTTTATACAGCATTTTAAAGCTTTTACATTTTTTTAATTAGCCAATAGAGAAATCTATCATCTGTTGCATCATTTGTTGCTAGGTTTTTCAACTTTTTTTAGCTTTTTCATCTTCTTTTCTTTTTTTATTATTATTATTTATTTCGTTAGTGTAAGGGGTTAGAGTTAAGGTAAGGTTAGGGTTAGCACTAGGGTTTGGGGTTAGGGTTATTTATTATTATTTTTTTGTTAGTGTACTACTACTACTACTACTACTACTACTACATAAATAATTATAAAAATAAATCAAAATAATCATAAATAAAGAACTAGATAAATACAATAAATAAATACTATGTAATAATAAATAATTAACCCCTAACCCTTAAAAATAGGAATAATAAAATACAAATAAATAACTAAACACCCCAAACCCTAACACAATATAAATAATTTATATTATTAATAATTATAATAATAATACTTTTTTTGTTCGGGTGTTTATTATGTTAGTATTATTATTATTATTATTATTATTATTAATAATAATAATTGATTTAATAGTTTTAGGAGGTTCATTATTATTTATTATTCATTCATTTAATTTATTATTTATGATGATGTTTAGTTATTTGTGTATTTATTTTACATTTATTTATTCATATATTATTACTATTTTTTTTTTTCATTTGAGCAGAAAATCGAAGAAAAACATGCGACAAAACGCGCACAAAGACAAGCAAACGGCTAGTTTCCATTAATTTCTATGGGAATAAAAATGCGCCAAAAACGCGCAAATCTGCCCAATTTGAGCTACAAAAAAAGCTCCAGAATTTTTTTGAGCTTCGGGCTGTTTGGCTTCAGGCGACTTGTGGTGGAGATGTCAACCGTCTCCATAGAGAATAATTATTTTTTTTCTCCTCCAGCGTTTTGGAGCTTCCAGCTACACTGAGGTGTGAACGGGGCCTTTAGGTTTACTTTAGTTTTTGGTACTTTAGTTCCTCCCGGAAGGGAATCCGATGGGCTCTGAGTGCGGAGGATTATGGTCGGTAGAACGGTCAGCACAACCCTTGCAGGAATAACTCTGGATCCCATCAGGGAAGTCGGTTACAAGTCTGACTCTTTCCTGGTCTTCGGCATGAAGAGAGACCAATACAAAGTTTATACTTCTATAATGAAGCCCTCTCCCCTCTCGGGATAGAATTTCACTGGCGCACACAAGGCACACTGGAGGACTCTGTTCTGCCACATCTGGAAGCACTTGAGCCGTCGTGAGTCCTGGACGTGTCACACAAGAAAACCGAACTGCACCTATCTCCGCGCTCCACCCCGCTCGGGGAGGATGGACCGGCTGTGCCCGGCCATGTTCTACCGGCAATTCCGTTCTGGAGTGTTCAGCTGTTTCGTGAAATCCACACCGAGTGAAGGTTGGGTTCTATGGTCTGCTAAGACTTTAATCCGTTTTATGAGCATCCTAAATAAAGAGACATCTAAAGTCTGCGGGTGCCCATGTATGAAATAACATGGTGTTATCTATAGCCACGGGCCACTCGAGAAAAACCCATTGACATCAGCCAGATAGATGGCCAGATGTGGTCATTTCTCCTGGATTTACCATAGTAGTTCATAATCTAAGCAGGATTCTTTTTAAACGTTTAAATTGGCCATTCTTAGCCAGGGTTCCTCCAGAGGCTACTAGGGGTTCCTCCAGAGGCTACTAGGGGTTCCTCCAGAGGTTACTAAAGGTTCCTCCAGAGGTTACTAGGGGTTCCTCCAGAGGTTACTAGGGGTTCCTCCAGAGGTTACTAGGGGTTCCTCCAGAGGTTACTAGGGGTTCCTCCAGAGGCTACTAGGGGTTCCTCCAGAGGTTACTAAAGGTTCCTCCAGAGGTTACTAGGGGTTCCTCCAGAGGCTACTAGGGGTTCCTCCAGAGGTTACTAGGGGTTCCTCCAGAGGTTACTAGGGGTTCCTCCAGAGGTTACTAGGGGTTCCTCCAGAGGTTACTAGGGGTTCCTCCAGAGGCTACTAGGGGTTCCTCCAGAGGTTACTAGGGGTTCCTCCAGAGGTTACTAGGGGTTCCTCCAGAGGTTACTAAAGGTTCCTCCAGAGGTTACTAGGGGTTCCTCCAGAGGTTATTAAAGGTTCCTCCAGAGGTTACTAGGGGTTCCTCCAGAGGTTACTAAAGGTTCCTCCAGAGGTTACTAGGGGTTCCTCCAGAGGTTACTAGGGGTTCCTCCAGGGGCTACTAGGGGTTCCTCCAGAGGTTACTAAAGGTTCCTCCATTGGTTACTAGGGGTTCCTCCAGAGGTTACTAAAGGTTCCTCCAGAGGTTACTAGGGGTTCCTCCAGAGGTCACTAAAGGTTCCTCCAGAGGTTACTAAAGGTTCCTCCAGAGGTTACTAGGGGTTCCTCCAGAGGCTACTAGGGGTTCCTCCAGAGGTTACTAGGGGTTCCTCCAGAGGTTACTAGGGGTTCCTCCAGAGGCTACTAGGGGCTCCTCCAGAGGTTACTAAAGGTTCCTCCATTGGTTACTAGGGGTTCCTCCAGAGGCTACTAGGGGTTCCTCCAGAGGTTACTAGAACTGTGGATGATTGACCTCCCATTTGGTTGTACCCGCATAGTTCCAGGGTCATCGCTACCTGGGAGCGTCAACTGCATGAACCCAATGACAGCTGTGGAGGTACTTCAACCACCAATGTAAGGAGCATTCTTCCCACTGATCACCAATGTAAGGAACATTCTCCCCACTGATCACCAATGTAAGGAACATTCTTCCCACTGATCACCAATGTAAGGAACATTCTTCTCACTGATCACCAATGTAAGGAACATTCTTCCCACTGATCACCAATGTAAGGAACATTCTTCCCACTGATCACCAATGTAAGGAACATTCTTCTCACAGATCACCAATGTAAGGAACATTCTTCTCACTGATCACCAATGTAAGGAACATTCTTCCCACTGATCACCAATGTAAGGAACATTCTTCTCACTGATCACCAATGTAAGGAACATTCTTCCCACTGATCACCAATGTAAGGAACATTCTTCTCACTGACCACGAATGTAAGGAACATTCTTCCCACTGATCACCAATGTAAGGAACATTCTTCTCACTGACCACCAATGTAAGGGACATTCTGGAACATTCTTCTCACTGATCACCAATGTAAGGAACATTCTTCTCACTGATCACCAATGTAAGGAGCATTCTTCTCACTGATCACCAATGTAAGGAACATTCTTCTCACTAATCACCAATGTAAGGAACATTCTTCCCACTGATCACCAATGTAAGGATCATTCTTCTCACTGATCACCAATGTAAGGAACATTCTTCTCACTGATCACCAATGTAAGGGACATTCTTCCCACTGATCACCAATGTAAGGAACATTCTTCCCACTGATCACCAATGTAAGGATCATTCTTCTCACTGATCACCAATGTAAGGAACATTCTTCTCACTGATCACCAATGTAAGGAACATTCTTCTCACTGATCACCAATGTAAGGGACATTCTTCTCACTGATCACCAATGTAAGGAACATTCTTCCCACTGACCACCAATGTAAGGAACATTCTTCTCACTGACCACCAATGTAAGGATCATTCTTCTCACTGATCACCAATGTAAGGAACATTCTTCTCACTGATCACCAATGTAAGGAACATTCTTCCCACTGATCACCAATGTAAGGAACATTCTTCTCACTGATCACCAATGTAAGGAACATTCTTCCCACTGACCACCAATGTAAGGAACATTCTTCACACTGACCACCAATGTAAGGAACATTCTTCTCACTGATCACCAATGTAAGGGACATTCTTCTCACTGATCACCAATGTAAGGAACATTCTTCTCACTGACCACCAATGTAAGGAACATTCTTCTCACTGATCACCAATGTAAGGGACATTCTTCTCACTGATCACCAATGTAAGGAACATTCTTCCCACTGATCACCAATGTAAGGAACATTCTTCTCACTGATCACCAATGTAAGGAACATTCTTCTCACTGACCACCAATGTAAGGATCATTCTTCTCACTGATCACCAATGTAAGGAACATTCTTCTCACTGATCACCAATGTAAGGAACATTCTTCCCACTGACCACCAATGTAAGGAACATTCTTCACACTGACCACCAATGTAAGGAACATTCTTCTCACTGATCACCAATGTAAGGGACATTCTTCTCACTGATCACCAATGTAAGGAACATTCTTCCCACTGACCACCAATGTAAGGAACATTCTTCTCACTGATCACCAATGTAAGGGACATTCTTCTCACTGATCACCAATGTAAGGAACATTCTTCCCACTGATCACCAATGTAAGGAACATTCTTCTCACTGATCACCAATGTAAGGAACATTCTTCCCACTGACCACCAATGTAAGGAACATTCTTCCCACTGATCACCAATGTAAGGAACATTCTTCTCACTGATCACCAATGTAAGGAACATTCTTCCCACTGACCACCAATGTAAGGAACATTCTTCACACTGACCACCAATGTAAGGAACGTTCTTCTCACTGATCACCAATGTAAGGGACATTCTTCTCACTGATCACCAATGTAAGGGACATTCTTCTCACTGATCACCAATGTAAGGAACATTCTTCCCACTGACCACCAATGTAAGGAACATTCTTCTCACTGATCACCAATGTAAGGGACATTCTTCTCACTGATCACCAATGTAAGGAACATTCTTCCCACTGATCACCAATGTAAGGAACATTCTTCCCACTGATCACCAATGTAAGGAACATTCTTCTCACTAATCACCAATGTAAGGAACATTCTTCCCACTGATCACCAATGTAAGGAACATTCTTCTCACTGATCACCAATGTAAGGAACATTCTTCTCACTGATCACCAATGTAAGGAACATTCTTCTCACTGATCACCAATGTAAGGAGCATTCTTCCCACTGATCACCAATGTAAGGGACATTCTTCTCACTGATCACCAATGTAAGGAACATTCTTCCCACTGATCACCAATGTAAGGAACATTCTTCCCACTGATCACCAATGTAAGGAACATTCTTCTCACTGATCACCAATGTAAGGAACATTCTTCTCACTGATCACCAATGTAAGGAGCATTCTTCCCACTAATCACCAATGTAAGGAACATTCTTCTCACTGATCACCAATGTAAGGAACATTCTTCTCACTGATCACCAATGTAAGGGACATTCTTCCCACTGATCACCAATGTAAGGAACATTCTTCCCACTGATCACCAATGTAAGGATCATTCTTCTCACTGATCACCAATGTAAGGAACATTCTTCTCACTGATCACCAATGTAAGGAACATTCTTCTCACTGATCACCAATGTAAGGGACATTCTTCTCACTGATCACCAATGTAAGGAACATTCTTCCCACTGACCACCAATGTAAGGAACATTCTTCTCACTGACCACCAATGTAAGGATCATTCTTCTCACTGATCACCAATGTAAGGAACATTCTTCTCACTGATCACCAATGTAAGGAACATTCTTCCCACTGATCACCAATGTAAGGAACATTCTTCTCACTGATCACCAATGTAAGGAACATTCTTCCCACTGACCACCAATGTAAGGAACATTCTTCACACTGACCACCAATGTAAGGAACATTCTTCTCACTGATCACCAATGTAAGGGACATTCTTCTCACTGATCACCAATGTAAGGAACATTCTTCTCACTGACCACCAATGTAAGGAACATTCTTCTCACTGATCACCAATGTAAGGGACATTCTTCTCACTGATCACCAATGTAAGGAACATTCTTCCCACTGATCACCAATGTAAGGAACATTCTTCTCACTGATCACCAATGTAAGGAACATTCTTCTCACTGACCACCAATGTAAGGATCATTCTTCTCACTGATCACCAATGTAAGGAACATTCTTCTCACTGATCACCAATGTAAGGAACATTCTTCCCACTGACCACCAATGTAAGGAACATTCTTCACACTGACCACCAATGTAAGGAACATTCTTCTCACTGATCACCAATGTAAGGGACATTCTTCTCACTGATCACCAATGTAAGGAACATTCTTCCCACTGACCACCAATGTAAGGAACATTCTTCTCACTGATCACCAATGTAAGGACATTCTTCTCACTGATCACCAATGTAAGGAACATTCTTCCCACTGATCACCAATGTAAGGAACATTCTTCCCACTGATCACCAATGTAAGGAACATTCTTCTCACTGATCACCAATGTAAGGAACATTCTTCCCACTGACCACCAATGTAAGGAACATTCTTCCCACTGATCACCAATGTAAGGAACATTCTTCCCACTGACCACCAATGTAAGGAACATTCTTCACACTGACCACCAATGTAAGGAACATTCTTCACACTGACCACCAATGTAAGGAACGTTCTTCTCACTGATCACCAATGTAAGGGACATTCTTCTCACTGATCACCAATGTAAGGGACATTCTTCTCACTGATCACCAATGTAAGGAACATTCTTCCCACTGACCACCAATGTAAGGAACATTCTTCTCACTGATCACCAATGTAAGGGACATTCTTCTCACTGATCACCAATGTAAGGAACATTCTTCCCACTGATCACCAATGTAAGGAACATTCTTCTCACTGATCACCAATGTAAGGAACATTCTTCCTACTGACCCCCGATTAATAAGGATTTACTGAGACCTGAAAAATATTTCAAAGGTTCCTCTGGGGTAAAAGAGTTGGGAAAGGAATTGCTAACTATTTGGTATTTAACTCCAAACTTGTGACCAAAGTCTTTTAGTATTAATTGCTTGAAGAAACTTTAACAGGAGAGAGGTTTAGGGTCACATGATACTCCAAAATGATCAATAGCAACAGACCTCTCACTAATCTTCTTACAGCAGCCTTTCCTGGAGGTAACAGGGAATGGCCAGTATATCTAGGACTCTATCAGAGCAGCACCAGGCCATGTAGCAACCTCTGGTACTTAGATCCCATCTAGAACAAGCACACCAAAAGTCCACAGCGAGGTCTTTACTCACAGTGTCCTTGGAGCTGTCTGCCACCTCCATGGGTAGATCCTCAGGGAGGGAGATAAAAAGATCCTCCTCCAGACCCAGGACTTCAGAACAGTGCCCCCCAACAAATACTATTTTTCCGGTCTTCCTTGGACCCTCACCCCAGCTCCTGCTGAGATCCAGTCTGCAATTTCCTGTCTCAGAAACTCTCTCCTAGGGGCAGCAGCCCCTCAGGAGCTTGGAACTCCCCCTATAGAAGAAAGACACTCCCGAGAGCTTCCAAAACATATATCACCTCCCCAGCCACCTTCTGGAGGCCTCCTTCCATGTGGATTGGCTGGGGCATGATAAATATTCATACTGGTCATCTGAACCTCACTGCCCTATATTCTAGAAGCTTCTTCCCAGGACAGGTGGGAGAAATCAAACACCCAGCTTAGGAAGCCCAGAACAGACAAAAACAATCAATCAATCACTGCTCCACTCACTACAGTGAAGCCAAAAACTACATTTACCTAGGAGGGCCCTACACAGGGCTGGTGCAAGGATTTTTGACACCCTAGGCAAAACCTCATTTTGCCGCCCCCTGGCTCCACCCCTGACCCCACCCCCTTTGCCATGCCCTTGTATACCCACCTTTTTAATGAAGTGCCCATCAAATGCAGCCTACCAGCTTCCATCAATTCAGCCTCACCAGCGCCCATTAATGCAGCCTCACCAGCACCCATTAATGCAGCCTACCAGTGCCCATCAATACAGCCTCCCCAGTGCCCATTAATGCAGCTTACCAGCGCCCATCAAATGCAGCCTCACCAGCGGCCATTAATGCAGCCTCGCCAGTGCCCATCAATGCAGCCTCACCAGTGCCCATCAATGCAGCCTCACCAGTGCCCATCAAATGCAACCTACCAGCGCCAATTAATGCAGCCTCACCAGCACCCATCAATGCAGCCTACCAGTGCCCATCAATAAATGTTTGCTTGCTTCAATTCATTCGGGAGACGGGAAACAGACACAGTCCTCCACCGCCGAGAGAAGAGAGTAGGAACACCAGTGGCCAGGCGCCCCCTGGCAGCAGGGCGCCCTAGGCGGCTGCCTAGTTTGCCTAGTGGTAGCACCGGCCCTGGCCCTACATTGATTTATACAGCCCTGGTTCTCGCACATTACAGAGTACATAGAAGCATTTACATTAGTCCCTGCCACTAATGTTCTTACAACCTTATGTCCTACTACAGCACCTTGGAGCACCTGGAAAAGGTGCACACAAAAGAGAATATACAAACTCCATGCATCTGTAGTGCATTCTTAACTCAGAACCCCAGCACTGCAAGGTCACAATGACAGCCACTACCCGACTGGACTGACCCTTCAGGGGAAAGCCTTGGTGAGAACAATGATGATCTGACACGATCATATTGTTCGTCCAGCTTGGCACGGAATGCCTATCTAATATGAGGTCATCCTGAAAAAATACATCACTTCAGACTCAAAGCGGAACTCAGAAGTGTTCTAACAAGTGTGAACAAGTGTAAGAGCAACACGACTGTCACCCCTGATAACCCCAGAGAAGGCAGAAGCCATGTCTGTCCAAGGAAGGGAAGAGTGATCTATAAACAAAGGACATGGCACTGTACAGTGACCCAGCAGTCCTCATCCCGGGATCCGTGGATGGCTCATCTAAGGATGTGTAGATGGTGATTGTATACCGGGATGTCAGTGATAAGAGGGGCAGGCTTTGTCCTCCTTGGCCACCGCTGTCCACAGATACTGACATTATAATATTTGGTGACAGATCGGTGCAGAGCCATCCAGTTCCTTATGTGGGCTGATGTCCACCGAAAGTGCACCAACCCATAATAACTGAACTTCACGTTACTGAAGCCAGACCCCAACCATACGGATTCCAGTTGTTTTGCATTTTGTATTGAGTATTGCTACCATCTTGAGCTCCGGAGGGTTGTACCCCCTTCAAGACCATACGACTCTTCTCCCTGAACCCGGAAGAAGAGAGTGACGTACATGTATGTCGGTGTGCCTGTACAAGCCACCCGTCCACAGTACAATGCCACGGGCAATCCGTCAGTGGTTAAAGTCCAACGATTTCTCAAAGTAGACCAGCACAACGTCTTATCCACAGAGTATCACGCTATACCGCTTGTGGTAACGAGCTACCATGAGTGAAAGCGGAAACTGTATCTGAGAACTCGATTTCATTCATTTTTAATACTCAAAGCAAACTTCCCCATCCATCCATGTCTCCATCCATCCTTCCACTCCCCCATCCATCCATGTCTCCATCCATCCTTCCACTCCCCCATCCATCCATTTCTCCATCCATCCTTCCACTCCCTCCATCTATCCATGTCTCCATCCATCCTTCCACTCCCCCATCCATCCATGTCTCCATCCATCCTTCCACTCCTCCATCCATCCATGTCTCCATCCATCCTTCTACTCCCCCATCCATCCATGTCTCCATCCATCCTTCTACTTCCCCATCCTTCCATGTCTCCACCCATCCTTCCACTTCCCCATCCATCCATGTCTCCACCCATCCTTCCACTCCCCCATCCATCCATGTCTCCATCCATCCTTCCACTCCCCCATCCATCCATGTCTCCATCCATCCTTCCACTCCCCCATCCATCCATGTCTCCATCCATCCTTCCACTCCCCCATCCATCCATTTCTCCATCCATCCTTCCACTCCCTCCATCTATCCATGTCTCCATCCATCCTTCCACTCCCCCATCCATCCATGTCTCCATCCATCCTTCCACTCCCCCATCCATCCATGTCTCCATCCATCCTTCCACTCCCCCATCCATCCATTTCTCCATCCATCCTTCCACTCCCTCCATCTATCCATGTCTCCATCCATCCTTCCACTCCCCCATCCATCCATGTCTCCACCCATCCTTCCACTCCCCATCCATCCATGTCTCCACCCATCCTTCCACTCCCCCATCCATCCATGTCTCCACCCATCCTTCCACTCCCCCATCCATCCATGTCTCCATCCATCCTTCCACTCCTCCATCCTTCCATGTCTCCACCCATCCTTCCACTCCCCCATCCATCCATCCATGTCTCCATCGATCCTTCCACTCCCCCATCCATCCATGTCTCCATTCATCCTTCCACTCCCCCATCCATCCATGTCTCCATCCATCCTTCCACTCCCCCATCCATCCATGTCTCCATCCATCCTTCCACTCCCCCATCCATGTCTCCATCCATCCTTCCACTCATCCATCCTTCCATGTCTCCACCCATCCTTCTACTCCCCCATCCATCCATGTCTCCATCGATCCTTCCACTCCCCCATCCATCCATGTCTCCATTCATCCTTCCACTCCCCCATCCATCCATGTCTCCATCCATCCTTCCACTCCTCCATCCATCCATGTCTCCATCCATCCTTCTACTCCCCCATCCATCCATGTCTCCATCCATCCTTCCTCTCCCCCATCCATCCATGTCTCCATCCATCCTTCCACTCCCCCATCCATCCTTCCACTCCCCCATCCATCCATGTGTCCATCCATCCTTCTTCTCCCCCATCCATCCATGTCTCCATCCATCCTTCCACTCCCCCATCCATCCATGTCTCCATCCATCCTTCCACTCCCCCATCCATCCATGTCTCCATCCATCCTTCCACTCCCCCATCCATCCATGTCTCCATCCATCCTTCTACTCCCCCATCCATCCATGTCTCCATCCATCCTTCCACTCCCCATCCATCCATGTCTCCATCCATCCTTCCACTCCCCCATCCATCCATGTCTCCATCCATCCTTCCACTCCCCCATCCATCCTTCCACTCCCCCATCCATCCATGTCTCCATCTATCCTTTTACTTCCCCATCCATGTCTCCATTCATCCTTCCACTTCTCCATCCATCCATGTCTCCATCCATCCTTCCACTCCCCCATCCATCCATGTCTCCATCCATCCTTCCACTCCTCCATCCATCCATGTCTACATCCATCCTTCTACTCCCCCATCCATCCATGTCTCCATCCATCGTTCTACTCCCCCATCCATCCATGTCTCCATCCATCCTTCCACTCCCCCATCCATCCATGTCTCCATCCATCCTTTCACTCCCCCATCCATCCATGTCTCCACCCATCCTTCCACTCCCCCATCCATCCATGTCTCCATCCATCCTTCCACTCCTCCATCCATCCATGTCTACATCCATCCTTCTACTCCCCCATCCATCCATGACTTCATCCATCCTTCTACTCCCCCATCCATCCATGTCTCCATCCATCCTTCTACTCCCCCATCCATCCATGTCTCCATCCACCCATCCTTCTACTCCCCCATCCATCCATGACTTCATCCATCCTTCTACTCCCCATCCATCCATGTCTCCATCCATCCTTCCACTCCCCCATCCATCCATGTCTCCATCTATCCTTTCACTCCCCCATCCATCCATGTCTCCACCCATCCTTCCACTCCCCCATCCATCCTTCCACTCCTCCATCCATCCATGTCTACATCCATCCTTCTACTCCCCCATCCATCCATGACTCCATCCATCCATGTCTCCACTCCCCCATCCATCCATGTCTCCATCCATCCTTCTACTCCCCCATCCATCCATGTCTCCATCCATCCTTCCACTCCCCCATCCATCCATGTCTCCATCCATCCTTCCAACCCCCATCCATCCATGTCTCCACCCATCCTTTCACTCCCCCATCCATCTATGTCTCCATCCATCCTTCTACTCCCCCATCCATCCATGTCTCCATCCATCCTTCCATTCCTCCATCTATCCATGTCTCCATCCATCCTTCCACTCCCCATCCATCCTTCCACTCCCCCATCCATCCATGTCTCCATCCATCCTTCCACTCCCCATCCATCCATGTCTCCATCCATCCTTCCACTCACCCATCCATCCATGTCTCCATCCATCCTTCCACTCCTCCATCCTTCCACTCCCCAATCCATCCATGTCTCCATCCATTCACTCCCCCATCCATCCATTTTGGTAGAGCTACTAAAAATCAATCATGTAACTCTAGGCTTCACCCTCAAAAGTGCAAAATAGAGGCATCATGGCTGCTATCCATACAGCTATATCCAACTTTTGGTGATTCTATTGGCCAACTCAATGGGCAACGTGTCTGATACGCCTTTTTCTATAGAATTTTTTCGACATTTGTTTTTTACAAGGCAGGTAGCCAAGTCTTTCCTCAATCCTCCTCAATGGTTTGGCTTGGGACTAGTAAGCAGAATGTGATACCACATGTGTACAGCCAACCTGTAAACACATAATAGGGACCAATTTGGACAGCAACCGATCAACCTACAAGCATGTCTTTGGAATGTCGAAGGAAACTCACACAAACACAAGGGTTACAAGCCAACTCCATGTAGATACCTTCCTGACTGAAGGCCAAACCAGAAACCCCAAAGTGCTTCCAGTTTAGCCACTGAGGCGCTGTGCTGTCCTTGAGGGGTAATACATAAGTGTATGGAGAAAAAAAACCCCGCAGAAAACACAAAGTACGGCACCGACCAAATCAGAAATCATCCGTCATCACATGACCTCCATTGTCTTTCCTATCGCAAGTCTCGGTCACGGGTTCCACTTGAGGGACAGGAGCACTCCGAGTCTGGCAGTTCAGGAACAATAGTTCCACACACTGACTAATAAATATGAAATAAGTTCATCACTTTCAGATTCAAAGTATGAACACTTGTAAAACCATAGACTGTGCCACTTCATAATTATGGAAATCAATCCCAGATTCTAATGTGTTGTTCATTATAGAACTTCAAACTTGTGAAAGTCCCTCCTGGGGAAAGTTATGTCAACAGCTTTGCTTTCTCCCTCCGAGGAATTAATTGCTTGAAATGTATCACTATCAGCTTCATCACGTCTATTCCATGCATGGTCAGGTCAACAAGAGACTTTCTGCTACCCCCATGATGGACCTACGTGGATACGTTGGATGGATTATTTAATTCCCAATACAACAAGGACGTATGCCCATTATTATGGATGAGGACCTGTCCCGTAAACACTTGTGTGGGTCTACCTTCATAAGAGAGTCATTTGGTTGTTCAGGACGGTGTTTCACAACGAGGGTGTCGTGGCTCCCTGGGGCTCTATCTGGGCTACCCTGGGAATGGGGCAAGCACGGGACGCAGTTTGCCCTGGATCAGCATGAATAAGCGCTGCGCAAACTGTTGCTGCAATATAAATCCTGTATAATAATATTAATGAGCTGTCAGAATGCAGGCAGGTCAGCTACCAGTCCCGCTCGGCTGTTCTACCGGAGGAGTGGGAGGGGACGTCCCCTCCTCCCGCGCCGCTCTTACCGGGCCTCCCGATTGATCGGGAGGCCCGATCTAACATCCGCTGCTTCTGGCGGCTAGTGAGGGACTGGAAAGAAGCCGAAAACGGCTTGGTTCCAGTCTCTTTGATGTAAACACAGAAGCGACGTCACTTCCTGTTTACTCGGCTGCCAATGGCGCCGAATTTAAAAAAGTGCACAGTATTCAGATACACGGTTTTCAGTGATCTGAATACTTTGAAGTGCAAATGAGGGATTTGGAGTCTTTTAGGCCCCCCGATACCGCCATAAAGAGGACCTGTCACCACCTATTACTGTCACAAGGAAAGTTTGCATTCCTTGTGACAGCAATAAAAGTGATCAAATTTTTTTTTTTTTTATAAAACACAAATGAATTATCTAAAATTGAATAAAATAAATAAGAAAAAAAAATATTTTTTTTTTAAAGCGCCCCCTTCCCCGCGAGCTCGCGCAGCAAAGAAAACACATACGGAAGTCGCGCCCGTATTTGTAAACGGTGTTCAAATCACACATGTGAGGTATCACCGCGATCGTCAGAGCGAGAGCAATAATTCTAGCACTCCTCCGTAACTCTAACCTGGTAACCGCAAAATATTTTTAAAGCGTGGCCTATGGAGTTTTTTAGGGTACCGTAGTTTGCCGCCATTCCACGAGTGCGTGCAATTATAAAGCGTGACATGTTTGGTATCTATTTACTCGGCGTAACATCATCTTTCACATTATACAAAAAAATTGGGCTAATTTTACTGTTTCATTTTTTTTTTAATTCATGAAAGTGTATTTTTTCCAAAAAGTTGCGCTTAAAACACCGCCGCACAAATACAGTGTGACATAAAATATTGCAACAATCGCCGTTTTATTCTCTAGAGTCTCTGCTAAATATATATATATATATATATATATATATATATATATATATATATATATATATATATATAATGTTTGGGGGTTCTAAGTCATTTTCTAAATACGTATTTTAACTTGTAAACACCAAATGTCAGAAATAGGCGGAGTCATGAAAGGGTTATTAAAGATGGCCCTGCAAATGGCAGCTTTATATACTTATCCACCATGAGTCCTGACGCCAATCACAGGTCCAATCATCTGGCATTCATAATATCTCATCATCAGCACCACTAGAAACCATATAATACAATGATATTCCCGCACTATCAAATGTGTGCGTTTTTTTAAACAATATGTTGCAACACCGAAGGAAATATCAGAACCCAGAAAATATATAAAGTGAAGGTAGCGCTGCGCTATGAACCTAAATAATGTGCGAGATGAAGTGCATAGGTGCTCAATAAAAGAAGCAATGGTCAAAGGTCAATATATGTCCAACCCTAGGCAGTATAAATGCGCATCGCATGCCCTGCGATTTCTTCAAATAAAGCAATAAAAGTGTATCAATAAAGTGCAAAGGTGCTCAAGAAAAGATACGGTTGGAAGAGGCAATGTTCAAAGGTCAATATATATCCAGTCCTAGGCAGTATAAAAGTGTATCGCATGCCCTGCGATTTCTTCGAATAAAACAATAAAAGTACATCAAAACACTCAAATGATTCTTCATAAAACAGTGATAGGAAATATATCCATATGGTGTGCAAAATTAAGTGAAAAAACAGTGCTCAAAGGAATGTGCATTTTTATAAAGTGGTGCATGCACTACTTTTTGGGGTGGTCCGGCACGACTTCAGCTGATTCAGATGAATGGGCTGAAAAATCGCACAGATCACTTGGGAATCGCATAGGAATGCACAGCGTGGCCCTGTGCGATTCGTGGTGTGAGCCGGCCCATAATACAGATATTCATTCTGACATCATCGATTGTTTATAAACATTTTACTGCAAACTCAAAACATCCATGCGAGTTGCATCTTATTTATATAGTATTTGTAAACAAACAAAACAATAATATAAATACTGAAGAGATAATATACTAATAATAGACATATTTAAGAGATAATATACTAATAATAGAAATATTGAAGAGACAATATAATAATAATAGAAATATTGAAGAGACAATATACTAATAATATAAATACTGAAGAGATAATATACTAATAATATAAATATTGAAGAGATAATATACTAATAATATAAATATTTAAGAGATAATATACTAATAATATAAATATTTAAGAGATAATATACTAATAATATAAATATTGAAGAGGTAATATACTAATAATATAAATATTGAAGAGATAATATACTAATAATATAAATACTGAAGAGATAATATATTAATAATATAAATATTGAAGAGATAATATACTAATAATATAAATAATATAATATATATAAATATAAATATTTATGAGATAATATATTAATAATAGAAATATTGAAGAGATAATATACTAATAATAGAAATAATGAAGAGATAATATACTAATAATAGAAATATTTATGAGATAATATATTAATAATAGAAATATTTAAGAGATAATATATTAATAATAGAAATATTTAAGAGATAATATATTAATAATAGAAATATTGAAGAGATAATATACTAATAATAGAAATAATGAAGAGATAATATACTAATAATAGAAATATTTATGAGATAATATACTAATAATAGAAATAATGAAGAGATAATATACTAATAATAGAAATATTTATGAGATAATATATTAATAATAGAAATATTTATGAGATAATATATTAATAATAGAAATATTTAAGAGATAATATATTAATAATAGAAATATTGAAGAGATAATATATTGATAATAGAAATACTGAAGAGATAATATACTAATAATAGAAATAATGAAGAGATAATATACTAATAATAGAAATATTTATGAGATAATATATTAATAATAGAAATATTGAAGAGATAATATACTAATAATAGAAATAATGAAGAGATAATATACTAATAATAGAAATAATGAAGAGACTATATACTAATAATACAAACACTGAAGAGATCATTCACTAAATATAATAATGTACATAATTCCTCATTCTTGGGTTTGATTCGTGGAAAATAAAATCATCCAGAGATAAGCTTGAAAGTTTAATTAAAACCCAAATTTTCTTCCCATTTTGTTGGAATGGTGAAATCCTCTGTTTGTTTGTTTTTATGTTGTTTGCGCCCCACTGGGGAGATTTACATTGTCTTCCTGTTCTGCAGACACAACAGGAAGTGAGATGCAGATCTCCCCAGTGTGAAGTCTCTGCCCTTCTGGTTGTCACAGGAACAAATCTCACCACAGATTTCACCTCTGGTGGACAACCAAAACTTTGGTTTCTCCCCGAATCTCATTCCCGATCACAAATGGTCTCCGGGACAAACCCAAAAGATGTTTGTCCCCAATGGGGACACAGAAAGCAGTAAAAAAAAAAAAAAAAAAAAAACATGACAGGGGCTTTAAAGTAAAACTAAAAGAAAAATCTTTTTTTTTTTTGTTTTGGGTAGAGTGAAGAGGGATTAGAACATCTGTCAAGTTTTTTTGGCTGTCTGTTCTCCTTCTTCCTCTCTATTTTGTACCCATTAATCATTATAAATGGGAATAAAACTAAAAAAGAAAATCCTACACTTTGGGTTGTCACCAAAACAAGAGCAGAAAGGAAATCTTCCCATGGGGGACACTAGTTCTGGTGACACTCGGGGATTCCCTGATTTTGGAGGGATTTCTAACCAACTCCTGTTTTGTCTATGGGGACAGGAAATGATAGGAAATCTCCCCAATGGGACACAGATGACAATAAAATGACAGGGGGGGGGGGTAATAATCCTCCTTTAAGGTTCTTTCACATGGACTGTGTCTGGACTGCTCAACGAGGGAATCTAATAGAATCTGGAGCAGTTCTGCATGCCAACAAGTCAGCTTTTATCTTTAGTAGTGTGATTATGGACATAGAGCTCAGATACATCGTATACAGAGTTCATATATATAGAGCTCAGATACATTGTATACAGAGTTCATATATATAGAGCTCAGATACATTGTATACAGAGTTCATATATATAGAGCTCAGATATATTGTATACAGAGTTCCTGTATATATAGAGCTCAGATATATGGTATACAGTGTTCCTGTATATATAGAGCTCAGATACATTGTATATACAGAGTTCCTGTGTATATATAGAGCTCAGATACATTGTATACAGTGTTCCTGTATATAGAGCTCAGATACATTGTATACAGTGTTCCTGTATATAGAGCTCAGATACATTGTATACAGTGTTCATCATGTGTATATAGAGCTCAGATACATTGTATACAGAATTCATGTATATATAGAGCTCAGATACATTGTATACAGAGTTCATATATATAGATCTCAGATATATTGTATACAGTGTTTATATATATATATATATAGTTATATATATATATCTCATATATATATATACAGTGTTATATATATATATATATATTTATATATATATATATATATATATATATATATATATATATATATATATATATATATATATATATATATAGAGCTCAGATACTATATATATACAGTGTATATATATATATATATACAGATCATATACATATATATATATATTATATATATATATAGAGCTCAGATACTTTGTATACAGTGTTCCTGTATATATAAAGCTCAGATACATTGTATACAGAGTTCATGTATATAGAGCTCAGATACATTGTATATACAGAGTTCATGTATATAGAGCTCAGATACATTGTATACAGGGTTCATATATATATATGTAGAGCTCAGATACATTGTATACAGAGTTCATATATATATATAGCTCAGATACATTGTATACAGAGTTCGTGTATATATAGAGCTCAGATACATTGTATACAGAGTTCGTGTATATATAGAGCTCAGATACATTGTATATACAGAGTTCATGTATATATAGAGCTCAGATACATTGTATATACAGAGTTCATGTATATATAGAGCTCAGATACATTGTATATACAGAGTTCATGTATATATATAGAGCTCAGATACATTGTATACAGAGTTCATGTATATATATAGAGCTCAGATACATTGTATATACAGAGTTCATGTATATATAGAGCTCAGATACATTGTATACAGTGTTCATGTATATATATAGATCTCAGATACATTGTATACAGAGTTCCTGTATATATAGAGCTCAGATACATTGTATATACAGAGTTCCTGTATATATATAGAGCTCAGATACATTGTATACAGAGTTCATGTAGAGATCAGTTACTTTGTATCATTATATGTAACATGAAGTGCTCACGTTTCCTGGACATGGTGAGCACTTCATCAGCAGACACACATACTCCATGTAGACTGTAATTCCTGATCTTTCATCCAGATGGGACCCCTCACCCTCCCCCCCCTAGGACCCCTCACTCTTCCACCCCCCCCCCCCCCCAGGACCCCTCACTCTTCCACCCCCAGGACTCCTCACCCTCCCCAGGACCCCCCCCCCCCCAAGACCCCTCACCCTCCCCAGGACCCCTCACTCTTCCACCCCCAGGACCCCCAGAACACTCACAGGGTGGCGGTCTTGTTGGGGATCAGGGCAGGGTCGGGCACCTCCAGCAGGTCCTCGTTGGTACATATCACCTTCTTCCTCTGAGCCCCGGTAGAAGTCACCCCCCCATGTTTGGGGCGCTCCAGGACACATTTGCAGCTGTGGATGAGGACGGGGCAGCTCCGGGTCCAGGGCACCAAGGACAAGAGGACCACCACCCCGACCAGGCAACTCACAGCCCGGAGACCCACCATCATCAGGGGCATGGTGTCAGCCCATCCTACCCCGTGTCGGACAGATGTCCCTTGCGGTAAGTGGCGGAGCTCTTTGCTGCGGGTAAGTGGCGGAGCTCTTTGCTGCGGGTAAGTGGCGGAGCTCTTTGCTGCAGGTAAGTAGTGGAGAGTTGTTTTCTGCAGGTAAGTAGTGGAGAGTTCCTTGCTGCAGGTAAGTAGTGGAGAGTTCCTTGCTGCAGGTAAGTAGTGGATCTGAGTTCCTTGCTGCAGGTAGGTGGTGGATCTGAGTTCCTCGCTGCAGGTAGGTGGTGGATCTGAGTTCCTCGCTGCAGGTAGGTGGTGGATCTGAGTTCCTTGCTGCAGGTAGGTGGTGGATCTGAGTTCCTTGCTGCAGGTAGGTGGTGGATCTGAGTTCCTCGCTGCAGGTAAGTAGTGGATCTGAGTTCCTTGCTGCAGGTAAGTAATGGATCTGAGTTCCTTGCTGCAGGTAAGTGTCAGCCTGGGACTTCCAGGTCCCTATTCCTCAGGCTGCCTGCTGGGGGTTGGGCAGATTTGGGGTTAGCCTCCTATGATGGGACATAACGGATTGTATCCAGCCTGGGATATCCTCACAGCTCTGAGTTCTGCTGATACTGGAGCTCCGGGACCTCCTCTTCCCTCTGCACACACCCTCCTCACTCCTCCTCCTCCTCCTCCTCCTCACTCCGAGGAAGGATGCATGGACAGTCCAGGGGTGCAAGTCAAGGAAGGATGTCGTTCCACTATAAATGCCGCATGCAGGAACAGAGGTGGAAATGCAGAGAGTAATAGAGGAATATCCTAGAGATGGGAGGGGGGGGGGGGGGCATTTTCCTGTTCTGAGGAAGTGATAAGTCCTACAAGCCATTGCTCCCAATTCTGCTGATTTATTGATTACAGGTATTTATATAGAGCCGACAATTCAGAATTATAGAGCCGACAATTCAGAATTTACATATTGAACCCTCATTGGTCCCTGTCTGACCTCCAGGAGCTGAAGCTGCCCAGAGAATTTCCTTCCCACATTCCAGAGAAATAGTTTGTCGGAGTATTTTATTCTATCATTGGAGGTGATTTACCAAGACAATTGGCTCTTCACTTTGCAAGAAATTATTATTATTAAATTCTATATATATATTATATATATATATATATATATATATATATATATATATATATATATATATATATATATATGTGGCGGTGACACATTTGCAAGGTGTCCGCTATGTTTAAATTTAGTATTTTTTCTCTCAGAACAGTAAGAAGGTTCTGGCGGTTGATTATGTAGGTTAACTTTGGAATCAGTCTGGCTGGGCTGTGTTGGGGTTCTGCCTGGTCATGGGTACAGATAGGTGCACATGACAGGCCCAGAACCCGGCCTGGTTGGACGGTTTGGGTATCAACATTCCCTGGAGCCAATCAGTGGGTGTGTTTGGCCCCGCTGAGGAGTCTGGGGAAGGGTACTCAAGATGCTGGAGTCACGTGTTCGGGGTTCATTCGGCCAGAGCTGCCTGTTCCTGGATCCGGACCGGGGTAGCCCCGCGAGGGGTCCCGGTCACAGAGCAAAGGCCGCCCCGCAACATGGTCAGCTTGGCTACCCCCATTAGACCCGCTTGGTCTGGGGCAAGGATCCGTCTGTTTCCGAGGCGCAGTAAGAGGGAGGATTCAAGGTGTCCGCGTGCGCTCTCAACTTGGAGGGGCACCGCAGCCAGGGCCGTTTTTTCTACTGGGCATGCTGGGCAGTTGCCCGGGGGCCCCACTTGTCTGGGGGGCCCCATCCAGGGCTGATCCTCAGTGCTGCAATCTGCTGCTTAAATTGACTGACTGCACTGGTTGCTCACTTCACCGGCCGGCATCTAGCTAGCAACCAGTGATGTCAATCAGAGGCTGCGGCCGCCCCAGCATTCATAGCGCACCGCGGCTGCCCCAGTGGCTAGTGAACAGGCTCCGCCCACCTCTGCCATGTTCTTCAGACAGCATGGAGAGGGAGCGGAGCGGAAAGACGGCCCTTGATAGCTGGCACTGCCTTGCTGCTGTGAGTGACACACTGTACTGCACCAGGCCGGCGGCCTCAAGTAAGTCTAACAATGTCTACTTAAGTAAGTTCAAGTTGTGCATCAAACACAGCCACTGTCTGTGCCCCTCAAAAGCTGCCACTGTGCCCATCAAACAGCCACTTTGCCCATCAAACAGCCACTGTGCCCATCAAATCTGCCACTGTGCCCATCAAACAGCCACTGTGCCCATCAAACAGCCACTGTGCCCATCAAACACAACCACTGTCTGTGCCCCTCAAAAGCTGCCACTGTGCCCATCAAACAGCCACTTTGCCCATCAAACAGCCACTGTGCCCATCAAATCTGCCACTGTGCCCATCAAACAGCCACTGTGCCCATCAAACAGCCACTGTGCCCATCAAACACAACCACTGTCTGTGCCCCTCAAAAGCTGCCACTGTGCCCATCAAAAGCTGCCACTGTGCCCACCAAACTCGTGTTATATTGTCCAAACGTTTTGATTGTTTAACGTGTTAATGTTTAAACACTGATTTTGTTGAAAGTACCATCATTGATCATTTGCATTTTTTATTCTCGTGCGTGATCATGTAGACAGGGCCCCAGTGCACTGTATTGCCCGGGGGCCTATAATGCTCTTAAGATGGCCGTGACCGCAGCTTGTGTAAGCGACCGGTGGGGGGGGGGGGGGGACTCTTCGGAGGAGGGCCAACAAGCTGGCATCCAGAGAAGTGCCTGGTTGCTGGGTTGTCAAGGACACTAACGAATCCACAGTACTGCCAAGGAGACGGAGAACGTTCCAGGTACTGAGGAAAGGTTCCTGTTCACTTTGGTTGCAACTTTTCTTCAATGTCAGAGACTTTGCAAGTTCTGAATTCAAGTGCTGACCGCCATAATCTCTGGCTAGAGATTTGTTCGGCTTTGAAGTGCCCAGCTGCGAGTGGCTACTCTCTGGGTTTTGCATTATAGACTTTCAAATAGTCAGCAGTTCAAGGTGCCTGAGTTTCTTCACCCCTTGCCCTCTGTTCCCACATGTGACTGTGTTTGTTGGATGTTACCCCTGCAAATAAAAACCTTTCTAAAGGACTTTTATGGTGTCAGCGTGCAAAGTCGTTGGGTACAAACCCTGGGAGCCCCTAGACCTGGAGGACAAAGCCAACCGGAGGTAACCGGTAAGCCCAAAAGTCAAGGCCGCCCCATCGAGGGTTGTGGCCGCTACATATATATATATATATATATATATATAATTATATATAATTATAATAATATAATTATTATTATTATAAATTAGCAATTGACATCAATTGTACATTCACATCAGTTCCTACCTTGAAGGTCCCTAATTTATATGCATTTTAGGGCCAGTTTAGATAGATGCCAATTAACCACTTCAGCCCTGGAAGGTTTTAACCCCCCCCCCCTCCCCTTTCCTGATTAGGCCATTTTTTTTTTCCGATACGGCACTGCGTTACTTGTAAAGGTTCATGTGTTTTCACCTTAAAGGGGAGTTCCAGGCTTTTTATGTTTATTAAAAGTCAGCAGCTACAAAAAGTGTAGTTGCTGACTTATAATAAACAGACACTCACCTGTTCCACGCTCCAGCCATGTGGCTAAACGGGGCGTCGCTCCTCTCCCCCCTCCTCTCTCCGCCGGCGCCTCCATTGCCACTCTGGGCACCCGGCCGCGACAGCTTTCAGCTTCGCGGCCGGGCATGCATGGCGCATTCGCGAGTCGCGCTGCGCGCCCGGAGTGGACAGGCGATCTCCTGGGACCTGTCACGTGTCCCAGGAGATCGCCTAGAGGGAGGGGCCGCCTAAGGCAAAAGGAGGAGTCGCCTTGGCGGTCCCTGGGCGGAAGGAGGAAGCGGGATAGGAAGTCCCCCTCCTAACAAAGCCCGCAATCCCCCCCCCAAAAATGTGGCATGTAAGGGGGCGAGGAGTACTTAAAGTGGAAGTTCCATCTTTGGGTGGCACTCCGCTTTAATGCATCCAATGCATTAAGGTGAAAAAAGATCTGATGATTACCGGCCCCCCAGCCCCCCCGGTTTACTTACCTGAGCCCTCTATAGTCCCGCGCTCGATCCCGTGCTCGATCGTTGCCTGGGCTTCTCTGCTCTTCATTGGATAGATTGATAGCAGCGCAGCCATTGGCTTGCGCTGCTGTCAATCAAATCCAATGACGCGGGCGCTGGTGGGAGTGCGGGGCCGATTCCTGCACTCGTGGGCTATGGACGCCGAATGCAGGACTTGGGAGCGCGCCCGCAATGTAACCCCCCCCCTCCCCGGGAGAGCGCTTCTCCCATGGGGTTATCTGAGATGGGGAGGAGATAGGAGAGCCACCGGGGGACCCCAGAAAATGCCATTCGGGGCCACTCGGTGCAAAACAAGCTGCACATTGGAGGTAAGTATGACATGTAATTTTTAAAAAATCAAAATCAAACCTTTAGTGTCACTTTAGCTGACAATTGCGCGGTCATGCGTCGGCGCGACGTTGTACCCAAATAAAATTTTTTCCCCACAAATAGAGCTTTCTTCTGGTGGTATTTGATCACCTCTGCGCTATAAACAAAAAAAGAGTGAGAATAAAAAAAAAAAAAAAAAAACAATACTATAAAAAAATAGAAAAATCAAATTTCTTCATCAATTTATGCGGCGTACACACGGTTTGAATTTCCGATGGAAACAGTCCGATGGGAGCTCTTCATCTGATTTTCCGACCGTGTGTACGCCCATCGGTCTTTTTCTGTCGGAATTTCCGACGGACTTTGGATTGAGAACCTGTTCTCAATTTTTCCGACGGAAAACCTTTCTATCGGATTTTCTGATCGTGTGTATGCAATTTCGACACGCAAAATTCCAACGCATGCTCGGAAACAATTCGACGCATGCTTGGAAGCATTAAACTTCCCTTTTATAGTGCTGTCGAATGTGTTTTATGCCGCTGTGTTACTGACCGTCGGAATTTGGTGTGACCGCGTGTAGGCAACACAGCTTGAGCGAAATTCCGTCGTAATTCCGACGGGAAAACCATCAGAGCTTTTTCCAACGAGAATTCCGACCGTGTGTACGCGGCAAAAGTGTCACTTTAGCTGACAATTGCGCGGTCATGCGTCGGCGCGACGTTGTACCCAAATAACCTTTTTTTCCATACAAATTGGGGGTTCTACGTAATTTTCAAGCCAACCCGGCCGACCCGGTCGGGAGCTCCGTGACCCCGGCCGCGGGACCAGCAGACCCGATCGCCGCTGGTGACCCGCGATCGGGTCACAGAGCTGAAGAACGGGGAGAGGTCTGTGTAAACAAACCTCTCCCCGCGCTTCCTACTCTGCCTGTCATTGATTGGCTGTTCCCGGTCATCGGGAAAGCCGATCAATGACGTCAGACGTCAGCCCCGCCCCTAATGTAAAAAAAAAAAACACACACACGTCACAGCCCATAACCCCTCCCCTCCCCCTAGTGGTTAACTCCTTCACTACAACTGTCATTTATACAGGAATCAATGCATTTAAATAGCATTGATTGCTGTATAAATGACAATGGTCCCAAAAATGTGTCAAAAATGTCCGATGTGTCCGCCATAATGTCGCAGTCACAATATAAATCGCTGATCGCCGCCATTACTAGTAAAAAAAAAATATATTAATAAAAATGCTATAAAACTATCCCCTATTTTGTAAACGCTATAACTTTTGCGCAAACCAATCAATAATTGCTAATTGCGATTTTTTTTTTCCCCAAAAATATGTAGAAGAATACGTATCGGCCTAAACTGAGGAAAAAAAATGTTTTTTTATATATTTTTGGGGGATATTTATTATAGCAAAAAGCAAAAAATATTGCATTGTTTTCAAAATTGTCGCTCTATTTTTGTTTATAGCGCAAAAAATAAAAACCGCAGGGGCGATCAAATACCACCAAAAGAAAGCTCTATTTGTGGGAAAAAAAGGACGCCAATTTTGTTTGCGAGCCACGTAGCACGACCGCGCAATTGTCAGTTAAAGCAACGCAGTGCCGAATCGCAAAAAGGGGCCTGGTCCTTTGGCTGCCAATTGGTCCGGGGCTGAAGTGGTTAAACAAGCATGACAGCCCGGCAACCAATGGAGACAGCCCGGCAACCAATGGAGACAGCCCGGCAATAGATGGAGAGATCACCCCACAAAATCAGATCTAATATATGACAGGTCCCCCGTCTCCGGCGTATCACGTATGACATGTTGCCTACAATCACGGCACAATCATTGCTCCACTATTTGTGGTTGAACTGGATGGACTTGTGTCTTTTTTCAACCTAACTAACTATGTAACTAACACAAGAGATTCCTTTGTTGTGTAGCTTTGCTGTGGTACATGACAGAGCAGGATCCTGCCGGGGACAGCATGGTCACGCTCTGAATGTCGGGCTCTGATTGGTGACTCCTGGTGTCAGCACGTCTTCTTCTCTGCTTGGTGGTGGGACACGGTCCTCTCAGTACACGGACCTCTCAGGACACGGACCTCTCAGGACACGAACCTCTCAGGACACGGACCTCTCAGTACACGGACCTCTCAGGACACGGACCTCTCAGGACACAGACCTCTCAGGACACGGACCTCTCAGGACATGGACCTCTCAGTACACGGACCTCTCAGTACAAGGACCTCTCAGTACACGGACTTCTCAGTACAAGGACCTCTCAGGACACGGACCTCTCAGGACACGGACCTCTCAGGACACGGACCTCTCAGTACACGGACCTCTCAGGACACGGACCTCTCAGGACACGGACCTCTCAGGACACGGACCTCTCAGGACACGGACCTCTCAGTACACGGACCTCTCAGGACACGGACCTCTCAGGACACGGACCTCTCAGTACACGGACCTCTCAGTACACGGACCTCTCAGTACAAGGACCTCTCAGTACACGGACCTCTCAGTACACGGACCTCTCAGGACACGGACCTCTCAGGACACGGACCTCTCAGTACAAGGACCTCTCAGTACAAGGACCTCTCAGTACAAGGACCTCTCAGTACACGGACTTCTCAGTACAAGGACCTCTCAGGACACGGACCTCTCAGGACACGGACCTCTCAGGACACGGACCTCTCAGTACACGGACCTCTCAGGACACGGACCTCTCAGGACACGGACCTCTCAGGACACGGACCTCTCAGGACACGGACCTCTCAGTACACGGACCTCTCAGGACACGGACCTCTCAGGACACGGACCTCTCAGTACACGGACCTTTCAGTACACGGACCTCTCAGGACACGGACCTCTCAGGACACGGACCTCTCAGTACACGGACCTCTCAGGACACGGACTTCTCAGGACAAGGACCTCTCAGTACAAGGACCTCTCAGTACATGGACCTCTCAGTACACGGACCTCTCAGTACAAGGACCTCTCAGGACACGGACTTCTCAGGACAAGGACCTCTCAGTACACGGACCTCTCAGTACACGGACCTCTCAGGACACGGACCTCTCAGGACACGGATCTCTCAGTACACGGACCTCTCAGTACACGGACCTCTCAGTACACGGACCTCTCAGTACACGGACCTCTCAGGACACGGATCTCTCAGTACAAGGACCTCTCAGTACAAGGACCTCTCAGGACACGGACCTCTCAGTACACGGACCTCTCAGTACAAGGACCTCTCAGGACACGGACCTCTTAGGACACGGACCGGTCATACATGTTGTGATTCACATGCCAGAAATCCAACGTTTTCATTCTTCCTAAAAACAAGACAGAAGTGGAGCCCGAAAAGAGGAAACGTGGAAGTCGGCAGGAAACACAAATGTTCAGATTAGGAGAGGACAGGAAACCAAAGCACTCCGATCGCTCAGAGGGTCAGCGCCGGTTCATAATGATTGAAGGTTTTCTCAGAGCTCAGATTTCTGGATTAATAAATGTGTACAATTCTACGAGCGAATGTACCGATCGACTGCGAGACGCTATTACTCCTAATGACACCAACAATGAGGTAACAACCCTCCAACGGACTCCAATGATGGGGCACTATTCCTTCCACTGACACCAATGATGGGGCACTATTCCTCCCACTGACACCAATGATGGGGCACTATTCCTCCCACTGACACCAATGATGGGGCACTATTCCTCCCACTGACACCAATGATGGGACACTATTCCTCCCACTGACACCAATGATGGGGCACTATTCCTCCCACTGACACCAATGATGGGGCACTATTCCTCCCACTGACACCAATGATGGGGCACTATTACTCCTAGACACACAGGCTAGCCGGAGCACACTGATAATCCCATCCCTCGGCTCATCCCTCAGGCCCCACTGGAAGGGCATGTTGTGGTCGGAGTTGGGTAGACGGGGGGGGGGGGGGGGGGGGGCGGTGCAATATGGAGGCTGAGATAAGTTGCTGTTCTAACATCAGTATTTATGGTCTTCCTGTGACTTTTGGTCTCTCTATATAAATGGATACTTTGTACTCATGTATGGAATCCGACTATAATTATAATAACGTGTTCCCACCACCCACATCCAATGTTTATGTCGGGAGATCTGCTGGGGTTGCTTTTTGCCGGTTCTTAGAATGTATATCCAGCCTGTAGAGAAATGCAAAGATGTAATTACCGGGGTACTCGACCAATCAGAAGGCTGACATTTTGCCAGAATGTGGGAGCGCCGGGACTCGTACTCACCATGTTATTATGACTTGCTATGGTAATTACTTATATCTCTGACAGGCGGCCATGTCAAGTACAACATTCAGATTTTCTCGTTAGATTCTCATTTTGGTTCTCAATAAACATTGATCAGACGGGAGATAGAGAGATACAAAGTAACATTGTTTATAAACATTGATCAGACGGGAGATAGAGAGATACAAAGTAACATTGTTTATAAACATTGATCAGACCGGAGATAGAGAGATACAAAGTAACATTGTTTATAAACATTGATCAGGTGGGAGATAGAGAGATACAAAGTAACATTGTTTATAAACATTGATTAGACAGGAGATAGAGAGATACAAAGTAACAATGTTTATAAACACTGATCAGACAGGAGATAGAGAGATACAAAGTAAAATTGTTTATAAACATTGATCAGACAGGAGATGGAGAGATACAAAGATTGCATCCCCAGATAATGGCCTGTTATGGATTTTGGGGGGACCCCTACGCCATTTTTTTTATATGTTTGGTTCGGGGTTCCCCTTAATATTCATACCAGACCCAAAGGGTCGGGTTCCGTTCTGGGGTCATGCGGGATGGGTCGGAGTCCGTTCTGAGGTCATGCGGGATGGGTCGGAGTCCGTTCTGAGGTCATGCGGGATGGGTCGGTGTCCGTTCTGAGGTCATGTGGGATGGGTCGGAGTCCGTTCTGAGGTCATGCGGGATGGGTCGGAGTTCGTTATGAGGTCATGCGGGATGGGTCGGGGTCCGTTCTGAGGTCATGCGGGATGGGTCGGAGTCCGTTCTGAGGTCATGCGGGATGGGTCGGGGTCCATTCTGCGGTCATGCGGGATGGGTCGGAGTCCGTTCTGAGGTCATGCGGGATGGGTCGGGGTCCATTCTGCGGTCATGCGGGATGGGTCGGAGTCCGTTCTGAGGTCATGTGGGATGGGTCGGAGTCCGTTCTGAGGTCATGCGGGATGGGTCGGGGTCAGTTCTGCGGTCATGCGGGATGGGTCGGAGTTCGTTATGAGGTCATGCGGGATGGGTCGGGGTCCGTTCTGAGGTCATGCGGGATGGGTCGGGGTCCATTCTGCGGTCATGCGGGATGGGTCGGAGTCCGTTCTGAGGTCATGCGGGATGGGTCGGGGTCCATTCTGCGGTCATGTGGGATGGGTCGGAGTCCGTTCTGAGGTCATGCGGGATGGGTCGGGGTCCATTCTGCGGTCATGCGGGATGGGTCGGAGTCCGTTCTGAGGTCATGTGGGATGGGTCGGAGTCCGTTCTGAGGTCATGCGGGATGGGTCGGGGTCAGTTCTGCGGTCATGCGGGATGGGTCGGAGTTCGTTATGAGGTCATGCGGGATGGGTCGGGGTCCGTTCTGAGGTCATGCGGGATGGGTCGGAGTCCGTTCTGAGGTCATGCGGGATGGGTCGGGGTCCGTTCTGCGGTCATGCGGGATGGGTCGGGGTCAGTTCTGCGGTCATGCGGGATGGGTCGGGGTCCATTCTGGGGTCATGCGGGATGGGTCGGAGTCTGTTCTGGGGTCATGCGGGATGGGTCGGGGTCCATTCTGGGGTCATGCGGGATGGGTCGGAGTCTGTTCTGGGGTCATGCGGGATGGGTCGGGTCAGTTCTGCAGTCATGCGGGATGGGTCGGGGTCAGTTCTGGGGTCATGCGGGATGGGTCGGAGTCTGTTCTGGGGTCATGCGGGATGGGTCGGGTCAGTTCTGCAGTCATGCGGGATGGGTCGGGGTCCGTTCTGTGGTCATGTGGGATGGGTCGGGGTCAGTTCTGGGGTCATGCGGGATGGGTCGGAGTCTGTTCTGGGGTCATGCGGGATGGGTCGGGTCAGTTCTGCAGTCATGCGGGATGGGTTGGGGTCTGTTCTGCGGTCATGTGGGATGGGTCGGAGTCCGTTCTGAGGTCATGCGGGATGGGTCGGGGTCCATTCTGTGGTCATGCGGGATGAGTCGGAGTCCGTTCTGCAGTCATGCGGGATGGGTTGGGGTCTGTTCTGCGGTCATGCGGAATGGGTCGGGGTCAGTTCTGCGGTCATGCGGGATGGGTTGGGGTCCGTTCTGCGGTCATGCGGGATGGGTCGGGGTCAGTTCTGCTGTCATGCGGGATGGGTCGGGGTCAGTTCTGCGGTCATGCGGGATGGGTCGGAGTCCGTTCTGAGGTCATGCGGGATGGGTCGGAGTCCGTTCTGAGGTCATGTGGGATGGGTCGGGGTCCGTTCTGCAGTCATGCGGGATGGGTCGGAGTTCGTTATGAGGTCATGCGGGATGGGTCGGGGTCCGTTCTGCGATCATGCGGGATGGGTCGGAGTCCATTCTGAGGTCATGTGGGATGGGTCGGGGTCCGTTCTGCGGTCATGCGGGATGGGTCGGGGTCCGTTCTGCGGTCATGCGGGATGGGTCGGGGTCAGTTCTGCTGTCATGCGGGATGGGTCGGGTCCGTTCTGCGGTCATGCGGGATGGGTCGGAGTCCGTTCTGAGGTCATGCGGGATGGGTCGGGGTCAGTTCTGCGGTCATGCAGGATGGGTCGGGGTCAGTTCTGGGGTCATGCGGGATGGGTCGGGGTCCGTTCTGCGGTCATGCGGGATGGGTCGGGGTCTGTTCTGCGGTCATGCGGGATGGGTCGGGGTCCGTTCTGCGGTCATGCGGGATGGGTTGGGGTCTGTTCTGCGGTCATGCGGGATGGGTTGGGGTCAGTTCTGCGGTCATGCGGGATGGGTCGGGGTCCGTTCTGCGGTCATGCGGGATGGGTCGGGGTCCGTTCTGCGGTCATGCGGGATGGGTCGGGGTCTGTTCTGCGGTCATGCGGGATGGGTCGGGGTCCTTTCTGCGGTCATGTGGGATGGGTCGGGGTCCGTTCTGCGGTCATGCGGGATGGGTCGGGGTCAGTTCTGCGGTCATGCGGGATGGGTTTGGGGTCAGTTCTGCTGTCATGCGGGATGGGTCGGGTCCGTTCTGCGGTCATGCGGGATGGGTCGGGGTCCGTTCTGCGGTCATGCGGGATGGGTCGGGGTCAGTTCTGCTGTCGTGCGGGATGGGTCGGGGTCCGTTCTGCGGTTATGCGGGATGGGTCGGGGTCCGTTCTGCGGTCATGCGGGATGGGTCGGGGTCAGTTCTGAGGTCATGCGGGACGGGTCGGGGTCAGTTCTGAGGTCATGCGGGATGGGTCGGGGTCAGTTCTGCTGTCATGCGGGATGGGTCGGGTCCGTTCTGCGGTCATGCGGGATGGGTCGGAGTCCGTTCTGAGGTCATGCGGGATGGGTCGGGGTCAGTTCTGCGGTCATGCAGGATGGGTCGGGGTCAGTTCTGGGGTCATGCGGGATGGGTCGGGGTCCGTTCTGCGGTCATGCGGGATGGGTTGGGGTCTGTTCTGCGGTCATGCGGGATGGGTTGGGGTCAGTTCTGCGGTCATGCGGGATGGGTCGGGGTCCGTTCTGCGGTCATGCGGGATGGGTCGGGGTCCGTTCTGCGGTCATGCGGGATGGGTCGGGGTCCGTTCTGCAGTCATGTGGGATGGGTCGGGGTCCGTTCTGCGGTCATGCGGGATGGGTCGGGGTCAGTTCTGCGGTCATGCGGGACGGGTCGGAGTTCGTTATGAGGTCATGCGGGATGGGTCGGGGTCCGTTCTGCGGTCATGTGGGATGGGTCGGGGTCCGTTCTGCGGTCATGCGGGATGGGTCGGGGTCAGTTCTGTGGTCATGCGGGATGGGTTGGGGTCCGTTCTGCGGTCATGCGGGATGGGTCGGGGTCCGTTCTGAGGTCATGCGGGATGGGTTGGGGTCCGTTCTGCAGTCATGCAGGATGGGTCGGGGTCAGTTCTGCGGTCATGCGGGATGTGTCGGGGTCAGTTCTGCAGTCATGCGGGATGGGTCGGAGTCCGTTCTGAGGTCATGCGGGATGGGTCGGGGTCAGTTCCGCAGTCATGCAGGATGGGTCGGGGACCGTTCTGCGGTCATGTGGGATGGGTCGGGGTCCGTTCTGCGGTCATGCGGGATGGGTCGGGGTCCGTTCTGAGCTCATGCGGGATGGGTCGGGGTCAGTTCTGTGGTCATGCGGGATGGGTCGGTGTCCGTTCTGCGGTCATGCGGGATGGGTCGGGGTCAGTTCTGCGGTCATGTGGGATGGGTCGGTGTCCGTTCTGCAGTCATGCGGGATGGGTCGGGGTCAGTTCTGTGGTCATGCGGGATGGGTCGGTGTCAGTTCTGCGGTCATGCGGGATGGGTCGGTGTCTGTTCTGCGGTCATGCGGGATGGGTCGGGGTCAGTTCTGCGGTCATGCGGGATGGGTCGGGGTCAGTTCTGAGGTCATGTGGGATGGGTCGGGGTCAGTTCTGCGGTCATGCGGGATGGGTCGGTGTCAGTTCTGCGGTCATGCGGGATGGGTCAGGGTCAGTTCTGCGGTCATGCGGGATGGGTCGGGGTCAGTTCTGCGGTCATGCGGGATGGGTCGGGGTCAGTTCTGTGGTCATGCGGGATGGGTCGGGGTCAGTTCTGTGGTCATGCGGGATGGGTCGGGGTCAGTTCTGCGGTCATGCGGGATGGGTCGGAGTCCGTTCTGCGGTCATGCGGGATGGGTCGGGGTCAGTTCTGTGGTCATGCGGGATGGGTCGGGGTCAGTTCTGCGGTCATGCGGGATGGGTCGGGTCAGTTCTGTGGTCATGTGGGATGGGTCGGGGTCAGTTCTGTGGTCATGCGGGATGGGTCGGGGTCAGTTCTGGGGTCATGCGGGATGGGTCGGGGTCCGTTCTGCGGTCATGCGGGATGGGTCGGGGTCTGTTCTGCGGTCATGCGGGATGGGTTGGGGTCAGTTCTGCGGTCATGTGGGATGGGTCGGGGTCCGTTCTGCGGTCATGCGGGATGGGTCGGGGTCAGTTTTGCGGTCATGCGGGATGGGTCGGGGTCCGTTCTGCGGTCATGCGGGATGGGTCAGGGTCTGTTCTGCGGTCATGCGGGATGGGTCGGGGTCAGTTCTGCGGTCATGCGGGATGGGTCGGGGTCCGTTCTGCGGTCATGCGGGATGGGTCGGGGTCTGTTCTGCGGTCATGCGGGATGGGTAGGGGTCAGTTCTGCGGTCATGAGGGATGGGTCGGGGTCCGTTCTGCGGTCATGCGGGATGGGTCGGGGTCCGTTCTGCGGTCATGCGGGATGGGTCAGGGTCAGTTTTGCGGTCATGCGGGATGGGTCGGGGTCAGTTCTGCGGTCATGTGGGATGGGTCGGGGTCAGTTCTGCGGTCATGCGGGATGGGTCGGGGTCAGTTCTGTGGTCATGCGGGATGGATCGGAGTCCGTTCTGCGGTCATGCGGGATGGATCGGTGTCCGTTCTGTGGTCATGCGGGATGGGTCTGGTTCCGTTCTGGGGTCATGCAGGGTGGGTCGGGTCCGTTCTGCGGTCATGCGGGATGGGTCGGGGTCAGTTCTGCGGTCATGTGGGATGGGTCGGGGTCCATTCTGCGGTCATGTGGGATGGGTCGGGGTCAGTTCTGTGGTCATGCGGGATGGATCGGAGTCCGTTCTGCGGTCATGCGGGATGGATCGGTGTCCGTTCTGTGGTCATGCGGGATGGGTCTGGTTCCGTTCTGGGGTCATGCAGGGTGGGTCGGGTCCGTTCTGCGGTCATGCGGGATGGGTCGGGGTCCATTCTGTGGTCATGCGGGATGGGTCGGGTTCCGTTCTGGGGTCATGCGGGATGGGTCGGGTCCGTTCTGCGGTCATGCGGGATGGGTCGGGTCCGTTCTGCGGTCATGCGGGATGGGTCGGGGTCCGTTCTGCGGTCATGCGGGATGGGTCGGGGTCAGTTCTGCGGTCATGCGGGATGGGTCGGGGTCAGTTCTGCGGTCATGCGGGATGGGTCGGGGTCCGTTCTGCGGTCATGTGGGATGGGTCGGGGTCCGTTCTGCGGTCATGCGGGATGGGTCGGGGTCAGTTCTGCGGTCATGCGGGATGGGTCGGGGTCAGTTCTGCGGTCATGCGGGATGGGTCGGGGTCAGTTCTGCGGTCATGCGGGATGGGTCGGGGTCAGTTCTGCGGTCATGCGGGATGGGTCGGGGTCAGTTCTGCGGTCATGCGGGATGGGTCGGGCTCAGTTCTGCGGTCATGCGGGATGGGTCGGGGTCAGTTCTGCGGTCATGCGGGATGGGTCGGGGTCAGTTCTGCGGTCATGCGGGATGGGTCGGGGTCAGTTCTGCGGTCATGCGGGATGGGTCGGGGTCCGTTGTGCGGTCATGCGGGATGGGTCGGGGTCAGTTCTGCGGTTATGCGGGATGGGTCGGGGTCCGTTCTGCGGTCATGCGGGATGGGTCGGGGTCCGTTCTGCGGTCATGCGGGATGGGTCGGGGTCCGTTCTGAGGTCATGCGGGATGGGTCGGGGTCCGTTCTGTGATCATGCGGGATGGGTCGGGGTCCGTTCTGCGGTCATGCGGGATGGGTCGGGGTCAGTTCTGCGGTCATGCGGGATGGGTCGGGGTCCGTTCTGCGGTCATGCGGGATGGGTCGGGGTCTGTTCTGCGGTCATGCGGGATGGGTCGGGGTCCATTCTGCGGTCATGTGGGATGGGTCGGGGTCCGTTCTGCGGTCATGCGGGATGGGTCGGGGTCAGTTCTGCGGTCATGCGGGATGGGTTTGGGGTCAGTTCTGCTGTCATGCGGGATGGGTCGGGTCCGTTCTGCGGTCATGCGGGATGGGTCGGGGTCCGTTCTGCGGTCATGCGGGATGGGTCGGGGTCAGTTCTGCTGTCGTGCGGGATGGGTCGGGGTCCGTTCTGCGGTTATGCGGGATGGGTCGGGGTCCGTTCTGCGGTCATGCGGGATGGGTCGGGGTCAGTTCTGAGGTCATGCGGGATGGGTCGGAGTCCGTTCTGAGGTCATGCGGGATGGGTCGGGGTCAGTTCTGCTGTCATGCGGGATGGGTCGGGTCCGTTCTGCGGTCATGCGGGATGGGTCGGAGTCCGTTCTGAGGTCATGCGGGATGGGTCGGGGTCAGTTCTGCGGTCATGCAGGATGGGTCGGGGTCAGTTCTGGGGTCATGCGGGATGGGTCGGGGTCCGTTCTGCGGTCATGCGGGATGGGTTGGGGTCTGTTCTGCGGTCATGCGGGATGGGTTGGGGTCAGTTCTGCGGTCATGCGGGATGGGTCGGGGTCCGTTCTGCGGTCATGCGGGATGGGTCGGGGTCCGTTCTGCGGTCATGCGGGATGGGTCGGGGTCCGTTCTGCGGTCATGTGGGATGGGTCGGGGTCCGTTCTGCGGTCATGCGGGATGGGTCGGGGTCAGTTCTGCGGTCATGCGGGACGGGTCGGAGTTCGTTATGAGGTCATGCGGGATGGGTCGGGGTCCGTTCTGCGGTCATGTGGGATGGGTCGGGGTCCGTTCTGCGGTCATGCGGGATGGGTCGGGGTCAGTTCTGTGGTCATGCGGGATGGGTTGGGGTCCGTTCTGCGGTCATGCGGGATGGGTCGGGGTCCGTTCTGAGGTCATGCGGGATGGGTTGGGGTCCGTTCTGCAGTCATGCAGGATGGGTCGGGGTCAGTTCTGCGGTCATGCGGGATGTGTCGGGGTCAGTTCTGCAGTCATGCGGGATGGGTCGGAGTCCGTTCTGAGGTCATGCGGGATGGGTCGGGGTCAGTTCCGCAGTCATGCAGGATGGGTCGGGGACCGTTCTGCGGTCATGTGGGATGGGTCGGGGTCCGTTCTGCGGTCATGCGGGATGGGTCGGGGTCCGTTCTGCGCTCATGCGGGATGGGTCGGGGTCAGTTCTGTGGTCATGCGGGATGGGTCGGTGTCCGTTCTGCGGTCATGCGGGATGGGTCGGGGTCAGTTCTGCGGTCATGTGGGATGGGTCGGTGTCCGTTCTGCAGTCATGCGGGATGGGTCGGGGTCAGTTCTGTGGTCATGCGGGATGGGTCGGTGTCAGTTCTGCGGTCATGCGGGATGGGTCGGAGTCTGTTCTGCGGTCATGCGGGATGGGTCGGGGTCAGTTCTGCGGTCATGCGGGATGGGTCGGGGTCAGTTCTGAGGTCATGTGGGATGGGTCGGGGTCAGTTCTGCGGTCATGCGGGATGGGTCGGTGTCAGTTCTGCGGTCATGCGGGATGGGTCGGGGTCAGTTCTGCGGTCATGCGGGATGGGTCGGGGTCAGTTCTGCGGTCATGCGGGATGGGTCGGGGTCAGTTCTGTGGTCATGCGGGATGGGTCGGGGTCAGTTCTGTGGTCATGCGGGATGGGTCGGGTCAGTTCTGCGGTCATGCGGGATGGGTCGGAGTCCGTTCTGCGGTCATGCGGGATGGGTCGGGGTCAGTTCTGTGGTCATGCGGGATGGGTCGGGGTCAGTTCTGCGGTCATGCGGGATGGGTCGGGTCAGTTCTGTGGTCATGTGGGATGGGTCGGGGTCAGTTCTGTGGTCATGCGGGATGGGTCGGGGTCAGTTCTGGGGTCATGCGGGATGGGTCGGGGTCCGTTCTGCGGTCATGCGGGATGGGTCGGGGTCTGTTCTGCGGTCATGCGGGATGGGTTGGGGTCAGTTCTGCGGTCATGTGGGATGGGTCGGGGTCCGTTCTGCGGTCATGCGGGATGGGTCGGGGTCAGTTTTGCGGTCATGCGGGATGGGTCGGGGTCCGTTCTGCGGTCATGCGGGATGGGTCAGGGTCTGTTCTGCGGTCATGCGGGATGGGTCGGGGTCAGTTCTGCGGTCATGCGGGATGGGTCGGGGTCCGTTCTGCGGTCATGCGGGATGGGTCGGGGTCTGTTCTGCGGTCATGCGGGATGGGTTGGGGTCAGTTCTGCGGTCATGTGGGATGGGTCGGGGTCCGTTCTGCGGTCATGCGGGATGGGTCGGGGTCCGTTCTGCGGTCATGCGGGATGGGTCAGGGTCAGTTTTGCGGTCATGCGGGATGGGTCGGGTCAGTTCTGCGGTCATGCGGGATGGGTCGGGGTCAGTTCTGCGGTCATGCGGGATGGGTCGGGGTCCATTCTGCGGTCATGTGGGATGGGTCGGGGTCAGTTCTGCGGTCATGCGGGATGGGTCGGGTCAGTTCTGTGGTCATGCGGGATGGATCGGAGTCCGTTCTGCGGTCATGCGGGATGGATCGGTGTCCGTTCTGTGGTCATGCGGGATGGGTCTGGTTCCGTTCTGGGGTCATGCAGGGTGGGTCGGGTCCGTTCTGCGGTCATGCGGGATGGGTCGGGGTCCATTCTGTGGTCATGCGGGATGGGTCGGGTTCCGTTCTGGGGTCATGCGGGATGGGTCGGGTCCGTTCTGCGGTCATGCGGGATGGGTCGGGTCCGTTCTGCGGTCATGCGGGATGGGTCGGGGTCCGTTCTGCGGTCATGCGGGATGGGTCGGGGTCAGTTCTGCGGTCATGCGGGATGGGTCGGGGTCAGTTCTGCGGTCATGCGGGATGGGTCGGGGTCCGTTCTGCGGTCATGTGGGATGGGTCGGGGTCCGTTCTGCGGTCATGCGGGATGGGTCGGGGTCAGTTCTGCGGTCATGCGGGATGGGTCGGGGTCAGTTCTGCGGTCATGCGGGATGGGTCGGGGTCAGTTCTGCGGTCATGCGGGATGGGTCGGGGTCAGTTCTGCGGTCATGCGGGATGGGTCGGGGTCAGTTCTGCGGTCATGCGGGATGGGTCGGGCTCAGTTCTGCGGTCATGCGGGATGGGTCGGGGTCAGTTCTGCGGTCATGCGGGATGGGTCGGGGTCAGTTCTGCGGTCATGCGGGATGGGTCGGGGTCAGTTCTGCGGTCATGCGGGATGGGTCGGGGTCCGTTGTGCGGTAATGCGGGATGGGTCGGGGTCAGTTCTGCGGTTATGCGGGATGGGTCGGGGTCCGTTCTGCGGTCATGCGGGATGGGTCGGGGTCCGTTCTGCGGTCATGCGGGATGGGTCGGGTCCGTTCTGAGGTCATGCGGGATGGGTCGGGGTCCGTTCTGTGATCATGCGGGATGGGTCGGGGTCCGTTCCGTTCTGCGGTCATGCGGGATGGGTCGGGGTCAGTTCTGCGGTCATGCGGGATGGGTCGGGTCCGTTCTGCGGTCATGCGGGATGGGTCGGGGTCAGTTCTGCGGTCATGCTGGATGGGTCGGGGTCCTTCTGCGGTCATGGGTCGGGGTCAGTTCTGCGGTCATGCGGGATGGGTCGGGGTCCGTTCTGCGGTCATGCGGGATGGGTCGGGGTCCGTTCTGCGGTCATGCGGGATGGGTCGGGGTCCGTTCTGCGGTCATGCGGGATGGGTCGGGGTCAGTTCTGCGCTCATGCGGGATGGGTCGGGGTCCGTTCTGCGGTCATGCAGGATGGGTCGGGGTCCGTTCTGCGGTCATGCGGGATGGGTCGGGGTCCGTTCTGCGGTCATGCAGGATGGGTCGGGGTCCGTTCTGCGGTCATGCGTTCCCCGATTCCTTGTGATGTGGGGGTGACGGAGCCCGGTGGGTATTTGTGGACGGAATGATGCGCTCTCATGGAATAAAATGTCCCCCTTTTTGTTTATTTAAAGGTTATTAAAACAAACATCGGATGAAGGGAGACCACACATGGACGGGGAGGAGAACGCCGGAGAGGGAGGGGCTCACATCCTATAATAACACTGGGGGGGGGGGGGGCTGGGAGATGGACTGGGGGGGGGGGGGGGGGTCAGAGTAAAACTTGTGTAAACGAAAGGTCAGATCGTTTTCTGTGTAATTTAGGAGTGTAAATGTAGAGCGGCCTCTGAGACCCCCCCGGAGAGGAACGCGCCAAATATACACCGCCATTATCAGGACCCAATCACATCATTTACCACTGACAGCTCCACCTGATTACTTTGCACTTAAACCCCCCTCCTGCCCAGACCAATTTTCAGCTTTTGGCGCTGACGCACTTGGAATGACAATTGCGCGGTCATACAACACTGTACCCAAATGAAATGTTTACCATTTTTTTCCCACAAATAGAGCTTTTCTTTTGGTGGTATTTAATCACAGCCGGGTTTTTATTTTTTGCTAAACAAACAAAAAAAGATGGAAAATTAAAAAAAAAAAAAAATCATTTTTAATAGTTTGTTATAAAATTTTGCAAACAGGTAATTTTTCTGCTTCATTGATATGTGCTGATGAGGCGGCACAAGTGGGCACTGATAGGCTGCACTGGTTGGCACTGATAGGCTGCACTGGTGGGGACAGATAAGTCAGTACTGATGGGGACAGCAAAGATGGCACGGATGGGTGGCACGGATTGGTGGCACGGATTGGTGGCACGGATGGGCACTGATGGGCACTGATGGATGACACTGATGGATGACACTGATGGGCACTGATAGATGGCACTGATGGGTGGCACTGATGGGCACTGATGGGCACTGGTAGGGGACACTGATGAGCACTGGTAGGTGACACTGATGAGCACTGGTAGGTGACACTGATGTGCAGCACTGGCACTGTGGGCACTAACAGATGGCACTGTGGGCACTGACAGATGGCACTGTGGCACTGACAGATGGCACTGTGTGCACTGACAGATGGTACTGTGGGCACTGACAGATGGCACTGTGTGCACTGACAGATGGTACTGTGGGCACTGACAGATGGTACTGTGTGCACTGACAGATGGCACTGTGTGCACTGACAGATGGTACTGTGGGCACTGACAGATGGCACTGTGGCACTGACAGATGGCACTGTGTGCACTGACAGATGGCACTGTGGGCACTGACAGATGGCACTGTGGGCACTGACAGATGGTACTGTGTGCACTGACAGATGGCACTGTGGGCACTGACAGATGGCACTGTGGCACTGACAGATGGTACTGTGGGCACTGACAGATGGCACTGTGGGCACTGGTAGGCGGCACTTTATTAGGCAATAGTTGGCACCATGTATTGGGCACATTGCTGGGCACATTGCAGTGAGAGGGACTAAAAAATTAGTGTATATTGATTGGTTTGCGCAAAAGTTCTAGCGTCTACAAACTATGGGATATATTTATGGAATTTATTTATTTATTTTTTACTAGTAATGGCGGCGAACAGTGATTTTTAGCAGGACTGCGATATTCCGGCGAACAAATCGGAACTTGGGAACCACTGACATTATTACAGTGATCAGTGCCTTAAAATATGCACTGTCACTGTACTAATGACACTGGCAGGGAAGGGGTTAACACCAGGGGCGATCAAAGGGTCCCAAGTAGTTGTCTAGCAAAAAAATACATATTTTTACTTGTAATCAAAAAGTGGCAGAAAAAGGCCGGGTCAGCAAGTGGATAGTGAATACAGGAGGTGACATCTATGACCGCCGGTCAGATCCCAGCTGTCATTGTTTCTGAGGGTTTTGGGGGAGCCGGGGGGATGGGGGGGTGTACTTATGTATAATGGTTCTGTGATTGGACAGCCGATAAAGGAGGCAACAACAAAACAGATAATTTTTCTCTTAACTATTTGGACAGATGGAGAGGTGTGAAGACATTAAATGACATCTCCTGGGATCCCAGGAACAAAGGGAAGGAGACTCATCACCCCACACCCTACACCCCCATCTCCTCCACGATGTCCTCTTCTCTACCACATCTAGGAAGGGGACCCATGTGATCACCCAACATCCTCCACCCCCATCGCCTCCATGATGTCCTCTTCTCTACCACATCTAGGAAGGAAACCCATGTGATCACCCAACATCCTCCACCCCCATCTTCTCCATGATGTCCTCTTCTCTACCACATCTAGGAAGGGGACCCATGTGATCACCCAACATCCTCCACCCCCATCTTCTCCATGATGTCCTCTTCTCTACCACATCTAGGAAGGAAACCCATGTGATCACCCAACACCCTCCACCTCCATCTCCTCCATGATGTCCTCTTCTCTACCACATCTAGGAAGGAAACCCATGTGATCACCCAACACCCTCCACCCCCATCTCCTCCATGATGTCCTCTTCTCTACCACATCTAGGAAGGAGACTCATGTGATCACCCTCCACCCCCATCTCCTCCATGATGTCCTCTTCTCTACCACATCTAGGAAGGAAACCCATGTGATCACCCAACACCCTCCACCCCCATCTCCTCCATGATGTCCTCTTCTCTACCACATTTAGGAAGGAGACCCATGTGATCACTCAACATCCTCCACCCCCATCTCCTCCATGATGTCCTCTTCTCTACCACATCTAGGAAGGAGACCCAAGTGATCACCCAACAACCTCCACCCCTTCCTTATGGAGAGATCTTGGGTCTGTTAGTCTCCTCTGCCCTCCAAAGCATCCGATCAAACCAAGATCAGTTTTATCGGATGCTTTGCTAGCCGGTAAAGAAAGGCCGGTAAACAAAAGACTGAAACCAGAAGTGACAAAATCTTCATTGCTTATGGTTTCATACACCATAGAGATGATCGGGGACTGTAAGTGCCTCCTTCCTCTCTATGGTCAGCCGGCGCGACCACCGGCAGTGGCCCTGAGCTCCCCCGGTGGCCTTTCTGCCGCTTGTAAAAGTGCTGTTCAGCCGCACCAATCACTTTTACTAAACTGCCGTCCTGTGGTGCCTTTCTGTGCAATCGGGAGGCCGGATTAACGAGTCGGGGGCCAGATTACCATAGAGCTGGCTGTGGATTGGATGGTCCCTGGCCAGCTCTATGACCCCGGGAGGCCGGAAGCGACGTCATGAATTTTTTTACCTAGAAAGGGGTGTTTACATTTTTTGCAATAGGAATAAAAGTGATTAAAAAAAGTTAGATGGACAGTGGAAAAAATTTAAAATAAATAAAAAAATAACACAAAAAAAAAAAAAAGATAAAAAAATAATAAGCAAAAAAAAAAGAAAGTTCCCCTGTCCCTCCTCGCACGCAAAAGCAACGGCATACGTAGGTCGCGATCGCATATGTAAGCGGCGTTCAAAACACACATGTGAGGTATCGCCGCGAACGTTAGATAATAATTTTACTGCTAGACCTCCTCTGTAACCCTAAACCGATAGCCTGAAAAGAAAATGCAAGCAAGGCCCATGGAGATTTCTAATTGCCAACGTTTGGCGCCATTCCACTAGCGTGCGCAATTTTAAAACATGACACGTTAGGTATCTATTTACTCGATGTAACATCATCTTTTATATTTTACAAAAAAAATTGGGGTAAATATTGTGTTATGTTTTTTTTTTTAATTCACGAATGCCAGCATAGGCCTGGGCTGGCGGTGGTTAAAATGTGACATGTTCGGCATCTATTTACTCGGCGTAAAACATCAGCTTTTATATTTTACCGAACATTGCATTACCTAAAATTGCGCTTGAAAAAACGCTGCGCAAATACCGTTTAACATAAAAATATGCAGCACCCGCCATTTCACTCTCTAGGGCAGGGATCCTCAAACTACGGCCCTCCAGCTGTTGCAGAACTACACATCCCATGAGGCATTGTAAAACTCTGACATTCACAGACATGACTAGGCATGATGGGAATTGTAGTTCCTGAACAACTGGAGGGCCGTAGTTTGAAGACCCCTGCTCTAGGGCCTCTGCTAAAAAAAAAAAAATGATATATACAGTTTATATAATATTTGGGTGTTCTTAGTAGTTTTTTTTCCCTAAAAAGTCAAGTATATTTTTTTCCTAAGAATTCAAGTTTATTTTTTTCCTAAAAGGCCAAGTATACTTTATATATATATATATATATATATATATATACATATATATATAATATATTTTTTTCTCCTAAAAGGCCAAGTATACTTTTATATATATATATATATATATATATATATATACAGTATATATAATATTTATTTTTTTCCTAAAAGGCTAAGTATACTTTTATATATATATATATATATATATATATATATATATATATATATATACAGTATATATAATATTTATTTTTTTCCTAAAAGGCCAAGTATACTTATATATATATATATATATATATTTTTTTTTTTTTTGCTAAAATATTATATATTGTATATATCAAATTATTTTTTTTTTAGCCCAGAATGGAAGTGGTTAATATTTTATAGTATTTTCATACATTGGAAACCTGTGCACAGCAGGCTGGTTAAGCAACGCAAATATAAAAGGAGGACGATATGAGTGGCCGACGCCGTCTGCGCGAGCGTAAGGTATGATTCCCCTCCCCCACTCATGACTTTAGGGGGGGGACACAAGTCCCTCTGGAAGGCTGCGTTGCCCTGTGTGTGCGATTTTTTTTTTCCATTCATCCAGTTACATCCAAAGCATTTTATGGCTGAAAATTGCACCTAATTGTTCCCAGTCATCTTTTCATGTTATTCCAAGAATTCTCTCCGAAAATTCCCCCCTTCGGTGCTCTCGTGTCCTCCTAGTGGTGGAAAGAAATACGGCAGCCGTCATTTCCCAGTCGTAGGATGTTGGGGTCGGGGCCCATCCCTTCATATTGGTGAATCGTT
>CM053029.1:607569887-607739887 GCA_028564925.1 Lithobates sylvaticus | reverse complement strand
TTTGGTGGTATTTAATCACCACTGGGGGGGGGGGGGGTTATTTTTGGCTAAACAAATGAAAAAAGATGCCCCCCCAGAACAACAGAACTGGGGGGGGGGGTACCTGCTCCCGCTTCCGGTCAGATCACCACCCCTCCCCCCCCCCCACAGCCTTCTGGGACACATCACAGGTCCATTCACAAAGCACAGAGCAGCCTGCGCATGCACACAGTGCCGGGACAAGGGCATCTAGTAGAGCTCAGCGCCAACGTGCCAAACTGTGCCCCCCCCCTCCAAGATGTAAGAGCATTATGTGTCTGCAACCCCCCCCCCCCCCCGACAAAAAAAATTGAGAAATAGTCTGCAAGCTTACCCCCTAAGCATAAATTCCCCCTCTCAGGACAAATCCACCCCCCCAGCAAAAATCTTTTCTTTTCCCTCCCATCCGCCCCCCCCCCTTCTTAGATCCTCTCTCTCTCTGCAAATTCCCCCCTTGCACAAATCGATCTCCCAAAAAAAATCACTTCTCCTAGCACAAATCCTCTACCCCTCAAATTTACCCTCCCAGTATACATCCCCCCACCCCAAATCCCCCCCTCCCAGCACAAATTCCCCCAATCATCCCTCCCAGCACAAATTCCCCCATCCACCCTTCTAGTACAAATTCCCTCTCCTAGTACAAATTCCCCCCGCCCCAAATACCCCCCCCCCCACCAATCATCCCTACTAGCACAAATCCTCTACCCCTCAAATTTACCCTCCTAGTATACATCCCCCCACCCCAAATGCCCCCTCCCAGCACAAATGCCCCCTCCCAGCACAAATTCCCCCATCCACCCTCCTAGTACAAATTTCCCCTCCTAGCACAAATACCCCCCCCCCCCCCCCAAACATCCATACTAGCACAAATCCTCTACCCCTCAAACTTTCCCTCCCAGTATACATCCCCCACCCTAAATCCCCCCTCCCAGCACAAATTCCCCCATCCACCCTCCTAGTACAAATCCCCCCCTCCCCACATTCCCCCCCCCCCAGCACAAATTCATCCCAATCATCACTACTAGCACAAATCCTCTACCCCTCAAATTTACCCTCCCAGTATACATCCCCCCACCCCAAATCCCCCCTCCCAGCACAAATTCCCCCTCCCAGCACAAATTCCCCCATCCACCCTCCTAGTACAAATTCTCCGCCCCAATCATCCCTACTAGCACAAATCCTCTACTCCTCAAATTTGCCCTCCCAGTATACATCCACGCTCCTAGGACAAATTAACCCCACACCAAATTCCCCCTCCTAGCACAAATAACCCCAACATCATCCCTACTAGCACAAATCCCCACCCCCCTCAAATTTGCCCTCCCATTATACATCCACCCTCCTAGCACAAATGCCCGCCCCCCCCCTCCCCTCCCCAAAAAAAATTTCCCTTCCTAGCACAAATACCCTCCACGGTATCACCGCTTTTAGCTCAAAAACCCCAAATCCCTCCTTCTAGCACTCCTTCTAATCCTCTTTTCCAATCCCCTTCCAAACACAAATCCCCCCCTCAAATCACAACTTCTAGAACCCCCCCCCCCCAAACACAAATCCCCTCCCCCAATCGCCATGCTGTACTCCCCCCACCTCTGATGATACCACAGTGCCCAGGGAAGCTGTCCCTCCCGCCCACCCCTTGTCCCGACCGTGCATGCACAGTACCAACCAGCTGTGGGTGGGTGGGGGGGGGGGGGTGTCTGGTGCTTTTCTTTTCTTTGCAAAAACAATCATTGCAGCAACTTCCAGCTGCAGATAATCGATCGACTTCAGTCCTTCGGAGAGTGCGGCCTGTGAACACAATGGACACCCCCGACTGATGTCAGCCAAATACAGAACAACATGGGAGGTTTCATATAAAAAACAGGCAAATCAACCAAGAAGCAGCTTTTTGATTGGACGACACATTATAGAGATGGAGGAAGAAGACAAATGTCTCTATAGAAGGAAGAAGACTGGAGAGAAACTGCCAATCAACAACCTCCAAGGGGGAAGATTCTTTCAATGGACAAAGTGCTCCCCCAAGTGGCTGCCGTTAATATTACACGTGTCAGTGGATGTGTGGGAGTTATCAGTGGGGGTGATTTACTAAAGACAAATAAGCTGCACTTTGCAAAGAAATTTATCCCAGAGCTTAAAGCGGCAGTAACCACTTCTGCTCCGGAAGATTTACCCCCCACTTCCCCACCAGGCCATTTTTTTTTTTTTTTTGTGATGCCGCACTGCGTTACTTTAACTGACAATTGCGCGGTTCTGCGGGGCTGGACCAAAACAAAATTGCCTTCCTTTTTTTCCCCATAAATAGAGCTTTCTTTTGGCGGTATTTGATCACCTCTGCGTTTTTTATTTTTTGCACTATAAACAAAAATAGAGCGTCAATTTGGAAAAAAAGAAAAAGAAAAGTTTTAGACTTTTTGCTATAATAAATATCCCCCAAAAAATAAAAAATATAAAAATGTCTTCATCAGTTTAGGCCGACATGTATTCTTCTACATATTTTTTTTATAAACAAATTAAACGGGTTAAACAAATTAAAATTTCCGCGTTCGATTAATCGATTTTTCTTTTAATCGATTAATCAACTCATTTCGAAAAAATTATTAACTTTTTGCTATAATAAATATCCAAAAAAAAAAAATGTAAAAAAACATGAGTTTAGGCTGATATGTATTCATTGACATATTTTTGGTAAAAAAAAAATCCCCAGTAGTGTATATTGATTGGTTTGCGCAAAAGTTGAAGCGTCTACAAAAAAGGGGATCTTTTTATGGCATTTTTATTATTATTTTTTTTTTTTACTAGTAATGTCGACGATCAGTGATTTTTTAGCAGGACTGCGACATTGCGGCGGACATATCGGACACTTTTGACACTTTTTTTGGGACCAGTGACATTTATACAGCGATCAGAGCTATAAAAATGCACCGATTACTGTGTAAATGTCACTGGCAGGAAAGGGTTTAACACTCGGGGGCGATCAAGGGGTTAAATGTGTTCCCTGGGAGGTGTTTCTAACTGTAGAGGGGGATGGGCTGACTGGAGGAGGAGAGAGAGAGAGATCGCTGTTCCTGAACACTAAGAACAGATGATCTCTCTCTACTCCTCTGTCAGAACGGGGATCTTTTTTGTTTACATTGGCAGATCCCCGTTCTGCCGCTCTCTCTGGAGCGATCGTGGGTGGCCACCGTACCTGCTGGTTGGCTCCCCGCCCCCATAGCAAATGGGCCCACAGATCGCCGTGTACGCGCCCGACGTACAGCGACAGCGATCCGCGCAGCCGAGCCAACCTGCCGCAGTACAACTGCGACGGCTGGTCAGCAAGCGGTTAACTGACAATCGCGCGGTCGTGAGACGCTGTACCCAAAAAAAAAGAAAATGTATATAATTTTTTTCCCCCCACAAATAGAGATTTCTTTTGGTGGTATTTGATCACCTCTGAGTTTTTTTTTTCTTGCGCTACAAAAACAAAAAAAAAAGAAACAATTTTGAAAAAAACAAAACAAAATAAAAAAAAAAAAACAATATTTTTTACTTTCTGCTATAAAACATTTAATTAAAAGAATGTTTAAAATCTAAATTTCTTCATCAATTTAGGACGATATATTTTCTACATATTTTTGTTAAAAAAATAAAATAAAATAAATAAAAAAAAAAAATCGCAATAAGTGTATATTGATTGGTTTGCGCAAAAGTTATCGTGTGTACAAACTATGGGATAGATTTATTTTTACTAGTAATGCGGCGATCGGCGACTTGTAGCGGTGACTGCGATATTGCGGCAGACAAATTGGACACCTAACTGACACTTTGTGGGAACCAGTAATACGAATACAGTGATCAGTGCTAAAAAATATGCACTGTCACTGTACTAATATACACTGGCTGGGAAATGGGTTAACATCAGGGGGCAATCAAAGGGTTAAGTGTGTGCCTAGCCGGTGTTTTCTTACAGTGTGGGAGGAGCTTTTAATAGAGGAAGACACGGATCGGCATGTCTGCTTTGCAGGAACACAGGATCCATGACTTCCTCTACTGACAGATCGCCGTTTTTCCTTTGGTACTGAACGACCAGCGGGTGGCGGCAGACATCGGATCTACAGGACTCCCCTCCGATTGGCTCCCGCTGTGTAGAATCACACCGATACCCTGAAAAATGCAGGATCATGTATATTATATTTTATTATATATATTAGGGCTGTGAAAATTAAAGGTTAATTCCTCGATTAACCACTTCAGCCCGAACCAATTGGCAGCCAAAGGACCGGCCCCTTTTTGCGATTCGGCACTGCGTCGCTTTAACTGACAATTGCGGGTCGTGCGACGTGGCTCCCAAACAAAATCGGCGTCCTTTTTTCCCCACAAATAGAGATTTCTTTTGGTGGTATTTGATCACCTCTGCGGTTTTTATTTTTTGCGCTATAAACAAAAATAGAGCGACAATTTTGAAAAAAAACGCATTCTTTTTAACTTTTTGCTATAATAAATATCCCCAAAAAATATATAAAAAAACTTTTTTTTTTCCTCAGTTTAGGCCGATACGTATTCTTCTGCATATCTTTGGTAAAAAAAAAAATCGCAATAAGCAATTATTGATTGGTTTGCGCAGAAGTTATAGCGTTTACAAGATAGGGGATAGTTTTATAGCATTTTTATTAATAATTTTTTTTTTATTAGTAATGGCGGCGATCAGCGATTTTTATTGTGACTGCGACATTATGGCGGACACATTGGATATTTTTGACACATTTTTGGGACCATTGTCATTTATACAGCAATCAGTGCTATTTATGCATTAATTCCTGTATAAATGACACTGGCAGTGAAGCGGTTAACCACTAGGGGGCAGTGAAGGGGTTAAGCGTGCCTAGGGGTGTGTTTCTTACTGTGGGGGGGCGTGGCTGTCAGCTAGTGAATGCTGATCTCTGCTCCAATCACAGGGAGCAGAGATCGGCGTCACTAGTTGCTAGGCAGAACGGGGAGATGCTGTTTATTTCCGCATCTCCCCGTTCTGCCTTCCCGTGAGACGATCGCGGGTGTCCCCGCGGCGATCGAGTCCGCGGGACCCGCGACCGGCCTCACGGAGGTCCCGACCGGTGCGCTCCCGATGGCCCGGACAACATTAAGGAGGGACTTATATATACGCCCTCCTGCCTGTCCGTGCCATTCTGCCGATGTATATCGTCGTGCGCCGGTCGGGAACCGGTTAATCGATTAATTTTTTTGATCGGTACTCGCCTCTCCGCCGGCTTCAGGAAGTTCCGTCGGAGATCCGGTGACGTCACTGGACTCCTCCCCCCTTCCCCAAGTGCCTCCGTCTGCTAACAAAGGGAAGGGGGGAGGAGTCCGGTGATGTTGAAGTCCTGATTGAACGTAACAGGTATGGGGGAGGAGCTACTCATGACGTCACCTGCTGCTGCCCTACGGAAATAACACGATTGTCGGCTTTACATGCTGTGTTTTTATCGTCTTTATGTGAGTAGTTTGTGTTTGAACACAAAAATGAAATCTTATACTTAAGCGGTGAGCACTGAGATCTTTTCTTTCTCCCCATGACCTGCGTCCTTGCTGAGATCTAAGGAGACGTGAGAGAAGTTTATGGTCCGTGTTATACCCTTTTGATACCCACCTGTTTGCACAGGGGTCCATGCCATAAGGTGAGAGTGATTAGTTAGACCGGAGGTGGAGGGATTGTCGCGCTACTGTGGGAAAAAAAATGACTTACGTCAGTGCTACAGTTTGAATTTAAAACGTATTTGTGTGAACTGTGAAGTTAAGTCATGGATTGTGGAAAGTAACGAGTGTCGGGTGATTGTATATAGTGTATACCACATTTACCACTGACTAATGCAGAGTTGCAATGCAAGGAGATCAGCTAAAAGTAGTCGGATCTGTATGTGCGTTATAATTAATCGAAATTAGTCGATTAAAAGAAAAATCGATTAATCGAACATGGAAAATTTTTATTCGTTTAATTTTGTTTATAAAAAAAATATGTAGAAGAATACGTATCGGCCTAAACTGATGAAGACATTTTTTTATTTTTTATTTTTTGGGGATATTTATAAGTATAAAACATTATTTTTTTTTTTTCAAAATTGTCGCTCTATTTATGTTTATAGTGCAAAAAATAAACACCGCAGAGGTGATCAAATACCGCCAAAAGAAAGCTCTATTTGTGGGGAAAAAAGGACGTCAATTTTGTTTTGGGTGCCACGCCGCACGACCGCGCAATTGTCAGTTAAAGCGACGCAGTGCCGAATCGCAAAAAATGGCCTGGTCACGAAGGGGGAAAATCTTCCAGTCTGTAAGTGGTTAAAAAATGCAAAATGCACCGCAAGCCGTGTCTGAAAAAAACTAAATAAATCAACCCCATGATCTGTGCGAGAGAAGAGCCGAGAATGGATGTGACAAGGACTCTCTGTGGGGTAATATCAGGCGGCTAGATGGACGGACCGATGGATGGATGGACAGACCGATGGATGGATGGACGGACCGATGGATGGATGGACCGATGGTGGATGGATGGACGGACCGATGGATGGACGGACCGATGGATGGATGGACGGAGCGATGGATGGATGGATGTATGGACCGATGGATGGATGGACGGACCGATGGATGGATGGACGGAGCGATGGATGGATGGACGGACTGATGGATGGATATATGGATGGACAGACCGATGGATGGATGGATGGACGGACCGATGGATGGACATATGGATGGACGGACCGATGGATGGATGGACGGACCGATGGATGGATATATGGATGGACAGACCGATGGATGGATGGACGGACCGATGGATGGATATATGGATGGACGGACCGATGGATGGATGGATGGACAGACCGATGGATGGATGGACGGACCGATGGATGGATATATGGATGGACGGACCGATGGATGGATGGACGGACCGATGGATGGACATATGGATGGACGGACCGATGGATGGATGGACGGACCGATGGATGGATGGACGGACCGATGGATGGATATATGGATGGACGGACCGATGGATGGATGGACGGACCGATGGATGGATATATGGATGGACGGACCGATGGATGGATGGACGGACCGACCGATGGATGGATGGACGGACCGATGGATGGATGGACGGACCGATGGATGGATGAATGGACGGACCGATGGATGGACATATGGATGGACGGACCGATGGATGGATGGACGGACCGATGGATGGATATATGGATGGACAGACCGATGGATGGATGGATGGACGGACTGATGGATGGATGGATGGACGGACCGATGGATGGATGGACGGACGGACCGATGGATGGATGGACTGATGGATGGATGGACGGACCAATGGCGGTTTGTCTTCACAGATGTTTTATAAAAAAAAAAAAAAAATGAAGCAGTTGCAACAATTCTCTTCTCTTTTTTAACATGTGACCAGCAGCAGAGAACTAGAAGCTTCTCCTGCCACTGTTTCCCTGCAGACAGGCTGGGAGAGAGCCGGGTCATGCGACAGCTGGATATCCATTAGGAAAATGGGATTTAAAGCGGTGTGGGGTTCCACTGTCTCCAACATTTTTTTTTTGGCAACATGACAACGATTAATAGATTTAAATATAGAACTCACATGTCCTGTTTAAAAAGACTTCCGCTGTCCGTTTTCGACCATATAAAAGAACTTATACATTTTCATGCTGCCGGTTGTCATCTTGCCTGTGGGCATGTGAAGCCCACAGGCATCCTCTTCCGGGACACTGTGCTGCTGATGGACCAGCATGCACCGCCCGTTCTACCCCCGATCTCACGCATGCGCAGTAACCGCAAATTGGAGCGCCGTCATCAGCTCAGGTTGCCATTACAACGGGCGGCGTCGTAGGAAGTCCCGCCCCGTTGTGATGGAAATGGAGATAGAATCGCGTCACTTCCGGTTTTGAAGTACCGCGATTCTAGCCCTCGGCGCTGCCCACTGCCTCCTGGGAAGTGGTGGCACATATCTCCCAGGAGCATCAGCGAGGGAAGTGACGTGTTTAGCTCAGGCACTGGAAGAGGCAGATTTCGTGGGACCGCATAGCAACAGGGGAAAAAAAAAGGTACGTTTAAAAAAAAAAAAAAAAAAAAAAAATGTATCCAATTTATTTATTATGTCTTTTAATGCACAGAAATATTTTTTTAGATTTTTTTGGGGAAACGCCACTTTTTCCTTTTTTTTTTTTTTATAAATTAAAATAATGACAGCACCGTCATCCCCACACAGAGATAGGTGGGAGAATGTACCCCGGGTGCGTTTTCTTTTGCGTATAGGGATGTACCGATACCATTTTTTTTTTTACAACAAGTACCAAAACTTTATTTTTTTTTTTTAGTACTCGCCGATACCAATTATCGATACCGACCGCAACTGTTTTGTTTTCACTTCTGTTGTCAGCAATGGTACAAAGCATTGAAAAACTTATTTACAAATTAAATAAATGGATTATTATTTAATTTTGTGCTTTTTCAATGTGAAATGTGTGTGTGTGTGTTTATATATATATATAAAAAAAAAAAAATATTCACTAACAAAGCAAACAAAAAAAAGTTTTAAATTGTTTATCGTCTATAAAATAGACGATAACAAAAAATAATAAAAAAAAGCAGGAAAATAATTAAATGAAGGAGAATAGGGAGTCAATTAGGGCTGATTAGAGGGTTATTAACCACTTAAGGACCGCCTCACGCCGATGTACGTCGGCAGAATGGCACGGCTGGGCACAAGCACGTACAAGTACGTCGCTCTTTAAGAGCCCAGCCGGAGGTCGCCCGCGACCCGGTCCTGAGCTCCGTGACCATGGCCGCGGGACCCGCAGATCTGATCGCCGCCGGTGTCCCGCGATCGGGTCACAGAGCTGAAGAACGGGGAGAGGTATGTGTAAACAAACTTCTCCCCCTGCTTCCTAGTGAGGCTATCACTGATCGTTTGTTCCCTGTCATAGGGAAGGACGATTAGTGATGTCACAAGCCAAGCCACGCCCCCCCTACAGTAAAAAAAAAAAACATTATAAAAAAATTATTAATAAAAATGCCATAAAAAACTATCCCCTATTTTGTAGACGCTATAAAACTTTGGTTTGCGCAAAACGCTTATTGCGATTTTTTTTTAACCAAAAATATGTAGAAGAATACGTATCGGCCTAAACTGAGGAAAAAAAAATGTTTTTTCATATATTTTTTGGGGATATTTATTATAGCGAAAAGTTAAAAAAAAAATTGTATTTTTTTCAAAATTGTCGCTCTATTTTTGTTTATAGCGCAAAAAATAAAAACCGCAGGGGCGATCAAATACCACCAAAAGAAAGCTCTATTTGTGGGGAAAAAAGGACGCCAATTCTGTTTGGGAGCCACGTCTCACGACCGCGCAATTGTCAGTTAAAGCGACGCAGTGCCGAATCGCAGAAAGGGGCCTGGTCCTTTGGCTGACAATTGGTTCGGGGCTGAAGTGGTTAAACGGGAGAACATTTGTTCATCCCTTTGATCTGCAGATGAAGAAACAGAAAGATACAAAAAGAAACAATGTTTCTTTTTATTTTAGTGTTTCGGCAGCTGAGCCATGTTGTTAATTGCCGGCTGCTTTTTTTTTTTTTTTGACAGCTCCAATTACCGGACTTCTTTAACACTTCAGCTGTCAGCAGAGGAGACCCGCTGACAGCTCAAAGAGCCGAGCCTGAAAGTATCGGTGCATTTGCACGAGTAGCGATACTTGTACAAATACTCGGTATCGGCACCAATACTAGTACCAGTACGACCCTACTTGCGTATCACCTAATTTATGACACATTTAAAACACTATTGCTTCGGACAGCACCAAATTCTGGGAGTTCTAAAAAAAAAATAATAATTAATAAAGAAAAAAAGAAAAAAAAAAAAAAAATTGCGTCACAATGAATGCACAAAAGTCTAAATAAAGTTCTGGAACTTTGTACCTTACGGAAGTGGAACGTTTTAAGGCGTCGGCGCTGGCGGAGATTTGTATTTTCATTGTGGGTGGAAATCGCCGTTTTCCAAAGAATTCTCCCCAAACTGGAGCAATTTCACTGAAATTATCCCGGAAATACATTCTGGTTCCGATACGTTTTGCTGAAGGTCAAACTTTTTAAAAAATTAAATTTTTTTTGCAAACAATACAAAACTACGACAGTTTCAAGAGGCAACTTGAAGAGTCACGATGATATGCAGAGGGCAGTGACCCGGAGACGAGCGATCCGGGGTCATCAGTGGAAGTCAATGGATTGGGAACGGTTACCGCCCTCCGAGCAGCGCCTTTCCTCCGCCCACTTCTACATATAGAGACACGACGGTGCGACTCAGATCAGCGATTGGGCGATTTCACTCTGAAAACAATTAAAGCTGAACTTCGGGTGCAAAACATTTATAAATGACATTCCTACAAAAGGATATAAATCCACTTTATGTGCACCAAATGCCTTTACAAAGCCAGATATCGCCTTGTAAAAAAGTAGCAGTGACATCATCGCTGGGCTGTACATAGTCTGCGCAGAGGCTCCACCTACTACAGGAGGGGGGCGGAGACAAGACCAGTCAACTTTCACAGGGAGAGAGAGCAGAGTTCATCCGATGACCAGTCGCACCCCTCCCCCCTCCTTCATTATATATGAGCTTATGAGGAGGAGGGGGAGAGAGAGCACAGCCCGCACCTCCTCCCGGCTCTCTCCTGTCCCAGATCTGGGCTGACAGAAGTAGTGATGCCAGTGACACCCCCATCCCTAAAAAAAAAAAAAAAAAAAAAAAAAAAAAAAAAAAAAACACACTGTGCCTTGGGCAGCCACCCCCTTCTGCCCTCCCCTTGCCTGGCTCTGGTGACACCCACTACAGGAGGGGGCAGAGACAAGACCAGTGCCAACCTGCCCCCTCCAGTCTGCCCAAGGATAGGGAGCAAAACTGTGGGGAGGGACCCAGCAGGCTCCACCCACTACAAGAAGGGGTGGAGACAAGACCAGTCCTCCTGCAGAAGGAGAATGAGACCTGTGGGAGGGGGAGAGGGAGAGGGAGAGGGAGAGGGAGAGGGAGAGGGGAGAGGGAGAGGGAGAGGGAGAGGGAGAGAGAGAGGGAGAGGGAGAGAGGGAGAGGGAGAGAGGAGAGAGAGAGAGGAGAGAGAGAGAGAGAGAGAGAGAGAGAGAGAGAGAGAGAGAGAGAGAGAGAGAGAGAAGACAAGACCAGTCACCCTGCACAAAGGAGAAAAAGCAGGAGCTGTGGGAGGGGCGGAGCAAGCTGCAGCTTTTTCTTTCACTGTCCAATCACAGGCTGGGGGGGGGGAGGGACATGACTTGTGAGTGTTACTTAAGTGCAGCAGTGGAAAATCCGGTGTCTTCCACCCAATCACAGGGCTGTGCTGAGTGGCAGGACTGTGTAAATCTCAGAACTGGATGAAAAGAAAAAGCAAATCGTTTGGCAAGTAAAACGTCTTTTATATATACTGTATATCCTATATGTGCATTTCATTGGTGAATTTGCTGGAGTTCAGCTTTAAAAATTACATGAAAATGTTAGCAGCAGCTGTACATTCACAAATAACCAATCAGATATGTGGGGGGGGAGGGGTGGTGGAATCCCATCTGCAGACTTCATGGTCCAGGCACTCCCAACATCCAATCACGGTTCTCCTACAGATAGGCTCCCCAATTTCTCTTCTGTACTCGTTACATTCGCTTCTCCCTTTGCAGGCTTGGTGTACACTCGCTCACCGAAGATGGTGCTGCCGACGCGGACATTCGTGGAGCCGAGCTCAATCTGGAGGAAGAGAAACAGCACAGAGGTGAAGAGAACAGCCTGACATCCAATCACTGAATGGAAAGATTGGGGGGCGTGGCCTGGCAGGGGGACTGCCATTCATTCCAATACTAGTGGGTCTGCATTGATGTGCCGCTTCATGAGACGCAAGAATATTAAATTCCAGCCCCTCCGCCCCCTATGTACTAATATAACATTAATGTATTTCTATTTCAAAAATAAAACGGCTTTCCATTTATTCTACACACCTCACTGTCCTCAGGGATGTTTCAAAACACTTCTCCATTATTTCTGCCTTACTTCCTGGACAGACTTTAGGTCATGACACAGGAAGGAGTTGCGCAGCTGACGTCATTAGCGCACACCCCCTCCATCATCCACCCTCAGCTGGTCAACTCCTAAAGTCTGACCAGGAAGTGAGGCAGAAGTAATGGAGAAGTGTATTTGTTGGTGAGAAATTATGACCCATTCCCCCCCCCCCCACATCCTTGGTGCTGCACCCTCAGGACTCGTCATCATCCACTCTTACCGCATGTTCAAAGTCAGACGACATCCCCATACTCAGCTCCACGTCTTCTACAGGAAGGCCCAGCTTCTCACACACTTCTTCCCGCTGTTTCAGCAGCAGCTGTATGGAGAACACAGAAGAAAGCTTTACATGGAGAACAGCATTGCAAAGAGAGCGGCAACCCAGAGAGCGCGGCAACCCAGAGAGCGCGGCAACCCAGAGAGCGCGGCAACCCAGAGAGAGCGGCAACCCAGAGAGAGCGGCAACCCAGAGAGAGCGGCAACCCAGAGAGAGCGGCAACCCAGAGAGAGCGGCAACCCAGAGGGAACGGCATTGCCCCCCCATCCCCCTTCCCGCTGTTTCAGCAGCAGCTGTATGGAGGAGAACACAGAAGAAAGCTTTACATGGAGAACAGCATTGCAGAGAGAGCGGCAACCCAGAGAGAGCGGCAACCCAGAGAGAACGGCAACCCAGAGAGAACGGCAACCCAGAGAGAACGGCAACCCAGAGAGAACGGCAACCCAGAGAGAACGGCAACCCAGAGAGAACGGCAACCCAGAGAGAACGGCAACCCAGAGAGAACGGCAACCCAGAGAGAACGGCAACCCAGAGAGAACGGCAACCCAGAGGGAACGGCAACCCAGAGGGAACGGCAACCCAGAGGGAACGGCAACCCAGAGGGAACGGCAACCCAGAGGGAACGGCAACCCAGAGGGAACGGCAACCCAGAGGGAACGGCAACCCAGAGGGAACGGCAACGGCAACCCAGAGGGAACGGCATTGCCCCCCCATCCCCCTTCCCGCTGTTTCAGCAGCAGCTGTATGGAGGAGAACACAGAAGAAAGCTTTACATGGAGAACAGCATTGCAGAGAGAGCAGCAACCCAGAGAGAGCGGCATTGCCCCCCCCCCCATCCCTCCATGTTGAGGGCATGTGGACTGGTATGGTTTGGAGGGGTGGCGGGTGCTCACACATTGCCCCTTTTCCTGACCTGCATGCATGGATAAGGGTCTGGTATAGGTTTTTTTAGGGGGGGGGGGGGGGGGGGGGGGGGGGGGTTATGCCTTTTTTTTTGTTTTTTGGGTGGGTCCGAATGGCCTGTTAATGACTGGGGGGGGGGGCCACGTTGGTTTCCCCCCCCCCCCCCCCATACTTTAAATTGTTGCCCATTTTTTTTTCTTTTCACAATCAGCTGTAAGCAGAGAAGCCCGCTGACACCCGACGAGTCATCGTTTGTTAAGGATGTTGCAGCCGGCGGCTGCTTAGCAACTGGCTATTTGTCAAAGAACAGCCTGGGGATTCCTCGAACCCCCAGGACTGCTTGACAAATACCGCATGTGATGCCGCCAGCAAAACCCTGGTGGTAATTATCGCATACTTTTTAACGCTCTGGTCTGTTTATGAATTGGACTCAATAGCTTTTTATTTACCGGTACATTTTTTTGGGGGGGGAAAATACCACATAATAATTTTTTATTTTTTTTTGTGAATTGGACTTAGTTTACTGCATGCGATAAGGGTATCATGTTACTCATTTGCATAAATTATCGCATGTGGTAAACATTAGTAAAATTGACCCCTATGCCTTTAAGGGGGAAAAAAAAATAATAATTTATGCCAGAGAGGTGGAAGTGACGTCAGACGTTGCGCGGGTTATCCAAGGGTATAGAGCCGAGTGGGGACCATCTTGCCCTCACTCGGCTTCCTGCCTAGCCCTCAGCCGCACTGGATCGGTTCCTGGCTTACTGACGGCTCCAGTAAGCTCGGGAACCACCAAGAATCGGTGGCACCTCTCCCGCAGCCTACAGTATAAAAAGTGGTCTCATGGCGATTCCACCACTTGGGACCACTTTTATCTGAAAGCCGAACGCCTAACTGAAAAAAAAAAAAAAGGATACCAGCCAGCTGTTGTTCACTAAGGTTCTCTAACAAACCTCTAAGGGCTTCACAGAACAGACTGGGTAATATAACTGGGTACTGACATTTATAGGTAAAGTTGATCCGGGGAAAATCCGATTGCCTCTCGGGGGATCAGGAAGAATTTTTTCCCCTGCTGTAGCAAATTGGAGAATGCTCTGCTGGGGTTTTTTTTGCCTTACTCTGGATCAACTGTGGGTATAGAATGGGGCATATGGGATTGTATGATAGATATATATATATATATATATTTTATTTGTGGTTGAACTGTTTGGACTTGTGTCTTTTTTCAACCTAACTATGTAACAGCTGTATTTATACTGAGATTAAATGACACACAGGTGGACTCTATTTACTAATTGGGTGACTTCTGAAGGCAATTGGTTCCACTAGATTTTAGTTAGGGGTATCAGAGTAAAGGGGGGCTGAATACAAATGTACCCCCCCCCCCCCCACACTTTTCACATATTTATTTGTATCATTTTCCTTCCACTTCACAATTATGTGACACTTTGTTGGTCTATCACATAAAATCCCAATAAAATACATTTACGTTTTTGGATGTAGCATGACAACATGTGGAAAATGTCAGGGGGTATGAATACTTTTTCAGGGCACTGTATTACATCCAGTATGATAGAATATCCTCCAATAGACACAGCAGATACCTGGAAGTCGGGATTGGGGCCCTGGGCGAGATCGTGGTCAAAGCTTCCGATGGTCATAAGTCCCACAAACTCCAAAGCAGGACATTTCTCCCCGATATGTTTCACTAGATCTACAGTTCCTGTTGGGGACAGGCCGTGCTTACCTGGAAAAAATAAATAAAAAATCTCTCACCAAATGGGCATCAAAAAAAAAAAAAAACAGAAGAAAATGAAGAAGGAATAAATGGAATAAATTTAGGAGGAAGAATTACTTTCTTCATGGCTGGTATTGACTTGTACCATGACCTTCAACCTCTCGCCAGATCTTTTCCTCTGCCAGGACGCATTGACCTTGTCGGCGAGCTTCGGCGAGTCCACCGTCTCCAATATGTGAAGGTTCGGGACCGCTGGGGGAAGAACAAACTTGGAAATGTGAGTCCGATCAGAAAATGCGGGTCACTCTTAAAATAGGCGTAAAGCGATGTTGGAGGAAATGTAACCACTTTCAGCCCCGGACCAATTGGCAGCCAAAGGACCAGGCCCCTTTTTGCGATTCGGCGCTGCGTCGCTTTAAGACAGGCTTCACACTGGGGTGGTGCGGGGCGGCGACGGTAAAGCAGCGCTATATTTAGCGCTGCTTTACCATCGTTTTACCCGCGGTATGCGGCCGCTAGCGGGGTGGTTTTAACCCCCGCTAGCGGCCGAAAAAGGGTTAAAAACCTCCGCAAAGCGCCGCTGCAGCGGCGCTTTGCCGGCGGTATCCCCGCGGTCTCCCATTGATTTCAATGGGTAGGAGCGGTATAGGAGCGGTGAATACACGGCTCCTTCACCGCTCCAAAGATGCAGCTAGCAGGACTTTTTTTACCGCCCTGCTAGCGCACCGCTCCAGTGTGAAAGCCCTCAGGGCTTTTACACTGGAGACACAGCAACAGCTGTTTCGGGTCGGTTTGCAGGCGCTATTTTTAGCGCAATAGCGCCTGCAAACCGCCCCAGTGTGAAAGCAGCCTTACTGACAATTGCGCGGTCGTGCGACGTTGCACCTAAACAAAATTGACGTCCTTTTTTCCCCACAAATAGAGCTTTCTTTTGGTGGTATTTGATCGCCCCTGAGGTTTTTATTTTTTGCGCTATAAACAAAAATAGAGCGTCAATTTTGAAAAAAACGCATTCTTTTTTATTTTTTTTGCTATAATAAAATATCCCCCAAAAATATATAAAAAAACATTTTCTTCATATTCTTCTACATATTTTTGGTAAAAAAAAAAAAATAAAAATATAATCGCAATAAGCGATTATTGATTGGTTTGCGCAAAAGTTATAGCGTTTACAAGATAGGGGATAGTTTTATAGCATTTTTATTAATATATATATATTTAACCACTTCCCACCCGGCCAATGTAGATATACGGCCGGGTGGGAGCCGTCTACTTCTGATAGGACGTTCAGGAACGTCCTTCAGAAGTAGAGGGATCGCCCGCGCAGCGGCGCGATCCCGATGCGGCCGTGTCACCCGGACACGGCGCATCTCGAATCGGCAGGAGGGCACGGTGATCGGCCCTCCTGATCACATGACGGCCGTGACGAATCACGGCTGTCATGTGATGTAAACAAACAGCCGGTTGCTAGGCAATCGGCCCTCCTCTCCTCACACGGAAGTCGTCGGTGAGGAGAGGAGAGCGGATCGCTGCAGCGGCTGGTGATCAGTGAGTATGAGATGTTTTTTTACTCACTGATCACCAGTCTAGGGTCCCCCATAGTAAAACACACATGTCCCCACAGTAAAAACACACATGTCCCCAAAACACACATGTCCCCAAAACACACATGTTCCTAAATAATAAAAACACATGTCCCTCACATATGTCCCAGTAAAATAACATGCGCCAATGATTATCTGCACACATATGTCCGTGATCACCTGCACACCCCTTTTACATGATCATTTGCGTACATATGTCCGTGATCACGCGAACCAATTATTATACACTTAACGGAATTTTTTTTACAAAAAAAACATGTAGCAGAATACATTTTGGCTTAAATTTATGACAAAATTTGATTTTATTGGATTTCTTTTAAAAAAGAAAGGAGAAAATATTGTTTTTTTTCAAAATTTCCGCTATGTTTTCGCTTATATCGCAAAAAATAAAAAACGGAGTCGCGAATAAATACCACCAAACTAAAGCTCTATTTGTGCGAACAAAATGATAAAAAATTCATTTGGTTACAGCATTGCATGACCGCGCAATTGTCACTGAAAGTGCGCGAGCGCTGAAAGCTGAAAATTGGTCTGGGCAGGAAGGGTGTTTAAGTGCACAGTAGGCAAGTGGATATATATATATATATATATATATATATATATATATATATATATATATATATATATATATATATTTTTTTTTTTTATTAGTAATGGCGGCGATCAGCGATTTTTATTGTGACTGCGACATTATGGCGGACACATCGGACATTTTTAAAACAATTTTGGGACCATTGTCATTTATACAGCAATCAGTGCTATTTAAATGCATCGATTCCTGTATTAATGACACTGGCAGTGAAGGGGTAAACCACTAGGTGGCAGTGTAGGGGTTAAGTGTGCCTAGGGGTGTGTTTCTTACTGTGGGGGGGCGTGGCTGTCAGCTAGTGAATGCTGATCTCTGCTCCAATCACAGGGAGCAGAGATCGGCGTCACTAGTTGCTAGGCAGAACGGGGAGATGCTGTTTATTTCCGCATCTCCCCGCTCAGCCATCCGTGAGACGATCGCGGGTGTCCTCGCGGCGATCGAGTCCGCAGGACCCGCGACCGGCCTCACGGGGGTCCCGACCGGCGCGCGGACGTATATATACGCCCTTATGCAGGTCCGTGTCTTCCTGCCGACGTATATAAACGTGTGCCGGTCGGGAAGCGGTTAAGGAAGATAATTTTCTAATGAAAATGTGTTGTGGAGTAAAAATGTCCCAATTAATGAAAAGGCTCATTAACCACGTCACCCCTGGAAAATGTACCCCCTCTTCATTTTTTGCTATTCAGCACTGCGCTCCTTTAACTGATAATTGCGCGGTCATGCGACACTGTACACAAATGTCATTTATATAATTTGCTTCACACAAGTAGAGCTTTCCTTTGAAGCCTGTCGGAGAACTCCCAGAGATGGAATCATCTCATCTGGTCTTGTTGCTAGGACACGCCCAGTGATTGTTACCTCCACCAATCACAGGAGCGAGGTCTCCAACCCCCCGCACATGTGTGGTTCAAATCTCCTCCATCGCAGCATCACTGAGCTCAGAGCTACTGCGACAGGGGAGAAATCATCCACCCAGAGGGGGCTGGACTCTGCTGGGAGTGTCTTAGCAACGTCCTAGCAACAAGGCAGGAGAGGATGATGCCATCTCTGGGAGCTTCATAGAATACAAAGCTTCCCATGAATGGCTGAGCAGCACCGAGTCCAACTCTGGTTCTGGAAGTAGGACGGGAAGTCCTCGTACCACTGCCGCAACACAGCGCTGTATACTGTATATAGCCGAGGGTACATATATGCAATGCAGCGCTATATACTGTATATAGCCGAGGGCACATATATGTAACACAGCGCTGTATACTGTATATAGCCGAGGGTACATATATGCAATGCAGCGCTATATACTGTATATAGCCGAGGGCACATATATGTAACACAGCGCTGTATACTGTATATAGCCGAGGGTACATATACGTAACACAGCGCTGTATACTGTATATAGCCGAGGGTACATATATGTAACACAGCGCTGTATATAGCCGAGGGCACATATATGTAACAGCGCTGTATATAGCCGAGGGCACATATATGTAACGCATCGCTGTATACTGTATATAGCCGAGGGCACATATATGTAACAGCGCTGTATATAGCCGAGGGCACATATATGTAACGCATCGCTGTATACTGTATATAGCTGAGGGCACATATATGCAACACAACGCTGTATACTGTATATAGCCGAGGGCACATATATGTAACACAGCGCTATATACTGTATATAGCCGAGGGCACATATATGTAACACAGCGCTGTATACTGTATATAGCAGAGGGTACATATATGTAACACAGCGCTATATACTATATATAGCCGAGGGCACATATATGTAACACAGCGCTATATACTGTATATAGCCGAGGGCACGTATATGTAACAGCACTGTATACACTCTGTATTCAGTGTAGCCTATATATACACACAGTGCATTCAGTGGTGTATACTGTATATAGCCTAGGGTACATATATAACAGCGCTGTATACTGTATATAGCTGAGGGCATATATATAGGTAACATAGAGCTGTATACTGTATATAGCCGAGGGCACATATACGTAACACAGCGCTGTATACTGTATATAGCCGAGGGCACATATATGTAACACAGCGCTGTATACTGTATATAGCAGAGGGCACATATTACGTGCCCAGTATGCCCACCAGGTAATGCTGTAAATACTTCATTTGGACAAGCTCGGCCCAAACAAACCATTTAAGAGGATATTAAGCACTTGGCAACCCCATCCCCCCTCCCCCCCCCGCAGTATATGTAGTGCGGCACCCACTGGGGTTGTACACAGCAGGAGATTATCAGCAGGTCCTGGCCAATGATTGATGGCTGCGATCAGCTGATGTACAGAGGGAACGATCCCTCAGTTTGCAGCGATTAGTTAGTAAACTCTGCACACACATTACACACACTTAGGCACACATTTAACCCCTTGATCACCCTAGACATTAACCCCTTCCCAGCCGGTGTCATTAGTACAGTGACAGTGCATAGCAATATCACTGTATTAGTGCCATTGGTGATGTCAGTTCCCACCCAGTGTCAGTTAGTGTCAAATTGTTCGCCGCACAATCACAGTCCCACTATAAGTCACTGATCACCGCCATCCCAGTATAGTATCTATTGCTGCGTGAACTCTTCTGGAGCTGAAGTGGTTAAATACGGGAGTTTGACTTTATTGCTTTCATTATTACTTTACAACAAAACCGTTCCCTATCAGGGGGCGGAGTCATTGCAAAGACGTCTTACCGACCAGCTTGTTGATGTTGTGTTTCTGGAGGTGTCCAATGAAATGCCATTTAATATCCGGACAGGATGACAAAATCTACAGAAATAAAAACAGAGATGACGAAGCTGGTGACCATTTCCTGTTTTCCAGCAGAACAAAATAAATAAAAGACATTTAAGTAAATCATTTGGTTCAGAATATTTTTCTTCTTGTTTTTCAGTCAGTCCCCTCCCCCACAGTTAGAATCACTCCTAGGACACACTTAACCCCTTGATCGCCCCCTAGTGTTTAAGGCCCCTTTCACACTGGGGCGGGAGCCGCGGCGACGGTAAAGCAGCGCTATATTTAGCGCTGCTTTACCGTCGTTTTAGCCGCAGTATTCGGCCGCTCGCGGGGCGGTTTTTACCCCCGCGAGCAGCCGAAAAAGGGTTAAAATCCCCCGCAAAGCACCGCCGTAGCAGCGCTTTGCGGCGGCATTGCCGCGGTATAACCACGGTGTCCCATTGAAATCAATGGGAAGGAGCGGTGAATACACGGCTCCTATACCGCTCCAAAGATGCTGCTAGCAGGACTTTTTTTACCGTCCTGCTAGCGCACCGCTCCAGTGTGAGAGCCCGCCGGCTTTCACACTGGAGTGAATGGGGACGGTTTTTTCAGGCGCTTTACAGGCGCTATTTGTAGCGCTGTACCGCCTGAAAACCGCCCCAGTGTGAAAGGGGCCTAACCCCTTCCCTGCCAGTGTAATTTATACAGTAATCAGTGGATATTTTTAGCTCTGATCGCTGTATAAAATGTCAATGGTCCCAAAAAGTGTCAAAAGTGTCCGATCTGTCTGCCGCAAAGTCGCAGTCCCGTTGAAAATTGCAGATCATCGTCATTACTAGTAAAAAAAAAAAATCCCCTATTTTGTATACACTATAACTTTTGCACAAACCAATCAATATACGCTTATTGCGATTTTTTTTTTTTACGAAGGGCCGGACGGGGGAGTCTCTGGCCGAAGGGCCGGACGGGGGAGTCTCTGGCCGAAGGGCCGGACGGGGGAGTCTCTGGCCGAAGGGCCGGACGGGGGAGTCTCTGGCCGAAGGGCCGGACGGGGGAGTCTCTGGCCGAAGGGCCGGACGGGGGAGTCTCTGGCCGAAGGGGGGAGTCTCTGGCCGTATAAAATATCACTGGTCCCAAAAAGTGTCAAAAGTGTCCGATCCGTCTGCCGCAAAGTCGCAGTCCCGCTGAAAATTGCAGATCACCGCCATTACTAGTAAAAAAAAAAAAAATAAAAAAAAGGAAGAAAAAAAAATGATAATAAAAATGGCAGAAATCTATCCCCTAGTTTGTAGACGCGATAACTTTTGCATAAACCAATCAATATTGCAATTTTTTTTTTTTTTTTACCAAAAATATGTAGAAAAGAATACGTATTGGGATAAACTGATGAATAATTTATTTGTTTTGATATTATAGCAAAAAGTTTAAAAAAAAATGATTTATTTTTTTTTCTAAATTGTCGCTCTTTTTGTTCATAGCTCAAAAAAATAAAAACAGCAGGAGGTGATCAAATACCACCATTTGTGGGGAAAAAAGGACATACATTTTTGTTTGTGTACAGTGTCGCACAACCGTCAGTTAAAAGTGATGCAGTGCCGTATCACAACAAATGGCCTGGTCATGGGGGGGGGGGGGTAAATCCTTCAGGGGCTGAAGTGGTTAAAGTAGATATCATTGAAGAGTCTCCACAACGTGTATTTTTTATACTGCAAATTGTGGAACAAATAAGAAAAAAAAAAGGCAAGATCGATGGGGGGTGCACTTACTAACTAAACTGGAGAGTGCAGAATGTGGTGCGGCTGTGCATGGCAGCCAATCAGCTTCTAACCAGCACCTGCAGGCATCATCGCAGTACCTCGCCATTAGCGGCCTGTAAAGTGGCCGATCTGTGTCTGATCACCTGCACTGGAGGCCGGGGGAGAGATCTGGGCAACAGACCCCAGATCTCTCCATAAAGAGGACCTGTCATGCCCTATGCTGTCACAAGGAAAGTTGTTCATCTCTTGTGGTAGCAATAAAGTTAATACAAAAAAAAAAAAAAAAGTCTCACATGCACACGTAAACGATGATTGCACCCCACCTGTGAGGCATCGCTGCAAACGTCCGAACGTGAATAATTCTAGCGCTAGAACTCCTCTATAACTATATGAGCTACTATGCAACTATGAAACAGACAACCTGTAAAGGCTTTTAAAGCGCCACCTATTGGCAATTTTAAGCACCGCAGTCTGACATCATTCTGCAGGTGAGCGCAATTTGTGACATGTTTGGTATCTATTTACTCGGCCCAACTTCAGCTTTTATATTTTACCCCCAAAAATTGGGTGCATATTGCGATTGTGTGCAGTATAATTAATTAAAGCCTTTCTCTCCCCCCCAAAAAAAATGTGTTTGAAAAACCAACTGCGCAAATACAGCGCGACAATAAAAAAAATTGCAAACCCACCAATTTATTCTATAGAGCCTCTGGTCCGGTCCTAAAGTGGTTAAATCAGAATAAATCAGAGAAATAAAACTTACATTGGCATCGGAGGCTTTTTCGGCCAATTCCTGGACCTGGAAGGCAAAAAAAAAAAAAAAATGTTTTTCTTGTAAAAGTATCCGGACACTTCGGCTACAGGAGAGAAATGTACACATAGATATGTAGTGAGGGGCTCAACTGAGACCAGCTGTAAAGATAACAGACCAAAGCGGTGGGGGGGGGGGGGGTAGTCTCTGGCTGAAGGGACGTGGGGGGGGGTGTCTGGCCAAAGGGACGTGGGGGGGGGGGTGTCTGGCCAAAGGGACGTGGGGGGGGGGTGTCTGGCCAAAGGGACGTGGGGGGGGGGGGGTGTCTGGCCAAAGGGACGTGGAGGGGGGGGGGGGGGGGAGTCTCTGGCCAAAGGGACGTGGAGGGGGGGGAGTCTCTGGCCAAAGGGACGTGGAGGGGGGGGGGGGGGGGGGGGGAGTCTCTGGCCAAAGGGACGTGGAGGGGGGGGGGGGGGGGAGTCTCTGGCCGAAGGGACGTGGAGGGGGGGGGGGGGAGTCTCTGGCCGAAGGGACGTGGAGGGGGGGGGGGGGGGGGGGGGGAGTCTCTGGCCGAAGGGACGTGGAGGGGGGGGGGGGGGGGGGGGAGTCTCTGGCCGAAGGGACGGGTCGAAGGGGGAATCCATTTCCACTTCCTCCACCTCTCTTGTGGCTTCAGATTGGCACTACTACTCTACCAAGATGGCGGTCTCCAAAGACCAAGGTATTGGAAGATCAGCCTGGTGATGAGTTCTTTGTCCTCTTCTTGTGTCTTCAGACATTTCTTGCACAGTAATGATCCTTTTTGGGGCCTGGTAGAAGTCCGTTTTATGGGATAACACAGATTAGGAATGGACTGCAGTGTATTCACCATGGATGGCCAGGTGTAAGCAGATGTGGATCTGTCTATATCCATCCATATCCGGGTCCATTGTTAGTGACCGGACCAGATCTGGATGGATATTTGCAGACGCACTTCCACTGACATCTGGGGATTATACGGGAACTGGATGGAGGAACAATGGAGGCGGACATGGAGGATCCGGTTCTGGTCAGTCTGGGCCCCCAGGATGGGATGGAATGGAGGATCCGGTTCTGGTCAGTCTGGGCCCCCCGGATGGGATGGAGGATCCGGTTCTGGTCAGTCTGGGCCCCCCCGGATGGGATGGAATGGAGGATCCGGTTCTGGTCAGTCTGGGCCCCCCCGGATGGGATGGAATGGAGGATCCGGTTCTGGTCAGTCTGGGCCCCCCGGATGGGATGGGATGGAGGATGCGGTTCTGGTCAGTCTGGGCCCCCCGGATGGGATGGGATGGAGGATGCGGTTCTGGTCAGTCTGGGCCCCCCGGATGGAATGGAGGATGCGGGATGGGAGGAGATCCTCAGCAACTTACATAATTCTCCCCGAAATATCGCTGGCCGTGTCTGTAGGCTTCAATCACCAGATCAACCGGCTTCGTCTTACTGACCGCCACCAGTCTGGGCGCCACCGCCGGGAGAGTCTGCAGGAGAAGAAAGAGATTTACTGTCTACTTCACCGTCATATCACCGACCAATGGGAGACCTCCGCCTGTATATACAATGTATCCCGTGTACTAGGTGTGTATACAATGTATCCCGTGTACTAGGTGTGTATATACAATGTATCCCGTGTACTAGGTGTGTATACAATGTATCCCGTGTACTAGGTGTGTATATACAATGTATCCCGTGTACTAGGTGTGTGTATACAATGTATCCCGTGTACTAGGTGTGTATACAATGTATCCCGTGTACTAGGTGTGTGTATACAATGTATCCCGTGTACTAGGTGTGTATATATACAATGTATCCCGTGTACTAGGTGTGTATATACACAATGTATCCCGTGTACTAGGTGTGTATATACAATGTATCCCGTGTACTAGGTGTGTATACAATGTATCCCGTGTACTAGGTGTGTATATACACAATGTATCCCGTGTACTAGGTGTGTATATACAATGTATCCCGTGTACTAGGTGTGTATATACAATGTATCCCGTGTACTAGGTGTGTGTATATACAATGTATCCCGTGTACTAGGTGTGTGTATATACAATGTATCCCGTGTACTAGGTGTGTATATACAATGTATCCCGTGTACTAGGTGTGTGTATATACAATGTATCCCGTGTACTAGGTGTGTATATACAATGTATCCCGTGTACTAGGTGTGTATATACAATGTATCCCGTGTACTAGGTGTGTATATACACAATGTATCCCGTGTACTAGGTGTGTATATACACAATGTATCCCGTGTACTAGGTGTGTATATACACAATGTATCCCGTGTACTAGGTGTGTATATACACAATGTATCCCGTGTACTAGGTGTGTATATATACAATGTATCCCGTGTACTAGGTGTGTATATATACAATGTATCCCGTGTACTAGGTGTGTATATATACAATGTATCCCGTGTACTAGGTGTGTATATATACAATGTATCCCGTGTACTAGGTGTGTATATATACAATGTATCCCGTGTACTAGGTGTGTGTATACAATGTATCCCGTGTACTAGGTGTGTGTATACAATGTATCCCGTGTACTAGGTGTGTATAAAATGTATCCCGTGTACTAGGTGTGTATATATACAATGTATCCCGTGTACTAGGTGTGTGTATACAATGTATCCTGTGTACTAGGTGTGAATATACAATGTATCCCGTGTACTAGGTGTGTGTATATACAATGTATCCCGTGTACTAGGTGTGTATATACAATGTATCCCGTGTACTAGGTGTGTATATACAATGTATCCCGTGTACTAGGTGTGTATATACAATGTATCCCGTGTACTAGGTGTGTATATACACAATGTATCCCGTGTACTAGGTGTGTATATATACAATGTATCCCGTGTACTAGGTGTGTATATATACAATGTATCCCGTGTACTAGGTGTGTGTATATACAATGTATCCCGTGTACTAGGTGTGTATATACAATGTATCCCGTGTACTAGGTGTGTATATACAATGTATCCCGTGTACTAGGTGTGTATATACAATGTATCCCGTGTACTAGGTGTGTATATACACAATGTATCCCGTGTACTAGGTGTGTATATATACAATGTATCCCGTGTACTAGGTGTGTGTATATACAATGTATCCCGTGTACTAGGTGTGTATATATACAATGTATCCCGTGTACTAGGTGTGTATATATACAATGTATCCCGTGTACTAGGTGTGTGTATACAATGTATCCCGTGTACTAGGTGTGTGTATACAATGTATCCCGTGTACTAGGTGTATATATACAATGTATCCCGTGTACTAGGTGTGTGTATACAATGTATCCTGTGTACTAGGTGTGAATATACAATGTATAAAAAAAAAAAAATGATGGATTGGTGACCCGGAGATATTCCCTTCATGGATGTGATCAGATTTCCACCAATCAGATTGCAGGGAAGATCTGACAGATACAATCGTATCTTTCACCGATCAATGGAAACCCGTTTCCCGTGTCCGATGGGCAGACGGATTATTCCGGGAGGAAATCGATGATTTATTGGAGTGTCTGTGATCATTATCGTGTGTCATGGCGGCCCTCCTACAAAGCGATTTGTGGGGGATCGATATTCGGAGATGTTGGACGGGTGGGAGGAGTCGTCATGTGTTTCTGACCAATGGAAGCCGCCGCTCACCAGTATGAGCTGTGATTGGTGGCACCGCCCCACGGATGGGTGAATGGAGATCGTACAATCAGATTGCACAGTGTATGGATCAGAGATCTGATTGGTCAGGCTGTCTGGGTAGAATAGAGGAGTCTCAGGACAATACACAGCCTCTGATAGGACAGATGAGATCGCACAGTGTGTGGAGGGATCGCACCTCTTATATCGGCCGATGTCTATCATCCACCAACAATTTACAGACTTCCAATACCCTCCCCCCTCACCTGAGCCCTCCGGGCCGCCGCCTCCTTCACCTTCTCCCGCACACACAGCACCGATCTACCGATCTCCTCCGACATGCTGCCCACCGCCCTCCTCATCCTCCACCCTACCCGGAGCGACGTACAGCCAATGGCAGGAGACGTCCGCCACAGGAGCCCAATCAAACCTCACCATTCCTGGAGAGGGGCGGGATCATACACATGACAGGCGGAGGGAGAGGCGGCCATGTTGAGGGGGGCAGAGGAAAAATGAACACTCCTATTGGTGGATGGTAGACAGAGGGGCGGGGAGATGACATCCCAGATCATGTGACTGAGCTGATCCTGTCCTGTGCATCGTATCCAATGATATCCAATGATACATTGTACTGGAAAAGAACAAGCTACAATGTATCATCTATTCTATATCATCTGTGTATACAATGTATCCTCTATATATCATCTGTATACAATGTATCCTATGGGGTGTAGTTTATGGTCAGAGGTGGCTGAGAACTGAAAAAAACCCGGAGCATCACATCAGAGGTTCCCCCATCACATCAGAGGTCCCCCCCCATCACATCAGAGGTTCCCCATCACATCAGAGGTCCCCCCCCATCACATCAGAGGTCCCCCCCCATCACATCAGAGGCCCCCCCCCCCCATCACATCAGAGGTCCTCCATCACATCAGAGGTTCCTCCATCACATCAGAGGTCCCCCCATCACATCAGAGGTTCCTCCATCACATCAGAGGTTCCTCCATCACATCAGAGGTCCTCCATCACATCAGAGGTCCCCCATCACATCAGAGGTCCTCCATCACATCAGAGGTCCTCCCATCACATCAGAGGTCCTCCCAATCACATCAGAGGTCCTCCCATCACATCAGAGGTCCTCCCATTCACATCAGAGGTTCCCCCATCACATCAGAGGTTCCCCCATCACATCAGAGGTCCTCCCATCACATCAGAGATCCCCCATCACATCAGAGGTCCTCCCATCACATCAGAGGTCCCTCCATCACATCAGAGATCCCCCCATCACATCAGAGGTCCCTCCATCACATCAGAGGTCCCCCATCACATCAGAGGTCCTCCATCACATCAGAGGTCCTCCCATCACATCAGAGGTTCCCCCATCACATCAGAGGTTTCCCCATCACATCAGAGGTTCCCCCATCACATCAGAGGTCTCCCATCACATCAGAGATCCCCCCATCACATCAGAGGTCCTCCCATCACATCAGAGGTCCCTCCATCACATCAGAGATCCCCCCATCACATCAGAGGTCCCTCCATCACATCAGAGGTCCCCCATCACATCAGAGGTCCTCCATCACATCAGAGGTTCCCCATCACATCAGAGGTCTCCCATCACATCAGAGATCCCCCCATCACATCAGAGGTCCCTCCATCACATCAGAGGTTCCCCCATCACATCAGAGGTCCTCCCATCACATCAGAGATCCTCCCATCACATCAGAGGTCCCCCCATCACATCAGAGGTTCCCCCATCACATCAGAGGTCCTCCCATCACATCAGAGATCCCCCCATCACATCAGAGGTCCCTCCATCACATCAGAGGTCCTCCCATCACATCAGAGGTTCCTCCATCACATCAGAGGTCCCTCCATCACATCAGAGATCCCTCATCACATCAGAGGTCCCCCCATCACATCAGAGGTCCCTCCATCACATCAGAGATCCCCCATCACATCAGAGATCCCCCATCACATCAGAGGTCCCTCCATCACATCAGAGGTCCCCCCATCACATCAGAGGTCCTCCCATCACATCAGAGGTTCCCCATCACATCAGAGGTCCCCCATCACATCAGAGGTCCTCCCATCACATCAGAGGTTCCTCCATCACATCAGAGGTCACCCCATCACATCAGAGGTCCCTCCATCACATCAGAGATCCCCCATCACATCAGAGATCCCCCCCATCACATCAGAGGTCCCCCCATCACATCAGAGGTCCTCCATCACATCAGAGGTCCCTCATCACATCAGAGGTCCCCCCATCACATCAGAGGTCCCTCCATCACATCAGAGGTCCCCCCATCACATCAGAGGTCCCCCCATCACATCAGAGATCCCCCCATCACATCAGAGGTCCCTCCATCACATCAGAGGTCCCTCCATCACATCAGAGGTCCCTCCATCACATCAGAGGTCCTCCATCACATCAGAGGTCCCTCCATCACATCAGAGGTCCCCCCCCCCCCCCATCACATCAGAGGTCCTCCCATCACATCAGAGGTCCCTCCATCACATCAGAGGTCCCTCCATCACATCAGAGGTCCCTCCATCACATCAGAGGTCCCTCCATCACATCAGAGGTCCTCCCATCACATCAGAGGTCCCTCCATCACATCAGAGGTCCCTCCATCACATCAGAGGTCCCTCCATCACATCAGAGGTCCCTCCATCACATCAGAGGTCCCTCCATCACATCAGAGGTCCCCCCCCCAATCACATCAGAGGTCCTCCCATCACATCAGAGGTCCCTCCATCACATCAGAGGTCCCTCCATCACATCAGAGGTCCCTCCATCACATCAGAGGTCCCCCCCCCATCACATCAGAGGTCCCTCCATCACATCAGAGGTCCCTCCATCACATCAGAGGTCCTCCCCATCACATCAGAGGTCCCTCCATCACATCAGAGGTCCTCCATCACATCAGAGGTCCCCCATCACATCAGAGGTCCTCCATCACATCAGAGGTCCCCCATCACATCAGAGGTCCTCCCATCACATCAGAGGTCCCCCCATCACATCAGAGGTCCCTCCATCACATCAGAGGTTCCCCATCACATCAGAGGTCCTCCCATCACATCAGAGGTCCCCCATCACATCAGAGGTCCCCCCATCACATCAGAGGTCCCCCATCACATCAGAGGTCCCTCCATCACATCAGAGGTCCCCCATCACATCAGTGATCCTCCCATCACATCAGAGGTCCTCCCATCACATCAGAGATCCTCCCATCACATCAGAGGTCCTCCCATCACATCAGAGGTCCCCCCATCACATCAGAGGTCCTCCCCATCACATCAGAGGTCCCCCCATCACATCAGAGGTCCCCCCATCACATCAGAGGTCCCCCATCACATCAGAGGTCCCTCCATCACATCAGAGGTCCCCCCATCACATCAGAGATCCTCCCATCACATCAGAGGTCCTCCCATCACATCAGAGGTCCCTCCATCTCAGCAGAGGTCCCCCCATCACATCAGAGGTCCCCCATCACATCAGAGGTCCCTCCATCACATCAGAGGTCCCCCATCACATCAGAGGTTCCCCCATCACATCAGAGGTCCTCCCATCACATCAGAGGTCCTCCCATCACATCAGAGGTCCTCCCATCACATCAGAGGTCCTCCCCCCCCCCATAATCACATCAGAGGTCCTCCCATCACATCAGAGCCCCCTCTTCACCTCAGACTCCTGTTTGTCAGAAACACTGTCTGCACATTAGATAGAGCGCCCCACCCCCCCATTACATCAGAGTTCCATCTTAATATCAGAGCCCCCTTTCACATAACATGCCCCCTTTTCACAACAAATAACCCTCCCCCCCCCATCAAAGTCCTCAGTACCGCTCTCTTGTCTAACAACCTTCAGCACAGCGGCAGCCTGGCCCAGGACAGCGCAGGTCTGGATGGAGGGCTGCAGGCAAAGTGGGTCCTCTTCTGAATGTTGGGAGGGCCCTGGATCAGCATTGTGGGTTTCCATGGTGAAGTCGGGCCCAAGTCGGGCCAGACGCCGGCAGCAAAGCAACAAATGACGGCGTGCGTTCTTGCCGCTCAGTGTCATTGGCTGACTCAGATATGGGATCAGTTGCTCTGGGGTGGGCAAAAAAAAAAAAGGTGGAGTGAGCCAGATGTGACCTGCAGGCTGTAGACTCATGTAAATGGTAAGTGTGACAGACCCAATCAGGACGGGGGCTTTTGGAGAGGACTAGGGGCAAGCCCCCTACCGACTGATTATGGCCCATGGAGAGAGCAGATCATTCTCTAATGATGGATGACCTCGTGAGGAACGCTGAGAGCGAGGCTTGGATTTATTCTCTGAATAAGGACCATAAAGCTTTCCTTCTGGAGTGAATGGAAAGATGTAATATTATCCTGTACAGGGTATTGGTCAGAGGGGATATGGTGACCCTCCTGCAGACGGGGCGGGAAGAAGCTCCACTTGGGACAGAAAAATTTATCAACAACATCCCTCAAGAAAACTACGAAGATAAATTAATTCCACCTTTTCAGACTGCTGGAATATTGTATTCTGTTCATCTGGAAAGTCCGTTGGACCCAGGGGCGGACTGACAACTAGACGTGTGCAATTCGTTTCTGTTTTTTTCGTTTTCCGTTAAAATTTGTTATATTCGTTCATTCGTTATCGTACGAATGAAGGAATGATTCGCTAAAAATGTTAACGAGTAACGAATTATCGAATCGAACGAATATGAATAACAAGAAAAATCCGAAATAACCAAATTAGAAACAACGAAACTACGAAAGAAGAAAATCCTAAAAACGAAAACAGGAACAACGAAAATCAAAATGAACGAAAAAATTCGTAACTTTTTTTTTTTGTTGAATTGGTAATTTTCCGTGTCCCTTACAATGGCGCTGCTTAACCACTTCAGCCCCGGACCAATTGGCAGCCAAAGGACCAGGCCCCTTTTTGCGATTCGGCACTGCGTCGATTTAACTGACAATTGCGCGGTCGTGCGACGTGGCTCCCAAACAAAATTGGCGTCCTTTTTTTCCCACAAACAGAGCTTTCTTTTGGTGGTATTTGATCGCCCCTGTGGTTTTTATTTTTTGCTCTATAAACAAAAATAGAGCGACAATTTTGAAAAAAAATGCAATATTTTTTGCTTTTTGCTATAAGAAATATCCCCAAAAAATATATAAAAAAACTTTTTTTTTTCCCAGTTTAGGCCGATACGTATTCTTCTACATATTTTTGGTAAAAAAAAAAATTGCAATTAGTGATTATTAATTGGTTTGCGCAAAAGTTATAGCGTTTACAAAATAGGGGATAGTTTTATAGCATTTTTATTAATATTTTTTTTTTTACTAGTAATGGCGGCGATCAGCGATTTTTTTTGTGACTGCGACATTATGGCGGACACATCGGACATTTTTGACACCATTGTCATTTATACAGCAATCAGTGCTATTTAACCGCTTCAGCGCCGGGCCATTTTTCACCCTTCCTTACCAGAGCACTTTTTGCGATTCGGCACTGCGTCGCTTTAACTGACAATTGCGCGGTCGTGCGACGTTACACCCAAACAAAATTGACGTCCTTTTTTTCCCACAAATAGAGCTTTCTTTTGGTGGTATTTGATCGCCCCTGCGGTTTTTATTTTTTGCGCTATAAACAAAAGAAGAGCGACAATTTAGAAAAAAAACACAATATTTTTTACTTTTTGCTATAATAAATATCCCATTTTTTTTTTAAAAAACAATTTTTTTCTTCAGTTTAGGCCGATACGTTATTCTTCTACATATTTTTGGTAAAAAAAAAATCGCAATAAGCATATATTGATCGGTTTGCGCAAAAGTTATGCGTCTACAAAATAGGGGATAGATTTATTGCATTTTTTTTTTTTTTTTTTTTTACTAGTAATGGCGGCGATCTGCGATTTTTTTTTTCGTGACTGCGACATTGCAGCGGACACTTCGGACACTTTTGACACATTTTTGGGACCATTCACATTTACACAGCGATCGTTGCTATAAAATTGCATTGATTACTGTGTAAATGTGACTTGCAGGGAAGGGGTTAACACTAGGGGGCGCTGCAGGGGTTAATGTATTCCCTATAGGAGTGATTCTAACTGTGGGGGGAGGGGACTCAAGGGGAGGAGACCGATCGTGTGTTCCTCCGTACTGGGATCACATGATCGGTCTCCTCTCCGCTGACAGGACGTGGAGCTGTGTGTTTACACCCCATCATTACACACACAGCTCCACGGTCCCGTTGTTTTAACAGGCAATCGCGGGTGCCCGGCGGACATCGAGGCCGCCGGGCACCCGCACCGGGTCCCGAGCGACGCCGCGGGGGCGCGCGCCCCCCAGGCGGCCGGGAATGGGAGGACGTCATATGACTATGGGCGGGTATTGAAGGGGTTAAATGCATTAATTCCTGTATAAATGACAGTTGTAGTGAAAGAGTTAACCACTAGGGGGAGGGGAGTGTTTATGGGCTCTGACGTGTGTGTGTTTTTTTACATTAGGGGGTGGGGCTGACGTCTGAAGTCATTGATTGGCTTTCCCGATGACAGGGAACAGCCAATCAATGACAGGTAGGAAGTGCGGGGAGAGGTTTGTTTACACAGACCTCTCCCAGCGGCGATCGGGTCCACTGGTCCCGCGGCCGGGGTCACGGAGCTCCCGACCGGGTCGCGAGCGTGCCACTGGCGCGTGCGACCCACGGGCAGGCAATTAAAGGGGACGTACAGGTACGTGCTTTTGCCTGCCCGTGCCATTCTGTAGACGTATATCTACATGAGGCGCTCGGGAAGCGGTTAACGTGCTTCGAATGGATTGAACGAAAAATTCGTAACTTTTTTTTTCGATTCGTAATTTTCCGTGTCTCTTACAATGTAATAATAGCATACACATTACATAACATTATGAATTATGCACCGATTACGAATCTACGAAAACAATGTTACGAAAGTACGAATAAATCAATCTTACGAAAGTACGAATAAATCAATCTTACGAAAGTACGAATGTAACTAAATCTACGAAAATACGAATGCGTCCGAATTTCGAATAAACGAAAATTAAACTAACGGAAAAACGATTCAACGAAAAAATAACTCTTACGAAAATACGAATCGTTACGAATCAACCGAAACGAAAGAAACGAAGCGAAACTAAACAAATTCTTCTATTGTGCACATGTCTACTGACAACTCATGGGGCCCCCGTGCAATAGGAGATTATGGGGCCACACTGTGTATGTGTATATATATATATATATATATATATATATATATATACATATACATATACATATACATATACATATACATACACACACACACACACACAGTATACACAGACATGTTTCTATTGGCTGAGAAGGTACTGGAGAGGTGGTGCAGCTATAATCTTTTATTTTTTTAGACGGATGTCGGTAAGGAACATTTCAGAGACAGATGTAAAAAAAAAAAAAACACAGATTTTTACACACTGTCCCTGGTTTTACTGAGGCTGGCAACCCTGATGGGGCCCCCTAGTGGCCCGGGGCCCTCAGGCAGTGCGCCCCTTGTGGGACCTCCACCCGAAAGTCCGGCGGACCAGGTCTGCCGGAAAGTCAGTTCGTGTGCGAGCAAGTCGGCTCGTTCGGAAAGTCCGGTGATCCTCCGCTGCAAAGGGCGGCGGATTGTCCACCGGACCAAGTCTGCCGGAAAGTCCGATCGTGTGTACGCGGCACACGAGTTTGTCTCATAGACTGTTGTAGACGGGCGCGGACAGTCTGAGGTGCGGTGGGGGATCACACCGTTAGCAGCGCTTCAGTGTGAAAGGGGTCTGAAACAGCCACTAAAGCGCCGGTCGATTTTGCAGCGCTTTTCGGGCTCTCTATATAAGGTTGCGTGACAAAGTGACCGTAAAAAAGAAATAAAAAAAAAAAGACTAGTTTTGTGGCGCTTTTTAACCACTTTCAGCCCCGGACCATTTGGCTGGCCAAAGACCAGACCACTTTTTGCCATTCGGCACTGCGTCGCTTTAACTGACAATTGCGCGGTCGTGCGACGTGGCTCCCAAACAAAATTGACGTCCTTTTTTCCCCCAAATAGAGCTTTCTTTTGGTGGTATTTGATCACCTCTGCGGTATTTTATTTTTTGCGCTATAAACAAAAAATGAGCGACAATTTTGAAAAAAAAAAAGCAAAATTTTTTACTTTTTGCTATAATAAATATCCCCCAAAAATATATATAAAAACATTTTTTCCCTCAGTTTAGGCCGATACGTATTCTTTTACATATTTTTAGTAAAAAAAAAAAAAAAAAAAAATCGCAATAAGCTTTTATTGATTGGCTTGCGCGAAAGTTATAGCATCTACAAAATAGGTGATAGTTTTATGTCATTTTTATTAATAATTTTTTTTTTTTTTACTAGTAATGTCGGCGATCAGCAATTTTTATCGTGACTGCGATATTATGGCGGACACATCGGACACTTTTGGGTGCTATTTTGGGACCATTCACATTTATACAGCGATCAGTGCGATTAAAAATGCATTGATTACTGTGTAAATGTGACTGGCGGTGAAGGGGGTTAACCACCAGGTGGCGCTGTAGGGGTTAAGTGTGTCCTAGGGAGTGATTCTAACTGTGGGGGGGGAGGGGATATGCGTGACACAACACTGATCACCGCTCCCGGTTACAGGGAGCGGTGATCAGTGTCCTGTCATTAGGCAGTACGGGGAGATGTTTGCTTACATCAGCATTTCCCCGTTCTTCCTCTCCGTGAAACGATCGCGGGTATCCCCGCAGGCATCGAGTCCGCGGGACCCGCCATCACACTCACAAAGCTTCCGGCGCGCCCACAAGCAGCCTCTTAAAGGGCAACGTACAGTTACGTTTGTCTGTATGTGCCCTTCTGCCCTTGGTTTTATTGTTCATGTGGTGACTGACCTATTTTTGAAGTGTATACAGTGCCTTGAAAAAGTATTCATACCCCTTGAAATTTCCCACATTTTGTCATGTTACAACCAAAAACCTAAACGTGTTTTATTGGGATATTATGCGATAGACCAACACAAAGTGGCACATAATTGTGAAGTGGAAGGAAAATGATAAAATGGTTTCAATTTTTTTTTTTACAAATAAATATGTGAAAAGGGGGGGAGGGGCATTAGTATTCAGCCCCCTTTACTCTTATACCCCTAACTAAAATCTAGTGGAACCAATTGTCTTCAGAAGTCACCTAATTAGTAAAGAGTCCACCTGTGTGTAATTTCACCTCAGTATAAATACAACTGCTCTGTGAAGCCCTCAGAGGTTTGTTAGAGAACCTTAGTGAACAAACAGCATCATGAAGGCCAAGGGACACACCAGACAGGTCAGGGATATAAAGTTGTGGAGAAGTATAAAGCAGGGTTAGGTTAAAAAAAATCCCCCAAGCTTTGAACATCTCACGGAGATCCATCATCGGAAAATGGAAAGAGTATGGCACAACTGCAAACCTACAAAGACATGGCCGTCCACCTAAGCTGACCGGGCCGGGCAAGGAGAGCATTCATCAGAGAAGAGCAAAGAGGTCCATGGTAACTCTGGAGGAGCTGCAGAGATCCATTGTTCGGGTTTTTGGTTGTAACATGACAAAATGTGGAGCATTTAAGGGGGTATAAATACTTTTTCCAAGTAAACAATCTATATTTCGGTTCAATAGCCAGTCATGGCTTTGGTTCTTATCCTAACATCTTTGCTTTGTATGATGCTTGGGGTAATAGGGCTGGTATTGGCTCACAGTCACCTGGAAGTGTTTGGAGAGAAGGAGGCACTGTCTGGCGGAAGAACCCAATCGGGGTACCAAGGGTCCGTCGCAGTAAGTACAACCTGTTTTTAGACCTCCATGACTAAGCCCCGGGGGTGAGGCCTGGATGTAGCTAGGCTGATGCGGGTTTGACCTGTATAACTATTTGGGTTTCTCTGGAGTGCGGCAATCGGGGACTTCCGTCTTCTGGTATATGCAATGCCAGGAGGAGCTCTTTACCCCCCAGCCAGCACCCACAGTCCACCGGACAGGGACCTGAGCAGCAATCCAAAACTTTCCATTCAACCCTTCTGGTTTAACTTTATTATTGTTCTTTTTAAAGCCTGGTACACCCGGGGAGAAAATCGGGGGGAGGGGATGAGCAGGAGCCGGGCGACTTTCGGTCTGTGTGTACAGCTAAAGACTGACTTCTGTTAAACAGGGATGCTGGAAAACCAGAACTCACAGCCAACGGCTGATTAGTGTATTCTATTGTTCAACTTGTGTACAACCAGCCTACCCATACATGGATCAAATTCCAGCCAATCCCTGAACCGGCCGACTATCGATCTCATGCACGGCCGGCTTAAATCTCTACTTTCTCTATTACAAAAACTTTAATAAAGGAACACACACCAGGGGAACTTTTGGAAAAATCTGTCTTTAGTGTTAGTTTCAATACAAGTCTCCTGATGGTCGGGAGGTTCACCATGTGAAGTACATTGAAGATCCCGATCTATGACAGCAGATAAATTACCTTCATTACAGGTATAAGGCAGAATCAGGGAATGTGTGAGTGTTGGGTGGGGGGAGGGGGATCGTCTGCCGGGGCGAGGTGTATTGATGTCGAGTGGACTCGGTGCGCACTGCTTGCAGTTATATAAATGCATCCGATTGGAATTGGTGGTCAATGCAAAACAAACACTTGTTTGTGAAAGGACAGGCATGACCCTTGCAGACCAGCCCAGAGCAAGTTACATTCGTCTGATAAATGGAATCCAGCACCAAAGTACATGTCCTCAGAGAGCGACCTTCAATGGTAGGATAGGAAGGGCCACAACTGCTAGGAAAAGCAGCACAAACCAACACTGCAGTCTGGAGGCCAGCCTACTGGTCAGCCTGGAGGCCAGCCTACTGGTCCGTCTGGAGGCCAGCCTACTGGTCCGTCTGGAGGCCAGCCTACTGGTCCGTCTGGAGGCCAGCCTACTGGTCCGTCTGGAGGCCAGCCTACAGGTCCGTCTGGAGGCCAGCCTACTGGTCCGTCTGGAGGCCAGCCTACTGGTCCGTCTGGAGGCCAGCCTACTGGTCCGTCTGGAGGCCAGCCTACTGGTCCGTCTGGAGGCCAGCCTACAGGTCCGTCTGGAGGCCAGCCTACTGGTCCGTCTGGAGGCCAGCCTACTGGTCCGTCTGGAGGCCAGCCTACTGGTCCGTCTGGAGGCCAGCCTACTGGTCCGACTGGAGGCCAGCCTACTGGTCCGTCTGGAGGCCAGCCTACAGGTCCGTCTGGAGGCCAGCCTACTGGTCAGCCTGGAGGCCAGCCTACTGGTCAGCCTGGAGGCCAGCCTACTGGTCAGCCTGGAGGCCAGCCTACTGGTCCGTCTGGAGGCCAGCCTACTGGTCCGTCTGGAGGCCAGCCTACTGGTCCGTCTGCAGGCCAGCCTACTGGTCCGTCTGCAGGCCAGCCTACGGGTCCGTCTGCAGGCCAGCCTACGGGTCCGCCTGGAGGCCAGCCTACGGGTCCGCCTGGAGGCCAGCCTACGGGTCCGCCTGGAGGCCAGCCTACGGGTCCGCCTGGAGGCCAGCCTACGGGTCCGCCTGGAGGCCAGCCTACGGGTCCGTCTGGAGGCCAGCCTACGGGTCCGTCTGGAGGCAGAGCAGAATTAGAGCAAGGTGCTTCTATTCCTGGGCCCCTGAAGATAGGATAAAGCCACTAGACCAACGACAATCAGAGGCCTCCACACAATACTGCTTGTGATCGTTCTCACAACCCATGCATAGGAAAGTGTGTGAAGACTGACAATTAACAAAAGGAAAGCTACAGGTCTATGACATCATCACACTATAAACCACCGCCCCAGCACACTTGCAGAGGCCATGCTACAACACACGGCTGGTCCTACTAAATAGGCAAGCATTGTTTAAAGCTGAACTCATTGGATTCAGCCACTTTGTAAGACGTGCCAGCATACTATAAGTTCAATCCAGAGGGGTGCAGGACACCTAATGGACTTATCTCTTTCATTTACATCTGACAGTTTTACGGAGTTCCAGGAGTGCAGCTAGTGCAACACTCCTGGGGCTCCCATAAGACACTGTCCTTTTACAAACAGCAGTTCTGCCCACCCCTCCTTCCCATTCATAGGAGGCTTTGTAAAAAAAAAAAAAAAAAAAAATGTGCTGGCATACTATGAGTCAAGTCCAATGGGGTGCATGCCACCAACATCTGACAGTTTTATAAACCTCCATCTCATTGTTTAAACCTGAACTCCTTGAATTCAGCCACTTTGTAAAATGTGCCGGCATACTATGAGTTAAGTCCAACGGGGTGCATACCACCTAATGGACTTATCTCTTTCATTTAAATCTGACAGTTTTACAGAGCTCCAGGAGTGCAGTTATTGCAACACTCCTGGGGCTCCAACAAGACAGATGTTGCCCTCTCAGTCACAGGAGCTCTACTCGCCCCTCCCCTCCCCTCCGCCGCCCATTCGCAGAAGCCTTTGTATATAAAACAAAGCACTCTGAAATTGGGGAGGGGCCAGCGTAGCAGCTGCAGGAGTTGAGATCAGAGGGTCCAGTGTCAGAGGGCCAGAAGAGTATCGATAGTTATCCTCCCGAAGCTCCGTAAAACTGTCAGATGTAAATGAAAGTTCACATGGCGGCATGCACCCTGCTGGATTTAAAGTGGTTCTAAAAAGGCAGAAGGTGTTTTTTTTTTTGTTTTTTTTAACTTTAATGCTTTCTCTGCATCAAGGTTAAAAAAAAAAAAAAAAAAAACCCTTCTGTGTGCAGCACCCCCAGTTTTTATACTTACCTGTGCTAACATTCTCTCCCAGTACCCAAGGGCAGGCCAGAGCCCATAGTGGTGGTTCCATGAACTGGTATGAGTGCCCAAAGACAGAACATGTATGACGGACCACATGTATACATACAGATTTCTAGTTAATTTATGTGTCTGAAATGTAAACTTCGGCTTCATACAAAACTGATTTGTTGTTGTTGGAAGTCCTCTGGAGGTGTTTCGGTTTTGTGGAGTACCTGGTGGAAGTATAAAGTCTCTCCCTGTACTGCATGTACTGCATGTACTACATAGAGATCCTAGATATACATTACTGCTAGAATAACAACATCAGATTCTTTCCAATCAAGATTCAGCCAACAGATTACAAAAATATTACCAATGATAATCTTCAGTTGTGGAGACGATTCAAAACTCAAATTGTAAAATTCACATTACTAAATAAAAAAAAAAAAAAAAGTTTGATTTTGTCTTTTTTTTGGTAAGAAAAAAAAAATAAAAATAAAAAAAATTCTACGACATGGACTCCTCTGTTTCAGCTGAACTTGAATCTTTGAGCTGAAATGATTCTTCTAAAGGGAGCTCTGTAGAGGGGCCACTGCTTCCGCTCGAGCTATCCATAAACATGTGAGGAATCTCACTCCCGAAATAAATCTTGCTGTTGGCTGCAATGGCCTGGTACTTCATGAGCTGCAGGTATTCAGGAGTCAGCTTCAACTGCAGAGAGAAGAACAGAGGAAACAAAGATGGAGGTTTATTCCTGGGGGTGGGCACAACGATGGACAAGAAGAACAACAACAGTGATTGTTACTTAAGAAAAAGAACTGATCATTTACAAACATGTTATACTTACCCTGGAAAGATTTAGCACAGAGCAGCCGCGATCCTCCTCTTCTCAGGCCGGCTGCCGGCTCTCCCACCTCTGCCAAGTGCCGACCATAGCAAGCCAATTACTATGGGGGGGGGGCACTCGTGTCTGCTACCTCCCGAGGTGGCTCTGTGTGCCCCCCCCCCCCACTCCAAAGCACCTTGTCCCCATGTTGATGGGGACAAGGGCCTCTTCCCCACAACACTGGGTTGTGGGGGGCTGTGGGCGGGAGGGCTTATCGGAATCTGGAAGCCCCATTTACCAAGGGTGGCCCAGATCCCAGCCCCCTCCCCCTGTGTGAATGGGTACATAGCACCTCTACCCATTCACCAAAAAGTAATGAACAGAAAAGAGTTTTTGGCAAATCCTTTTTTTTTTTTTTAAGTGTCCCCCGATGTAAATCCATCGTCCATCACGCCGACCTGAAAAAACAAAAAATGCTCTCCTCCCGGGACGGCCTCCCACCGAATGCCTCCTGTACGCAATTACATTTCTTATACAAGGGGTGGGGCCACCTGGCTGCGCCACCCAGAGGCTCCACGCCCTTCTGACATCACAGACCGATGCATGCAACTTCAGAAGAGGGCGATGCCACCAAGTGACATCCCCAGGTGGCCCCGCCCCTTACCTGTATAAGAAATGTCAAAGCGCAGAGGAGGTATCAGGCAGGAGGCAAGAGCATTTTTTTTTTTTTGGGTAGGGGTGATTGACGATGGATTTACATCGGGGGGACACAATTTTATTTTTTTTTTTAATAAAGAATTCGTCAAAAACTTGTCTCTTGTGTATTACCTTTTGACACTTGTAGACCCTGACAACCCCAGCCCAGGGTTGGGGGGGGGGGGGGGGGGGGGGGAGACCCTTGTCCCCATTAACATGGGGGATGAGGTGCTTTGGGGTGGGCAGAACCCTACCTCTAACTTATAAGGGGCTCCACAGTGAAAGCACATGCATTCTGATGAGATAGATGAAGGCAGATGGACTCTTTAAAAAAAAAAAGGTACAGTGGCACATTGAACACCCAGCATGTAGCACAATGGCTGCAAAGATATCAATGCGTTGCCTGACCTCAAATCAAGCATTATAAAAAAAAAAATAAAAAATGTGCTTCCACTGTGGATCCTCTTATAAGTTAGCGGAAGGGTCTACAGATCACCGGGTCCCTTGCCGGGGCCTGTAGCTTATGCATGCATTTGCAAATTTGTGCAACTTAACCCCTGTTTTTAAACGCATACCATTAGACAGATTGATCTGGTTGGTCGCAGGCTGGTTGGCAAGTAGAGCTTGGAATTTTTCCTTGGCTTTGCGTTGCGTTGCCTTCCAATGCTCCTTGCTACAAAGGCCAGTTATAGGTGAGTGCAGTGGCACATTTTTTTGTATACCAGTTTAGAGTTACAGAGGAGGTGTAGTGCTAAATTTAGTGCTTTCACTCCAACGATCGCGGCGATACCTCACATGTGGTTTGAAAACCGTTTACATATGCGGGCGCAACTTACGCACGCGTTCGCTTCTGCGCGCGAGCTCAGCGGGACGGGGCACTTTAAATTATTCTTTTTCTTATTTATTTTACGTCGGCAGAATGGCACAGACAGGCAGGAGGGGTTAAAAAAACTAATTTTTTGGATCACTTTTATTCCTATTACAAGGAATGTAAACATCCCTGGTAATATATAAAAAAAAAAAAAGCATGACAGGACCTCTTTAAAATATGAGATCTGGGGGGTCAAAAAGACCTAATGTCTCATATTTACACCTAAATGCAATAAAAAAAATTAAAAAATAAATAACATTTATTTTTCCCTTTTAAGGCCTTTGGGGGGGGAAGTGACGTTTGACGTCGCTTCCTTCATCCAATGTTATGGAGCCGAGCGGGGGCCATCTTTCCTTTACCCGACTCACAGCCTCAGAGGCGACTCCGGTAAGTGGCGGAGATGCCCGGAATATGGTGGGGGGGGGCCTCACCTCTCCTGCCACCGATAAAAGTGATCTCGCGGCAAAATCAACCGCGGAGACCACCTTTATTTTAAAGAGGACCGCCCACTGTTTCAGAAAATACCGGGGTTATGGCAGCTATCTTGTGCCATAACAACAGTATTCAATGTCAAAGTAACAATGTATTACGACGGCGGGCGGTCCGAAAGTTGTTAAAGCTTCAAAAAAGCATCAAAAACACATAAAAAAAAGCATGATGAAGCGGTGGGCGCTTTAATGTACGTTAAAGTTGAAGAAAAGTGTAAACAAGCCCTTCCACAGGTTAGTAAGTAAAAGGTGTTAGGAGTGGGGGCGGGGAGTTGGGGGGGGGGGGCGGGGTTGTACAGTAGTTCGGGCCATCTCGGTATTCTACTTTAACCACTTCTGGACCGGCTCACGACGAAATACGTCGGCTGTTGGAAGAGGAATATCGTTATGGCAGCAGATAACTCTTCTTCAGCCGGCGGTCTGCTTTCAGCAAGTGGTCTCTGCGGCGGAAGATAACTTTTAACCCGTGGCGGGAGAGGGCCCCCCACCTCCTGACACGCTCCGGTGGTCTCCGCCACTTACCGGAGCGGTTGGAAGCGGCGAAGACGATTGGGTCCTCTCTCCTGTTTGGCTGCTGAGTGAGGGAAAGATGACCCCCCCCCACTCGGCTCCATAGCATTGACTGTCGGAAGTGACATCAAACGCCACTTCTCCCCAATGCTCTTAAAAGGAGAATTTTTTTTAATCAAATTAAATTACTTTTTATTTTTTTTATTGCTTTTAAATGTAAATATGAGATGTGACGTCTTTTTGACCCCCCAGATCTCATATATAAAAGAGGACCTGTCATGCTTTTTTTCTATTACAAGGGATGTTTACATTTCTTGTAATAGGAATAAAAGCGACCCAAATTTTATTTTTTTTTAAAAAGGACGGTGTCAAAATAGTGAGGTATTGCCGCAATCGTTAGAGCGACAGCAATTCTAGCCCTGGACCTCCACTTTTAAATGTCGTCTATGGAGATTAAGGGTAAAAGTTTGTCGACATTCCAGGAACGGGCGCAATTTTGAAGTGTGACATGTTGGGTATCAATTTACTCGGTGTAACATTATCTCTCACAATATAAAAATAAAATAAAAAAATTGGGGCTAAATAACTTTACTGTTGTCTTACTTTTTAATTCAAAAAAAGTGTATTTTTTTCCAAAAAACTACCACCATTTTATTCTCTAGGGTGTTTGGAATTTTATATATATATAGTTTGGGGTTCCAAGTAATTTTTTAGCAAAAAAAAAAAACCCTGATTTTAACTTGTAAACGCCAAATCTCAAAACGAGGCTCGGTCAGTGGTTGATGAATACTGGAGGAAAATTCAAAGATCGTATATAGAATATAAATAGAAGAGGAGGGGAGAGAGGGAGAGAAGGGAGACGGAGAGGGAGAGAAGGGAGAGAGGAGAGGGAGAGAAGGGAGACGGAGAGGGAGAGAAGGGAGACGGAGAGGGAGAGAAGGGAGACGGAGAGGGAGACGGAGAGGGAGACGGAGAGGGAGAAGAAAAGGGAGACGGAGAGGGAGAAGAAAAGGGAGACGGAGAGGGAGACGGAGAGGGAGAAGAAAAGGGAGACGGAGAGGGAGAAGAAAAGGGAGACGGAGAGGGAGACGGAAAGGGAGAGAAGGGAGACGGAGAGGGAGAAGAAAAGGGAGAGAGAGAAGGGAGACGGAGAGGGAGAAGAGAAGGGAGACGGAGAGGGAGAGAAGGGAGACGGAGAGGGAGAGAAGGGAGACGGAGAGGGAGAGAAGGGAGACGGAGAGGGAGAGAAGGGAGACGGAGAGGGAGAGGGAGAAGGGAGACGGAGAGGGAGAGAAGGGAGACGGAGAGGGAGAGAAGGGAGACGGAGAGGGAGAGAAGGGAGACGGAGAGGGAGAGAAGGGAGACGGAGAGGGAGAGAAGGGAGACGGAGAGGGAGAGAAGGGAGACGGAGAGGGAGAGAAGGGAGACGGAGAGGGAGAGAAGGGAGACGGAGAGGGAGAGAAGGGAGACGGAGAGGGAGAGAAGGGAGACGGAGAGGGAGAGAAGGGAGACGGAGAGGGAGAGAAGGGAGACGGAGAGGGAGAGAAGGGAGACGGAGAGGGAGAGAAGGGAGAGAGAGGGAGAGAAGGGAGACGGAGAGGGAGAGAAGGGAGACGGAGAGGGAGAGAAGGGAGACGGAGAGAGAGAGAGAAGGGAGACGGAGAGGGAGAGGAGAGAGAAGGGAGACGGAGACGGAGAGGGAGAGGGAGAGAAGGGAGACGGAGAGGGAGAGGGAGAGGGAGAGAAGGGAGAGGGAGAGGGAGAGGGGAGAGGAGAGAGAAGGGAGACGGAGAGGGAGAGAGAAGGGAGACGGAGACGGAGAGGGAGAGGGAGAGAAGGGAGACGGAGACGGAGAGGGAGAGGGAGAGAAGGGAGACGGAGACGGAGAGGGAGAGGGAGAGAAGGGAGACGGAGACGGAGAGGGAGAGAAGGGAGACGGAGACGGAGAGGGAGAGGGAGAGAAGGGAGACGGAGAGGGGAGAGGGAGAGAAGGGAGACGGAGACGGAGAGGGAGAGAAGGGAGACGGAGAGGGAGAGAAGGGAGACGGAGAGGGAGAGAAGGGAGACGGAGAGGGAGAGAAGGGAGACGGAGAGGGAGAGGGAGAGAAGGGAGACGGAGAGGGAGAGGGAGAGAAGGGAGACGGAGAGAGGGAGAGAAGGGAGACGGAGACGGAGAGGGAGAGAAGGGAGACGGAGACGGAGAGAGAGAGGAGAGGGAGAGGGAGAGAAGGGAGACGGAGAGGGAGAGGGAGAGAAGGGAGACGGAGACGGAGAGGGAGAGGGAGAGAAGGGAGACGGAGAGAGAGAGGGAGGGAGAGGGAGAGAAGGGAGACGGAGAGGGAGAGGGAGACGGAGAGGGAGAGAAGGGAGACGGAGAGAAGGGAGACGGAGAGGGAGAGGGAGAGAAGGGAGACGGAGAGGGGAGAGGGAGAGAAGGGAGACGGAGAGGGAGAGGGAGAGAAGGGAGACGGAGAGGGAGAGAAGGGAGACGGAGACGGAGAGGGAGAGAAGGGAGACGGAGAGAGGGAGAGAAGGGAGACGGAGAGGGAGAGAAGGGAGACGGAGAGGGAGAGAAGGGAGACGGAGAGGGAGACGGAGAGGGAGAAGAAAAAGGGAGACGGAGAGGGAGACGGAGAGGGAGAAGAAAAGGGAGACGGAGAGGGAGACGGAAAGGGAGAGAAGGGAGACGGAGAGGGAGAAGAAAAGGGAGAGGGAGAGAAGGGAGACGGAGAGGGAGAGAAGGGAGACGGAGAGGGAGAGAAGGGAGACGGAGAGGGAGAGAAGGGAGACGGAGAGGGAGAGAAGGGAGACGGAGAGGGAGAGAAGGGAGACGGAGAGGGAGAGAAGGGAGACGGAGAGGGAGAGAAGGGAGACGGAGAGGGAGAGAAGGGAGACGGAGAGGGAGAGAAGGGAGACGGAGAGGGAGAGAAGGGAGACGGAGAGGGAGAGAAGGGAGACGGAGAGGGAGAGAAGGGAGACGGAGAAGGGAGAGAGAGGGAGAGAGGAGGGGACGGAGAGAGAGAGAGAAGGGAGACGGAGAGGGAGAGAAGGAGGAGGGAGAGGGAGAGAAGGGAGACGGAGAGGGAGAGGGAGAGGGAGAGGGAGAGAAGGGAGACGGAGAGGGAGAGGGAGACGGAGAGGGAGAGAAGGGAGACGGAGAGAAGGGAGACGGAGAGGGAGAGGGAGAGAAGGGAGACGGAGAGGGAGAGGGAGAGAAGGGAGACGGAGAGGGAGAGAAGGGAGACGGAGAGGGAGAGAAGGGAGACGGAGAGGGAGAGAAGGGAGACGGAGAGGGAGACGGAGAGGGAGAAGAAAAAGGGAGACGGAGAGGGAGACGGAGAGGGAGAAGAAAAGGGAGACGGAGAGGGAGACGGAAAGGGAGAGAAGGGAGACGGAGAGGGAGAAGAAAAGGGAGACGGAGAGGGAGAAGAAAAGGGAGAGGGAGAGAAGGGAGACGGAGAGGGAGAGAAGGGAGACGGAGAGGGAGAGAAGGGAGACGGAGAGGGAGAGAAGGGAGACGGAGAGGGAGAAGAAAAGGGAGAGGGAGAGAAGGGGGAGACGGAGAGGGAGAGAAGGGAGACGGAGAGGGAGAGAAGGGAGACGGAGAGGGAGAGAAGGGAGACGGAGAGAGAGGGAGAGAAGGGAGACGGAGAGGGAGAGAAGGGAGACGGAGAGGGAGAGAAGGGAGACGAGTGAGAGGAGGGAGAGGGAGAGAGAGGGAGAGGAGGAGAGGGAGAGAAGGGAGACGGAGAGGGAGAGAAGGGAGACGGAGAGGGAGAGAACGAGTAGAGAGAGGAGGGAGACGGAGGAGAGAGGAGAGAGAGGGGAGACGGAGAGCGGGAGAGAAGGGAGAGGAGGGAGAGAGGAGACGTAGAGAGGGAGAGAAGAGAGGAGACGGAGAGGGAGAGGGAGGGAGAGAAGAGAGAAAGAGGAGAGGAGAGAGAGAGAGAGAGAAGGAAGATAGAGAGAAGGAGAAGAAGGGAGAGAGAAAGAGAGAAGAGACGAGAAGGAGAAGTAGAAGAGAAGGAAGAGGAGGAAGAAGGAGAGAACGAGAGAGAAGAAGGAGAAAGAGGAGATAAGAGAGAGGAGGAGAGAGAGGAAGAGAGAGAGAGAGAGGGGAGAGAAGAGAGAAAGTGAGAAAGAGAGAGGAAGGATAGAGAGAGGAGAGAGAAGAATGAGAGAGAAGAGAGGAGAGGGAGAGAAGAGAGATGAGAGGAGAAGGGAGAGAGACGGAGGAGAGAGAGGGAGAAGGAGAGGAAGAGAGGGAGAGAAGTGGAGAGAGAGGGAGGGAGTGAGAGAGAGAGGGAGAGAAGGGAGACGGAGAGGGAGAGAAGGGAGAGGGAGACGGAGAGGGAGAGGGAGAGAGGGAGGGAGAAGGGAGGGAGAGGGAGGGAGAAAGAGGGAGAGAGAGAGAGGGAGAGAAGGGAGACGGAGAGAGAGAGAAGGAGAGACGGAGAGGGAGAGGGAGAGAAGGGAGAAGGAGACGGAGAGGGAGAGAAGAGGGAGAGAGAGGGGAGAAGGGAGACGGGAGAGGGAGAGAGAGGGAGACGGAGACGGAGAGGGAGAGAAGGGAGACGGAGACGGAGAGGGAGAGAAGGGAGACGGAGAGGGAGAGAAGGGAGACGGAGAGGGAGAGAAGGGAGACGGAGAGAGGGAGAGAAGGGAGACGGAGAGGGAGAGGGAGAGAGGGAGAGCGGAGAGGGAGAGGGAGAGAAGGGAGACGGAGAGGGAGAGAAGGGAGACGGAGACGGAGAGGGAGAGAAGGGAGACGGAGAGGGAGAGAAGGGAGAGGAGAGAGGGAGAGAAGGGAGACGGAGAGGGAGAGGGAGAGAAGGGAGACGGAGAGGGAGAGGGAGAGAAGGGAGACGGAGACGGAGAGGGAGAGGGAGAGGGAGAGAAGGGAGACGGAGAGGGAGAGGGAGAGAAGGGAGAGAAGGGAGACGGAGAGGGAGAGGGAGAGAAGGGAGACGGAGAGGGAGAGGGAGAGAAGGGAGACGGAGAGGGAGAGGGAGAGAAGGGAGACGGAGAGGGAGAGGGAGAGAAGGGAGACGGAGAGGGAGAGAAGGGAGACGGAGAGGGAGAGGGAGAGAAGGGAGACGGAGAGGGAGAGGGAGAGAAGGGAGACGGAGAGGGAGAGAAGGGAGACGGAGAGGGAGAGGGAGAGAAGGGAGACGGAGAGGGAGAGGGAGAGAAGGGAGACGGAGAGGGAGAGGGAGAGAAGGGAGACGGAGACGGAGAGGGAGAGAAGGGAGACGGAGAGGGAGAGGGAGAGAAGGGAGACGGAGAGAGGGAGAGGGAGAGAAGGGAGACGGAGAGGGAGAGGGAGAGAAGGGAGACGGAGAGGGAGAGGGAGAGAAGGGAGACGGAGAGGGAGAGGGAGAGAAGGGAGACGGAGAGGGAGAGGGAGAGGGAGAGAAGGGAGACGGAGAGGGAGAGGGAGAGAAGGGAGACGGAGAGGGAGAGAAGGGAGACGGAGAGGGAGAGAAGGGAGACGGAGAGGGAGAGAAGGGAGACGGAGAGAAGGGAGAGGGAGAGGGAGAGAAGGGAGACGGAGAGGGAGAGAAGGGAAGGGAGACGGAGAGGGAGAGAAGGGAAGGGAGACGGAGAGGGAGAGAAGGGAGACGGAGAGGGAGAGAAGGGAGAAGAAGAAGAGGGAGAAGAAGAAGAGGGAGAAGAAGAAGAGGGAGAAGAAGAAGAGGGAGACGAAGGAGAAGAGGGAGAAGGAGAAGGAGGGAGAAGGCGGCGTTACCTGATTTGCCTCGGCTGTTTTCTGCGAGGTGTAAAACTCGGCATCAGCTTTTGCCCTCATTCTGGCCAGGAAAGCGGAATCTGTGGGGAAAGGAAATTCCAAACTGAAGACATCTATAGATTATCAATTTTCAATAAACGATTATTTCTTGTAGCTGAAGCAATACTGATTGGTTACAATAACTGACTTTCTGATGAGCGACGTGTCTCTGAATGTAGTGAATCCACAGGATAAGCACAACAGCCAGGTGATTAGTATTCTTAGAGGAAGTAAAAAATGTCATCCCCTACATTTCTCTCATTACATATTTACTTTACTAAAGATTGTAAAAGGTAAATAAAAAATAAAATAAAAAAAACAACCAACATGTCTATACTTACCTACTCTGTGCAATGAAATGGCACACAGAGCAGGCGGGAACCTCCTCTTTTTGGGTCCCCCCCCCCCACCGCCGCTCCTAGCCACTCCTCTCTGGCCACGGCCCCCACGGGAAGCCACTTTCATTGACACAGACAGCAAGACTCGGCCACGCCCCCCCGCTTCCTCGTCACTGGCTTTGATTGACAGCCCTAGGAGCCAATGTCTCCTGATGCCCCATCAAAGCCAGCAAGACCCGGTAGTGAGAGGAGAAAAGATCTGCAGATGTGCGCGGTGCCAGATCGAATAAGTTCTCAGGGAGGTAAAGGGGGAGGGGAGCTAAGGGGGGCTGTGCCGACATCTAAACATTTTTTTATCTTCATGCAAGGAATGCATGAAGGTAAAAAACTTTTAGACTTAACAACCCCTTCAAAGTATTGGGGCACTTTCACACTACCAGCACCCGGGCGTTGGCGGTAAAGCACCGCTATATTTAGCAACGATTTACCGTCGTTTTTGAACCCCTTTTGGCCGCTTTTAACTTGATTTAAATTGATTTCAATGGGCAGGGGCGCTTTAGGAGCGATGTATTCACCGCCCCTACAGCCCTGACTGTACAGAAGCTGCTTGCAGGATTTTTTTTTTGATGTCCTGCCAGCGCACCGCTCCAGTGTGAGAACGCCTGGGCCTTCACACTGTGATTGCAGCTTTTTTCAGGCGCTTTACAGGCGCTATTTATTAGCGCTAGAGCGCCTGAACCGGGATCTTAGCGTCTGTTCGGAGGGGCACTGGCACCGCCGGATTACACAGAGTGGGGATCTCCCGCTTACCCGGCGACCACTGTCATACCAAGTCCCACCTCCTGGACCGGCTCCTATGATGGAAATCACACTGGTCTAATCCAGGGACGTGCAACATCCATCATAGGAGCCGGTCCAGGAGGCGGGACTTGGTATGACAGTGGCCACCGGGTAAGCGGGAGATCCTCGCTCTGTGTAATCCGACGGCTCTCCTCTCTCCCCATGCACTGGTGGGGCTGCATCCGATGGGCACTGGTGGGGCTGCATCCGATGGGCACTGGTGGGGCTGCATCCGATGGGCACTGGTGGGGCTGCATCCGATGGGCACTGGTGGGGCTGCATCCGATGGGCACTGGTGGGGCTGCATCCGATGGGCACTGGTGGGGCTGCATCCGATGGGCACTGGTGAGGCTGCATCCGATGCTCTGGGGCTGCTATAAAATTCCAGGGCTGGTTTTTATTCCCAGTCCGGTCCTGGCTTTATCACTATCCTTCAATAAAAGACAGTTTTTTGGGCATTATCAGTCAGATTTATAATATCAATGCCAAAATATCACCATTCCTGCCAGGGGAACCCATCTGTCCTTCACCCCAAACAGCTCATCACTTTGCTCTGAAGACAGAGACCTTGAAGATATATTGCCTTCTATGGAAAGCAGTGACGCCCCGGTCTGTGTCCGGCCATATGGGGCAGATAATGGGAAAGTTACTAAAATCATGAGAAGGTATCGGCCACTATTGGGGGCGGTTGTAAAGGCTTTTTTCCATGTTAGACGTGCCTGCTCTGTGCAATGGTACTGCACAGAGCAGCCCTGAACCACCTTTTCCGGGGTCCCCTGCAGACGGGTCTAGGCTCATCTTCAGCAAGTTGCCTGCTATGGAGGGCAAGCCTGCGGGCTCGATCCCGAGCCAGTCTGTGTGCATCTATTGCCACACACAGCGCAGTTCAGCCCTGTGCCCCGCTCTCTGCTCACACCATTTGATTGACAGCAGCAGGAGCAAATGGCTCCCACTGTTGCCTCTGGGAGCTGGGAGGAGAGAGCCGCCGCAGATAGGCACAGCACCGGATCGAGAGCGGGCTCAGGTAAGTATACAGGGGAGCGTGAGGGGGACGATACAAATACGAAGACCCCTTTCACACTGCCAGCGTTTTTCAGGCACTACAGCGAACAGGCACTAAAAATAGCGCCTGTAAAAAAACTGGCCCCAAAGAAGTCCTTCCAGCAGCTTCTGAACTCACTGCTCCTCCACCACTGCTCCCCATAGAAATCAATGGGGCAGCGCTGCGATACCGGCGGCGTTGTGCGGGGGGATTTAACCCCTTTTCGGCCGCAAGCAGGGGGGTTAAAACCGCCCCCGATATCGGCCGAATAGCGACGGTAAAGCGGCGCTAAAAATAGCGGCCGACGCCCGGGGTGGCTCGGTGTGAAAAACCCTCTAAAACATTTTATACCTTAATGCAGGGAATGCCTTTGGAACCACTTTAACCACTTCAATACCGGGCACTTTCGCACCTTCCTGCCCAGGCCAATTTTCAGCGTTCTCTCTCACTTTTTAACCACTTTCAGCCCCGGACCAATTTGCAGCCAAAGGACCAGGCCCCTTTTTGCGATTCGGCACTGCGTCGCTTTAACTGACAATTGCGCGGTCGTGCGACGTGGCTCCCAAACAAAATTGGCGTCCTTTTTTTCCCACAAATAGAGATTTCTTTTGGTGGTATTTGATCACCCCTGCCGGTTTTATTTTTTGCGCTATAAACAAAAATAGAGCGACAATTTTGAAAAAAATGCAATATTTTTTACTTTTTGCTATAATAAATATCCCCAAAAAAATATATAAAAAAACATTTTTTTCCTCAGTTTAGGCCGATACGTATTCTTCTACATATTTTTGGTAAAAAAAAACCAAAAAAAACGCAATTAGCGATTATTGATTGGTTTGCGCAAAAGTTATAGCGTTTACAAAATAGGGGATAGTTTTATAGCATTTTTATTAATATATATTTTTTTTTTACTAGTAATGGCGGCAATCAGCGATTTTTTTTGTGACTGCGACATTATGGCGGACAGAGCGGACATTTTTGACACATTTTTGGGACCATTGTCATTTATACAGAAATCAGTGCTATTTAAATAGCACTGATTCCTATGTAAATGACAGTGGCAGTGAAGGAGTTAAACACTAGGGGGCGGGAGGAGTCAGTGTGACGTGTTGTGTTTTTTTTTTTTTTACAGTAGGGGGCGTGTCTGACGTCTGACGTCACTGATCGGCTGTTCCCGATGACAGGGAACAGCCGATCAGTGACAGGCAGTATAGAAAGCGCGGGGAGAGGTTTGTTTATACAGACCTCTCCCCGTTCTTCAGCTCTGTGACCCGATCGCAGGACACCAGCGGCGATCGGGTCCGCTGGTCCGGTGGCCGGGGTCACGGAGCTCCCGACCGGGTCGCGAGCGCGACCCCACGGCTAGGCAATTAAAGGGGGATGTATATATACGTGCTTTTGCCTAGCCGTGCCATTCTGCCGACGTATATGTGCAGGAGGCGGTCGGGAAGCGGTTAAATGACAATTGCGTGTTCATGCAACACTGTACACAAACTCAATTTTTATAAATGGAGCTTTATTTTGGTGGCATTTGATCACCTCTGCGGTATTTATTTTTTGCTAAACGAAAAAAATAAAAAAAAAAGACCGAAAATTTTGAAAAAAATGTAAAGTTTCTTTGTTTTTGTTAGAGCGTTTTGTAAATAAGTAAGTTTTCTCTTTCACTGATAAGGTGGCACCAATGAGATGGCACTGATGGGTACATATGGGTGGCACTGATAGACGGCAATGCTGGGCACTGATAGATTTCACTGATAGGCATCACTGGTGGCACTGGCAGGCATTTTTCATTGGCACTGATTGGCAGCTGCCTGGGCACTGATTGGCATTTCCCTGGTGGTCCAGTGTGGTGGCCATCCCCGGTGGTCCTGGCGGCATCCTGGTGGTTCTGGGCGGGCACATGAGGGGGGGCTGCGGTGATAAACAAACAATCAGCACAGACCCTGCCCACCCCCCCCCCCCCCCCAGCAGCTGATCGGCTCTCCTCTACTCACGTCTGTCAGATGCGAATGAGGAAAATCCGATCAACGGCTCTTCCTGTTTACATCGTGATCTACCGTGATTGGACACGGCTGATCATGTGGTAAAGAGTCTCCATCAGAGACTCTTTACCTAGGAGCGGAGTTGCGGTGTATCAGACTGACACCCCGCAACAACGATCCCCGTCCCCGGGGGGGGGGGGGCGCGCAGCGGCTTGTTATCCTGATCACGTCCGGTCAGGATATCGCAACCACTTTCCCGCCGTCATTTTGCTATATGGCGGGCGGCAAGTGGTTGAGGAGGGATGCAGTTTTGCAAAACCGAAGATCATGGAAAGATAAAGTTACCTTTTTTGACTTACCTGGACACACTATAAAGCCAATTATGGGCATTTCTTATTTTTAGGTGTATGGAGGTTTCCGTTGGGACCGGGGACTGAACCCACGACCTCTGCTGCGTCTGGCAGTAGATCTTCTTGCTGAGCCACCTCAGATGCTGGACAGCTCTGTGCCTGAATCCTTAGACAGATGTATTTTTTATCTAGTTTCTGGTGAACCTTGAACTCTTTGCCCCTCCCACGAGCTTCCCATTTAAGCCGCGTCTCTGCACTTCCTGTTTGCCAGATTATTGTGCTCTCTCCAGCCAACATTTTACTCCTTTCACTCTTGCTGCTCTCCATATCTTTGCTACCACTCATTACCGACCTTTGGCTTGGACTATGCTTCTGCTTGACACAAACCTGCGACCTCTTGTTACTGACCTTTGGTTTGGACTACGCTTCTGCTTGACCCCTCTTGTTACTGACCTTTGGCTTGTTCCTGGACTATGTTTCTCCTTGATCCCAGGAAGGGTGAGGAAGAGGTCAGACCTCGAAATGCGTTAGCCTATTTGGTCTTCACCTCCAGGCATGTGATTTGATGTATTATAGACTGAACAATGCTGTACCATGTGAGGAGCCTTGATGTTGCATTATGTGATGAGCTCTGATTGAATTGACCATTTGTAATTCTAATACTTACCATATTTATCTAATAAAATTCATGGTTTTAGGATAATGCACTAGATCTGTCCGCCCTTTCTTTCTCTTTCTTGTGGTTCTCCTTGACCCCAACCTGTGACCTCGTTACCAACCTTTGCCTTGTTTACTGACTATGCTTCTGCTTGACCCCAACCCGCAACCCCCTTTGTCACAGACCATTGTCTTGTTTACTGACTACACTTCTCCTTGACCCCAACCCCTTGTCAACGACCTTTGCCTTGTTTACTGACTATGCTTCTGCTTGATCCCAACCTAAGACCTTGTTACCAACCTTTGCTTCTGCTTGACCCCAACCCGCAAACCCCTTGTCACCGACCATTGCCTTGTTTACAGACTACGCTTCTGCTTGATCCCAACCTGTGACCTCATTACCAAACTTTGCCTTGTTTACTGACTATGCTACTGCTTGACCCCAACCCGCAACCCCTTGTCACCGACCATTGTCTTGTTTACTGACTATGCTTCTGCTTGATCCCAACCTGTGACCCGATTACCAACCTTTGCCTTGTTTACTGACTATGCTTCTGCTTGATCGCAACCTGTGACCCTATTACGAACCTTTGCCTTGTTTACTGACTATGCTTCTGCTTGACCCCAACCTGCAAACCCCTTGTCACCGACCATTGCCTTGTTTACAGACTACGCTTCTCCTTGAACCCAACCCATTGTCACTGATCTTTGCCTTGTTTACTGACTACGCTTCTTCTTGACCCAAACCCGCAACCCCTTGTCACCGACCTTTGGCTTGTTTACCGAATATGCTTCTGCTTGACCCCAACCTGCGACCTCTTGTTACTGAACTTTGGCTTGTTTACCGACTATGCTTCTGCTTGATCCTTACCTGCTATATCTGCTACTGGACCCCGGCTTGCTCACCTCCTGGTGGGGTGATCCTGAGCACTGCGACCTTGTACTAACACGCAGCAAAACCCATCCCCACCATCAGAAGCTCTGGTGAATACCGGTTACTACTTAGACCCCGCACCTTGGGTGAGCCCAGGTCATCTGCCAGGGTGACCTGCTTGTGTACTTATCCTGCTGGTCAGTGGGAGCCTCTCTACTGCTAAAGCTACTGGTCTCAGAGCCTGACCCCTGACTGTTTCCTTGCCACCATTTTTTATTTACAACGATAGAAAAAGAGGAGGATTCACTCACCTTCAATTTCAGAGATCGTCTTCTCGGTTTCTTTTTCCATCACCTTCTGTCCAAATTTAATCTCTGCGACTTGGGCCACTTTCTCTGCCTCTGTATTTCCAGAAAGGGAAAGATTAACGTATGTAATAACACCTCCGCCCCCATACTGCGCATGCAAGGGTCTGTACTGCCTACATTGTAAATTATATATATATATATATATATATATATATATATATATATATATATATATACACATATACACACACACATAGATACACATATATATATATATATATATATATATATATATATCACACACACACGTGATCCAGCGTACAGCTGCCACCCTGTAGCAGTAAAACTCCTATAGGGCAGTCAGCGAGTGGTTAAACCCTCTAAAATTGCAGTGGTTTGGGTGACGCACCAATCACAGCCTTTTTCCTCTCAGTCTCCGCCTCCTTCTCCACCACCTTCTGCTTCTGGGCAGCGATGAGCAGTTTGGTCTTCTCACTTTCCCTGCAAAAGAAAGACACACAGAGTCATGTAGACATATACTGATAACAAAACATCACCGTCTGCAAGATCGCCCCATACATTCTTCATTTTCATCAACTCCTGCGAGGAGGGGGCAGGGACAAACCACTCTGTGTGTGTGTCTATGGATGCACACAACCCCGGCTCAGGAGCGAGCCTGCCAGTGTGCCCCCACATAGCAAGGGGCACATGCAGAAGAGGAGGAGCCGAAAGTGCCAGCCGGGGGTCCCCAGAAGAGGTTTGGGGCCACTCTGCAATACTGCCCCCCCACAGTTAGAATCACTCCTAGGACACACTTAACCCCTTCATCGCCCCCTAGTGTTTAAACCCTTCACTGCCAGTGACACTTGTACAGTAATCAGTGCATTTTTTTTTTAGCTCTGATCGCTGTATAAATGACAATGGTCCCAAAATAGTGTCAAAAACGTCCGATGTGTCCGCCATAATGTCGCAGGCACAATAAAAAAAAAAAAAAAAAAAAAAAAATTGCTGATTGCTTCCATTACTAGTAAAAAAAATGTATAATAAAAATATCCCCCATTTTGTAGACGCTATAACTTTTGCGCAAACCAATCAATATACGCTTAATGCAATTATTTTTTTTGAAGAAGAAGAAGACGACGACGAAGACGAAGAAGAAGAAGAAGAAGAAGAAGAAGAAGAAGACGACGAAGACGAAGACGAAGACGAAGAAGATATTTTGGGGATATTTATTACAGCAAAAAGTAAAAAAATAATGCGTTTTTTTCAAAATCGTCGCTCTTTTTTTGTTTATAGCGCAAAAAATAGAAAACTACAGAGATGATCCCATCATTGTTTGGGAGCCACGTCGCACGACCGCGCAATTGTCACTTAAAGCGGCGCAGTGCCGAATCGCAAAAAAAGGGGCGTGGTCAGCAAGGGATGTAAAATCTTGCAGGGCTGAAGTGGTTAATTACCTTTACAAATCACTTTAACTTCTAAATTTAGATTTACTTTTAAATACCAGGATGGTGAATTGGATCCCGTTTTTGTATTGCATTGGGTTTTTCTTATTATCTGTATTTTTAACCTTTGCTATTCATTTCTATGGCACCGAACACAGAGAAACAATCGATGTCGGCAACATTAACTATAAAACGAACGCGGCCCGTCCTTACATCAGCTCGTAGTTCCTGCGGATGGTTTCTGGAATATTCGGTTTTGTGACTCGGACAGCCTGAAAATAAGCAAAATTCAAACGAAAAATAAATTACCAAAATTCAACCATAAAAAAAATAAAATAATATATATATATATATATATATAAATATATATAATATATATATATATATATATATATATATATATATAATATATATATATATATATATATATATATATATATATACACACACACAGTGTGTGTGTGTGTGTGTGTGTGTGTGTGTGTGTGTGTGTGTGTGTGTGTGTGAAAATATTTTTTTTTTATATATATAAAATAAATTAATGTGAATCAAAAAATCTAAATCAAAAATCTAATGTGGAAAAAACAGACCATTTGCACCCAATCAAATCACATCCTTTTGTGATCAGACAGCAATGAAACCAAACATGTATTATATTGCAGCTTTCCAATTCTTAGGTGTGATGGCCGATTGAAAGGGGGGAAAAAAACAAACAAACAATCAATTGATGGAGAGCCGGAATCTCTGCCATGGTCATACACTATATTACCAAAAGTATTGGGACACCTGCCTTTACACGCACATGAACTTTAGTGGCATCCCAGTCTTAGTCCGGAGGGTTCAATATTGAGTCGGCCCCGCCCTTTGCCGCTATAACAGCTTCACCTCTTCTGGGAAGGCCGCCCACAAGGTTTAGGAGGGTGTCTATGGGAATGTTTGACCGTTCTTCCAGAAGAGCATTTGTGAGGTCAGGCACTGATTTTGGACGAGAAGGCCTGGCTCGCAGTCTCCACTCCAATTCATTCCAAAGGTGTTCTAAGGGGTTGAGGTCAGGACTCTGTGCAGGCCAGTCAAATGCCTCCACCCAAAACTCGCTCATCCATGTCTTTATGGACACAAATGCTCTTCTGGAAGAATGGTCAAACATTCCCATAGACACCCTCCTAAACCTTGTGGACGACCTTCCCAGAAGAGGTGAAGCTGTTATAACTGCAAAGGGCGGAGCCAACTCAATATTGAACCCTCCGGACTAAGACTGGGATTAACCACTTGCCGGCCAGTTGTACTGCGGCAGAATGGAACGGCTGGGCGAAACAACGTTATGCAACGTCGATTCGCCCCCCGTGGCCACTAGGGGCGCGCGTGCCCGCTGGTCGCCCCTCGCTTGAGCCGGTGCGAGTGCCCGGCGGTCACGATCACTGCCAGGCTCCCGCGATCGCCGCCGGAACACGGAGAACTGGGATCTGCGAGTGTAAACACGCAGTTTCCGGTTCTCTGAGGGAGGACAGACAGATCGTCTGTTCACACAGAGTATGAACAGACAATCTGTCACCTTCCCTCCCCCTTCAGGTAGAACATGTATCAGGGAACACAGTTAACTCCTTGATCGCCCCCTAGTGGTTAACCCCTTCACTGCCAGTGACATTTACACAGTAAATCAGTGGATTTTTATAGCACTGATTGCTGTACAAATGACAATGGTCCCAAAAATGTGTCAAAAATGTCCGATGTGTCCGCCATAATGTCGCATTCACAATAAAAAAAAAAAAAAAAAAAAATAAAATAGCAGATCGCCGCCATTACTAGTAAAAAATAATAAAAATGCTATAAAACTATCCGCTATTTTATAGACGCTATAACTTTTGCGCAAACCAATCAATATACTCTTATTGTGATTTTTTTTTTTTTTTACCAAAAATATGTAGAAAATACGTATCGGCCTAAACTGAGGAAAAAAAATATATATTTTTTTTAATATATTTTTGGGGGATATTTATTACAGTAAAAATTATTGCGTTTTTCTTTTTTTTTTAATTGACGCTCTTTTTTTTTGTTTATAGCGCAAAAAAAAAAAAAAAAAAAAAAAAAAAAACGCAGAGGTGATCAAATACCACCAAAAGAAAGCTCTATTTGTGGGAAAAAAAAAAAAAAAAAAAGGACCTCAATTTTGTTTGTGTACAACGTCGAACGACCGCGCAATTGTCAGTTAAATTTACGCAGTGCCGAATCGCAAAAAGTGCTCTGGTCAGGAAGGGGGGTAAAATCCTCCGGGGCTGAAGGGGTTAAAAATTCATGTGTGTGTGTGTGTGTAAAGGCAGGCGTCCCAATACTTTTGGTAACACAGTATGTTTACAGACGGACACCTCGCCCATCTCATAGACACGGGGAATTCTCTCCCGTCACACCTGGATGATGAGTCCCGGGGCCATGGAGTTGAGGTCTTGTTGCAGCGCCAGCTTGAGGTTCTCATCGATCTGATCTGTGAAGAGAAAAAAAAAGGACACCCAATATAGAGAAAAGTCGCGGCTTCCTTACCTGCCTTAACCCTTTCACTGCCAGGTCCACACATCGTACAGACCTGACAGCGGGGGAGGGTCTCATACACAACCTGATGGCTGCAGCTGGTGGGATTGTGTGTAAAGCTGACAGGCAGACTCTGGACTGTCTCCACCCCCACTGGTACTGGCGCGCGCCCCCCCGCCATGTATTCTGGGCTCCGCCCTTCTGCAGGCCTGGGATCAACATGGCTGGTGGAGGGGAGGGGCCTGGAGGGGATGCACGGCCTCTCTCCCCACCTTTCTTGCTGTGACCCGGGAAGCGCCTGTACAATGTCACTATGACGTCACTATGACGTCACTATGACGTCACTATGACGTCACTATGACGTCACTATGACGTCACTATGACGTCACCTTCCCCGGGAAGGGATGTTTTGCATTGCACTGAACTCAGTGGAGACATTGGGGGATGGGGGGGGGGGGGGACTCTCCATGTCTCATTAAAGAGAACCTGTCACCTAACGATCATCCCATCGGGGACTTTTTGAGATAGAAGTCGATCGGTTATCACGCACAGCTGCTCCACTTTTGGGAAATTCCCCTCTTGGTGTTTTAGAACGAACGAAGGCTCCATTCACACTCGTGCGACTTTTTGGAGGTTGATTTACTAGAAAACTGGAGGGTGCAAAATCTGGTGCAGCTCTGTATAGAAACCAATCAGCTTCCAGGTTTTATTGTCAAAGCTTAAAGAGGAACTGCAGTCTGCTCACATCATTTGTAATAAAACACATCTTTTGCCTCTCTGAAGCTTCCCTCCAACCACTTTGCATATTATTTTATATATACTGCGATTCTGTACTTGCCAAATATGCTGCAGAAATCTCCCTCCAGGGAGTCTGGCTGCAGCCATTTTAACTGTGGGCAGCTGAAGCTGCCGCCTGTTCACTTCCTGGATTTACACAGACACACGTTCAGCTCTCATTAGCCCTCTTATGAACCCCCCCCTCCTGACGAGAGCGAGAGAGAGCGAGAGAGAGAGAGCGAGAGAGAGCGAGAGAGAGCGAGAGAGAGCGAGATGCATGATGTCATAAGCCTAGGCTAATGACCAGACAGGAAACAGGAAGTGGGCTGTATAAGGGATTTACTGGCAGAAAAAAAGTTTTACTATCCAAAGTTAAAACAACAACAAGGGGAGGAGATTTAATAGATGGAAAGATGAAAAAATTACTGAAGGTTCACTTTAATTGAACAAGCTGAAGTGTGATGTGAAAAAAAAAAAAAAACACAAAAAATAATAAAAAAAAAAAAGGAAAAATATTAAAGTTACACACAAGCGTATAATTTCCCCACCCAAAAAATAAATAAATATTTGAGGCCCCCGACCCCCACGTCAGAATGTAAAAACACACGCGTCGGGGCACCTACACATGTCGCCATGCATTCCGGAGTGAGATCAATAATAATTCTAGCGCAAGACCTCCTCTGTAACACTAAACTGAGGACCTATGGGGGGTCTATAGAAAATATCGGCTACTGAAGTTTGAGCCATGTCACGGGCGCACACAATGTAAAGTTTGGCAAGTCGGGTATCTATTCACTCGGGGCAACCTCGTCTTTTATATAAAAAAAATAAATAAATTGGGTTGTTTTTTTTGTGTTCGTTTGCCCTGGAATTCACTTTGGTGAAATTTTGAAGTTTCCTGGACCTTTGCGGTAATACCAAGCAACATAAAAAAAATTGGAACTACCACCATTTTATTCTCTAGGGCAGGGGGAGGCAACCGGGGGGCTCTCCAGCTGTTGTGGAACTACATTTCCCGCGTTCTCGCGTCCCTACGTTCTACATTTCCCACGTTCTCCACGTCCCACATTTCTCCGCGTCCCACATTTCTCCACGTCCCCGCGTCCCACATTTCTCCACGTCCCCGCGTCCCACATTTCTCCACGTCCCCGCGTCCCTACGTCCTACATTTCCCACGTTCTCGCGTCCCTACGTCCTACATTTCCCACGTCCTCGCGTCCCTACGTCCTACATTTCCCACGTCCTCGCGTCCCTACGTCCTACATTTCCCACGTCCTCGCGTCCCTACGTCCTACATTTCCCACGTCCTCGCGTCCCTACGTCCTACATTTCCCACGTCCTCGCGTCCCTACGTCCTACATTTCCCACGTCCACGCGTCCCTACGTCCTACATTTCCCACGTCCCTACGTCCTACATTTCCCACGTCCACGCGTCCCTACGTCCTACATTTCCCACGTCCTCGCGTCCCTACGTCCTACATTTCCCACGTCCCTACGTCCTACATTTCCCACGTCCTCGCGTCCCTACGTCCTACATTTCCCACGTCCTCGCGTCCCTACGTCCTACATTTCCCACGTCCTCGCGTCCTACATTTCCCACGTCCTCGCGTCCCTACGTCCTACATTTCTCACGTCCTCGCGTCCCTACGTCCTACATTTCCCACGTCCTCGCGTCCCTACGTCCTACATTTCCCACGTCCTCGCGTCCCTACGTCCTACATTTCCCACGTCCTCGCGTCCCTACGTCCTACATTTCCCACGTCCTCGCGTCCCTACGTCCTACATTTCCCACGTCCTCGCGTCCCTACGTCCTACATTTCCCACGTTCTCGCGTCCCTACGTCCTACATTTCCCACGTTCTCGCGTCCCTACGTCCTACATTTCCCACGTTCTCGCGTCCCTACGTCCTACATTTCCCACGTTCTCGCGTCCCTACGTCCTACATTACCCACGTTCTCGCGTCCCTACGTCCTACATTACCCACGTTCTCGCATCCCTACGTCCTACATTTCCCACGTTCTCGCGTCCCTACCTCCTACATTTCCCACGTTCTCGCGTCCCTACGTTTCCCACGTTCTCGCGTCCCTACGTTTCCCACGTTCTCGCGTCCCTACGTTTCCCACGTTCTCGCGTCCCTACGTCCTACATTTCCCACGTTCTCGCGTCCCTACGTCCTACATTTCCCACGTTCTCGCGTCCCTACCTCCTACATTTCCCACGTTCTCGCGTCCCTACGTTTCCCACGTTCTCGCGTCCCTACATTTCCCACATTTCCCACGAGGCATTACAAGGCTGGCAGTTACAATTACTCCCAGAGGCACGATGGGACTTGTAGTTCAGCAACAGCTGGAGGGCCCCCCCCAGGTTGCCTACTGCTTGCTCTAGGGCAGTGATGGCGAACCTCGGCAGCCCAGATGTTTTGGAACTACATTTCCCATGATGCTCGTGCACTCTGCAGTGTAGTGGAGCATCATGGGAAGTTTCCAAAACATCTGGGGGGCCGAGGTTCGCCATCACTGCCCAGACGTAGTGCTAGTCAGTCAGCAATGAGCAAGTTTCAGCGGGTAATATCTGGGGCATTAGTAGTAGGATGACTAGAATACGAGGTAAGTTGGCGAATCCCAATTGCAGCCTCAGAACAACCAACAAGGAAATAATATGCGACAAAATTAACCGCTTCCATCCCAGGCCAATTCTGACACGCCTCATTTTTATTGCTAGAAGATTACTCAGAACCCCCAAACATTTATATTATTTTAACAGAGACCCCAGAGAATAAAATGGCCGTCACTGCAATTTTATATCTTACAGCTACTATAAGTGGAAAAGAGGGTCAACAATGCCCATTTGCAGCCTCACTGTGCCCATTTGCAGCCTCACTGTGCCCATTTGCAGCCATAGGTCCCCCGAACTTCAAACTCTGTGATTAAGGGGTCCTAGATGCCCCCTAGCTGCAGCAATTTGGGGTCTCTGCGCCCTCCCGAAATTACATTGCTGCAGATAGACACAGTTGACCGACTTTGGGGCCCCCGTATCTCGGGGCCACTTGCTGCTAGGAACCCCAAATTTGGCGTGCAAGCCCAATGGAACCAGCACTACAACATATCCTTGGTTCCAGTCGCCGTAATGTCGCAGTCACAATTAAAAATCACTGATCGCCGCCATTACTAGTAAAAAAATATTATATATATATATATATATATATATATATATATATATATATATATATATATATATGTCATTTTTTTTTTTACTAGTAATGGCGGCGATCAGTGATTTTTAATTGTGACTGCGACATTACGGCGGACACATCGGACATTTTTGGGACCATTGTCATTTATACAGCAATCAGTGCTATACAAATGCACTGATTCCTGTGTAAATGACATGGTCAGTGAAGGGGTTAACCACTAGGTGGTAGTGTAGGGGTTAAGTGTTCCTAGGGGCGTGTTACTAACTGTGGGGGGGGGGGGGCGTGGCTGTGATTTAGTGAACACTGATCTCTGCTCCAATCACAGGGAGCAGAGATCGGTGTCACTAGTTGCTAGGCAGAACGGGGAGATGCTGTTTACCTCCGCATCTCCACGTTCAGCCTTCCCGTGAGACGATCGCAGGTATCCCCACGGGGAACCGCGACCGGACTCACGGGGGGTCCCTTAAAGGGGACGTACCTGTACGCCCTTTTGTCTGTCTGTGCCACTCTGTTGACGTACATTGTTGTCCGCCGGTCGGATAGATAGATAGATATATATATATATATATATATATATATATATATATCTATTTTAATTAAAATGCTATAAAACTATCCCCTATTTTGTAAACGCTATAACTTCTGCGCAAACCAATCAATAATCGCTTATTGGGATTTTTTTTACAAAAAATATGTAGAAGAATACGTATCGGCCTAAACTGAGGAAAAAAAACTTTTTTTTTTTTTTTTTTATATATTTTTGGGGGATATTTATTATAGCAAAAAATATTGCATTTTTTTTTTCAAAATTGTCGCTCTTTTTTTTTTTTATAGCGCAAAAAATAAAAACCGCAGATCAAATACCACCAAAAGAAAGTTCTATTTGTGGGGGGAAAAAAAAAGGACATCAATTTTGTTTGGGAGCCACGCCGCACGACCGCGCAATTGTCAGTTAAAGCGACGAAGTGCCGAATCGCAAAAAGTGCTCTGGTCTTAAGCCAGCAAAATTTGCCCCCAATGTGATGGAAAAAAAATTAAAATAATTATGTTTTTAATTGTAAAATAAAAAGTAAGTTATACCGAAGCACAAAAAATCCCCGCCCCCCCCCACCAAAAAAAATTAAGCCACCTCCCACATATACGCACGTACACGGGCGCACCCAAAATTTTAGGTTCGTAAATGTTGGGTATCTATTCCCCTAGTAAAAAGCACCCCCCCCCACATTTACACTCCCTAGGCCAGTGATGGTGAACCTTGGCACCCCAGATGTTTTGGAACTACATTTCCCATGATGCTCCACTACACTGCAGAGTACATGAGCCACATGGGAAGAAATGTAGTTCCAAAAAATCTGGGGTGCCAAGGTTCGCCATCACTGGCCTAGGCACACATTTAACCCCCAATTTTAATCCCTTCCCTGCCATTGGTACAGTGACAGTGCATATTATTAGCACTCATCAGTGTATTAGGGTCACTGGTCCCCAAAAAGTGTCAGTTAGTGTCAGATTTGTCAGCCGCTAGAAGGTCGCTGATCGCCGCCATTACTAGTAAAAAATTAAATGAAAATTGCAAAAATATATCCCATAGTTTGCAGAAGCAATAAAACTTTCACACAAAACAATCAATATACATTTATTGGGATTTTTCTTACCAAAGACATGAAGCAGAATACATATTGGCCTAAATTTATGAAGAAATTTGAACTTTTATTGGCTGTTTTATAGAAGAAAAAAAAAATAATTTTATTTTTTTCAAAATTGTCTTTTTTTGTTTATAGCTTAACCCCTTGAACGCCCCCTAGTGTTAACCCCTTCCCAGCCAGTGACATTTATACAGAAATCAGTGGCTATTTTTTTTTTTTTTTTAGCTCTAATCGCTGTATAAATCAATGGTCCCCCAAAAAAAAAAAAAGTGTCAAAGAGATCTGTCCGCCGCAATGTCGCAGTCCCGCTAAAAATTTCAGATCGCCGCCATTACTAAATAAAATAAATAAAAATGCTATAAATCCTAATTTTGTAGACGCTATAACTTTTGCGCAAACAAATCTATATACGCTTATTGCGATTTTTTTTTACCAAAAATATGTAGAAGAATACGTATCGGCCTAAACTGATGAAGACATTTTTTGTTTTTACTTTTTGGGGGGGGGGGGGGTATATTTGTTATAGCAAATTTCTAAATTGTTGCTCTTTTTTTTTGTTTATAGCGCAAAAAATTAAAAAAAAAACGCAGAGGTGATCAAATACCACCAAAAGAAAGCTCTATTTGTGAAAAAAAAAAAAAGGGGACGTCAATTTTATTTGGGTACAATGTCGCACGACCGCGCAATTGTGACTTAAAGTGACGCAGTGCCGAATCGCAAAGAATGGCCTGGTCATGAATGGGGGGGGGGGGGGGGGTAAATCTTCCGGGGCTAAAGTGGTTAAAGGAGAAGTTCACCTGCGGGAACACGTTTACATGTCCTACCCGGAAGATTTGCCGAGCCCCGATGTACACCAATGCGAGAATTCCAGCTAATAAAATGGGAGGTGCATTTCCAATTTTGTGTGAATTTTAGAAACTTGTTTTTCCAGCTCACATGATTGGCTGGCAACCGTTCAGGGGTAGTCCCTATAGTGTAGGGACACGGAGAGTAGGAAAAGGGGAGGGGGGAACGTCTGCACATCAAGAATGATTTGCAAGTGAATGGGAGGGACGACATTGCTAATGGAGCAAGGGAGGAGATGGAATCCTCGTGGGTGGAGCTCCAAAAGGGAGGAAACTAATGGGAAAGATTTTCTCCCTTTGGAAATCCACCCACAAGGATTCCACCCAGGGCAAAAATGCCAAATTGTGCCCCCCCCCATTCATGATGTGCAAGCTTAGGGCATCCTATGCCCAACAGCAGCGATGGGTTCAGGCAGGATCAGATCGAACCCGCCAGGAAACGGACACCGCACACCACCAATCACAGGCCGCTTGCGTATGTGCATCTGCCAGTTCGGGAAATGCCTCACTGCCTAGGATTGCCGGTGTGCAGAGGCGGCTTTCTGGCGGGCTCAATCCGAACACGCCCGAGCCCATCACTACCCAGCAGTTACTTGCTATCACTACTCTGGTCAGCCTTGTAACAAGAAGGGAGGCGTCCCTATTCCTACAGTAAACCATTGGGCCCAGGGCAGCAGCCCCCTCCTACCCAGCCCCCGATACTGAGGGTATGCTACAAGCCCCTAAACTGAGGGGGGGAAGGAGGAGGAGGAGTCTGACCTCCTATCACAACTAGGAATGGCGGCAATATTATTAAAATGGGGATTTGCTATCACTACTCTGGTCAGCCTTGTAACAAGAAAGGAGGCATCCCTATCCCTACAGTAAACCAATTGCACCCAGGGGCAGCCGCCCCTCCTGCCCACCCCTTGTCCCGGTCCTGATAGTGGGGGTATGCTAAAGGCCCCTAAACTGAGGGAGGAGGAGGAGTCTGACCTCCTATCACAGCTAGGAATGGCATCAAGGCAGGGCAATATTATTATAATGGGGGATTTCAATTATCTAGATATGGACTTGGCAGAAGGAACCGCTCACTCATCTAAGGCTTGCGATTTCCTAAATATCTTGCAGGACAATTTCATGGGTCAGTTGGTGACACCAACAAGAGATAAAGCATTACTAGACTTACTGATTACACATAACACAGACCTGTTGGCAGATGTGGAAATACGGGGCAACCTAGGAAACAGCGATCACAGAGTAATTACATTCAGTATAAATCACAGAGGAAGGAAGCACAAGGGTAATACAAGTACACGGAATATCAAAAGAGCCAACTTCCCTAAACTATGCTCTATACTACACGATATTAAATGGGGTAAAATCCTAGGAACACAGAGAAAAAAAATTGGAGTGCTTTAAGAACTTATTAACTACAGGCTGACCACAATATAGTATATATACGTCGCGGTTTGCAAGTGGTTTACCAGTGGTGCACCACCCCCCCTCCCCCCCCGGTGTTTCTCAGGCTTACAGTCTCCTCCAGCTCGCCGGAGAAACGATCCGACGATGCCACCAGCTGGTCACACAGGTGATCAAAGAGTAGATCCACTTTGATCGTCTCTATGGCCTTGGAGGACCGGAACGTCAAGAGCAATAATTCCAGCGCTAGACCTCCTCTGTAACGCTAAACATGTAACCATTTTTAAAGCGTCGCCTACAGAGATTTCCAAGTACCGTAGTTTGCCGCCTTTCCACGAGTGTGCGCAAATTTAAAAGCCTGACATGTTAGGTGTCTATTAACTCGGTGCAACATCATCTTTCACATTATACAAAAAATAATTGGGGTATATATTGGGTTGTGTTTTTTAAAATGCTGAAAAAAAAAAAAATATATATATATATATATATATATATATATATATATATATATATATATATATATATATATATATATATATATATATAGTTTGGGGGTTTCTAAGTAATTTTCTAGCAAAAAAAATAAAAAATGTGATTTTTATTATAGCTTACCTTTTCTTGGAGTACATCATGGGACACAGAGCCTTAAGTAATTACTTAATGGGTTATGGACCACTGGTTGACACTGGTATACCCAATCAAAGGAAGTTTACTCCCTATATAACCCCTCCTCCTTCCAGGAGCACATCAGTTTTTGTAGCAAAGCAATATACCGTATATACTCGAGTATAAGCCGACGCGAATATAAGCCGAGGCACCTAATTTTACCACAAACAACTGTGAAAACGTATTGGCTCAAGTATAAGACTAGGGTGAGAAATGTGCAGCTACTGTAAGTGGAAAAGAGGGTCAACAATGGCCATTTGCAGCCTCACTGTGCCCATTAGCAGCCTCACTGTGCCCATTTGCAGCCATAGGTCCCCAAACTTCAAACTCTGTAGTTAAGGGTTCCTAAATGCCCCCCTAACTGCAGCCAAAATTTGGGGTCTCTGGACCCAAATGGTCCCTAAATGACATTGCTGCAGATGGACACATTTGACTGACTTTGGGGCCCCGGATCTCGGGGTCACTTGGTGCTAGGAACCCCAAATTTGTATACGTTTTAGTGTTAGTTCCAAATACCAAATTTGGGGTTCCTAGCACCAAGTGTCCCCGAGATATGGGGCCCCAAAGTCTCGTCAGAAAATGTCAAGCACTTTTCTGCAGCAGAGAATGACAATTTTCCGAACCGACTTTGGGGCCACTTAGTGCTAGGAACCCCAAATTTGGTATTCAAAAGTCGGGTCGGAAAATGTAATTTTCTGCTGCAGAAAAGTGCTTGACTCGAGTATAAGCCGAGGGGGGCATTTTCAGCACAAAAAAAAAAAAAATGTGCAGAAAAACTCAGCTTATACGCGAGTATATACGGTACTTAAATCCCCCCAAAAAAGGGGAGGGATCTCTCTGTCCCATGATGTACTCCAAGAAAAGGATTTTACAGGTAAGCTGTAATAAAAATCCTATTTTCCTTATTGTACATCATGGGACACAGTGCCTTAAGTAATTACTTAATGGGACGTCCCATAGCAATGCCACATTAGGGGTGGGAATAACAACCCGCCGGGTGCACCCAGGCTTGAGGATCTATACTGCTGCTTGCAGCACACTGCGCCCGAAGGCGATATCCTCATACCTCCTTACATCCACTTGATAAAATTTGGTGAATGTATGCACTGAAGACCAAGCCGCGGCCTTACAGATCTGAGCCCTGGAGGCCTGATGATGCACTGCCCATGAAGCACTAACCGCCCTGGTACAGTGCGCCTTAACTTTAAAAACGGGGGGAATCTTACGTTTGAATTATCACTTGCCGAATCCACTTAGCGGTAGTGGATTTCGACGCCGCCTGTCCTTTCCTAAGACCCTCCGGCAGAATAAATAAGACATCAGTCTCACGAATCTGAGAAGTTTTCTTTGAATAGATTTTCACTGCTCTCACCACATCAAGACAGTGTAGTGACTTTTCTTGCCTGGAACATGGTTTTGGAAAAAAACGATGGCAGGACAATATCTTGCTTCAGATGAGAACCTGAAATTACTTTTGGCAAAAAGCCTGGACGAGGGCGTAACACCACTCTGTCCTCATGAAAAATAAAATATGGCTCTTTACTAGGGCTTCGGAAATTAAAGATTAATTCTTTTGATCGATCAAAATTCTTTTGATCTGTACTCACCTCTCCGCCGGCTTCCGGGCCTTCAGGGAGTTCCGTCGGAGATCCTGTGACGTCACGGACATCAACGTCACCGGACTCCCTCCCCCCCTTCCCCAAGTGCCTCCGTCTGCTAACGAAGGGAAGGGGGGAGGAGTCCGGTGACGTCACGGACATAAACGTCACCGGACTCCTCCCCTGATTGAACGTAATGCATACGGGGGAGGAGCTACTCATGACGTCACCCGCTGCTGTCCTACGGAACTAACACGATTGTCGGCTTTACATGCTGTGTTTTTATCATCTTTATGTGAGTAGTTTATGTTTTGAACACAAAAATGAAATCTTATACTTAAGCGGTGAGCACTTCGATCTTTTCCTTCTACCCATGACCTGCGTCCTTGCTGAGATCTAAGGAGACGTGAGAGAAGTTTATGGTCCGTGTTATACCCTTTTGATACCCGCTTGTATGACCACCTGTTTGCACAGGGGTCCATGCCATAAGGTGAGAGTGATTAGTTAGACCGGATGGGGAGGGACTGTCGCGCTACTGTGGAAAAATAATGACTTACGTCAGTGCTACAGTTTGAATTTAAAATGTATTTGTGTGAACTGTGAAGTTAAGTCATGGATTGTGGAAACTAACTAGTGTCGGGTGATTGTATATAGTGTATACCACATTTACCACTGACTAATGCAGAGTTGCAATGCAAGAAGATCAGCTAAAAGTAGTTGGATCTGTATGTGCGTTATAATTAATCGAAATTAGTCGATTAACAGCTTCCCGACCGCCTCACGCAGATATACTGCGGCAAAATGGCACGGGCAGGCAAAATCACGTACCTGTACGCGGCCCTTTAATTGCCTGCCCGTGGGTCGCACGCTCGCGACCCGGTCGGGAGCTCCGTGACCCCGGCCGCGGGACCAGCAGACCCGTTTGCCGCTGGTGTCCCGCGATCGGGTCACGGAGCTGAAGAACGGGGAGAGGTCTGTGTAAACAAAACCTCTCCCCGCGCTTCATACTCTGCCTGTCATTGATTGGCTGTTCCCGGTCATCGGGAAAGCCGATCAATGACGTCAGATGTCAGCCTCGCCCCTAATGTAAAAAAAAAAAAAAAACACACGTCACAGCCCATAACCCCTCCCCTCCCCTAGTAGTTAACTCTTTCACTACAACTGTCATTTATACAGGAATCAATGCATTTAAAAAAAATAGCATTGATTGCTGTATAAATGATCTTTTTTTTATAGCCCCAAAAATGGTCCAAAAGAGAAGTTTATGGTCCGTGTTAACCCTTTTGATACCCGCTTGCATGACCACCTGTTTGCACAGGGGTCCATGCCATAAGGTGAGAGCGATTAGTTAGACCGGAGGTGGAGGGATTGTCACGCTACTGTGGAGAAAAAATGACTTGCGTCAGTGCTACAGTTTGAATTTAAAACGTATTTGTGTGAACTGTGAAGTTAAGTCATGGATTGTGGAAACTAACTAGAGTCGGGTGATTGTATATAGTGTATACCACATTTACCACTGACTAATGCAGAGTTGCAATGCAAGGAGATCAGATAAAAGTAGTTGGATCTGTATGTGCTTTATAATTAATCGAAATTAGTCGATTAACCGCTTCCCAACCGCCTCACGCAGATATACTGCAGCAAAATGGCACGGGCAGGCAAAATCACGTACCCTTTAATTGCCTGCCTGTGGGTCGCACGCTCGCGACCCGGTCGGGAGCTCCGTGATCCCGGCCGCGGGACCAGCAGACCCGATCGCCGCTGGTGTCCCGCGATCGGGTCACGGAGCTGAAGAACGGGGAGAGGTCTGTGTAAACAAACCTCTCCCCGCGCTTCCTACACTGCCTGTCATTGATTGGCTGTTCCCGGTCATCGGGAAAGCCGATGAATGACGTCAGACGTCAGCCCCGCCCCCTAATGTAAAAAAACACACACACGTCACAGCCCATAACCCCTCCCCTCCCCCTAGTGGTTAACTCTTTCACAGCCAGTGTCATTTATACAGGAATCAATGCATTTAAATAGCACTGATTGCTGTATAAATGACAATGGTCCCAAAAATGTGTCAAAAATGTCCGATGTGTCCGCCATAATGTCGCAGTCACAATAAAAAATCGCTGATCGCCGCCATTACTAGTAAAAAAATTTTTTTTAATAAAATGCTATAAAACTATCCCCTATTTTGTAAACGCTATAACTTTTGCGCAAACCAATCAATAATCGCTGATTGCGATTTTTTTTACCAAAAATATGTAGAAGAATACGTATCGGCCTAAACTGAGGAAAATAAATTTTTTTTTATATATTATTTGGGGATATTTATTATAGCAAAAAATATTGCATTGTTTTCAAAATTGTCGCTCTATTTTTGTTTATAGCACAAAAAATAAAAACCGCAGGGGCGATCAAATACCACCAAAAGAAAGCTCTATTTGTGGGGAAAAACAAATCCGCGCAATTGTCAGTTAAAGCGACGCAGTTCAGAATCGCAAAAAGGGGCCTGGTCCTTTGGCTGCCAATTGGTCCGGGGCTAAAGTGGTTAAAAAAAAAAAAAAAAAAAAAAAAAGTGATTAAAATCGAACATGAATATTTTAATCAGTAACAGCCCAACTCTTTACAAGAAAGAGCGGCCAATTCTGAAGCCTCCTTGCTGAGGATATAGCAACCAAAATACCAACTTCCTTGTCAGAAGGACTAGGGGAATCTGTTGTCTTGGTTCAAAATGGCTGTCTTTGTAACACAGACAAAACTAAGTTTAAGTCCCAAGGGTTCAAGGGAGGTTTGACGGGCGGATTAAGCCACGTCACCCCTTGTATAAAGCCCCGGACTAAAGAATGAGTAGCAAGTGGTCTTTGAAATAAGACCGATAAAAGCGGAGACTTGGCCTTTAATAGTACTTAAGGCCAATTTAATTTCTACCCCTAATAGTAGAAAGGCAAGAATTCTGCCTATGATCTATCTCCGAGGGTGCCAACCCTTGGATTCACACCAGGAAACGCAAGCCTTCCAGACTCTAATATATAGTTCTGGAAGATGGCTTCCTAGCATTAATCAGGGTAAAGATAGCTGACCTGGAAAGCCCACGTTTCTTTAGAATGTGCGTTTCAATAGCCAAGCTGTTAAATTTAGAGACTGTAAGGAAAGATGTAATATCGGTCTATGAGAGAGCAGATCTGGCCGTAGTGGGAGGGACTGTGGGCCCTCCACTGCCATCTTTACAATTTCTGCGTACCATGACCTTCTGGGCCATGCTGGTGCCACCAGAATTATCGTCTTTCCTTTCCAGCTTGATCCTGCAAAGTCAAGGCAGCAACTGAATAGGGGGGGGGGGGACTTCATGTTGAACCTGGATCCTAGAAGATCCACGTCCGGAGTCCCCCATCCTTGACAAACAGCCCAAAATATGTGGGGTGAAGAGACCATTCCCCTGGGAATAACTGCTAGCGACTTAAGTAGTCCGCCTGCCAATTCTCTACTCCCGGAAAGAAGATTGCAGAGAGGCATGGAACATTCCTTTCTGCCCAAGTTAGAATATGGTTCACCTTTCTCTGTGCTGAGAGACTTTTGGTGCCCCCTTGGTTTTCGGTTCTTGACCACTGTCCTTGGACATTTGTCTTTTCAAGTACAGGGGGTCCCCGACTTACGAACGCCCGACCTACGAACATCCCCTACTTACGAACGGGGCGCTGCAGGGACCCTCCGCCATTTTTCGCCGTTCTGCGCATGCGCGGCCATACGGAGCCTTGGAAAATGCCGGCAAACTTCGGAAACTTACGTAATTTGCCGCGCATGCGCAGAACGGCATTAGACGGAACATCGGAAATGTCCGGAAAGGTCCGTATTTGTCGGTCTGCGCATGCGCAGCCGACTTACGAACATTTCCGACTTCCGTACAGGCGGGCAGTCCCTAACGAGTTCGTAACTCGGGGAACCCCTGTACTGCTCCCCAGCCTGAAAGGCTGGCATCCGCCGCTACCACTTTCCAGATGGCTGGTCTGAAGGATTTTCCTTTCAGCAGATTCTGGGTTAATAACCACCAAGTGAGACTCTGGGCCACTCTTGGGGACAGCCGCATTGGCAAGTCTAAAGCTTGAATTGTTTTGTTCCAATCAGACAGGATACTGCTTTGCAACAGTCTTGAATGGAACTGGGCATAGGGAACTGCTTCGAATGAAGCCACCATGGTTCCTAGCAACCTCATACAAAAAGCGAATGGAGGGATTGCCATTGGACCTGACCCTCCGCACCAGCTCTCTTATCGAGTTGATTTTTGCTTGAGGCAAGAACACCCTTTCCCGGGCTGTGTCTATGATCAGACCCAAGTACTCCAGTCTTTTTAGCGGTATTAACCGCTTCCCGACCGCCCACTGCATATATACGTCAGCAGAATGGCACGGGCAGGCAAAAGCACGTACCTGTACGTCCCCTATAAGTTGCCTGCCCGTGGGTCGCGCTCGCGACCCGGTTGGGAGCTCCGTGACCCCGGCCGCGGGACCAGCAGACCCGATCGCCGCTGGTGTCCCGCGATCGGGCCACAGAGCTGAAGAACGGGGAGAGGTCTGTGTAAACAAACCTCTCCCCGCGCTTCCTACTCTGCCTGTCATTGATTGGCTGTTCCCGGTCATCGGGAAAGCCGATCAATGACGTCAGCCCCGCCCCCTAATGTAAAAAAACACACACGTCACAGCCCATAAACCCTCCCCTCCCCCTAGTGGTTAACTCTTTCACTACAACTGTCATTTATACAGGAATCAATGCATTTAAATAGCATTGATTGCTGTATAAACGACAATGGTCCCAAAAATGTGTCAAAAATGTCCGATGTGTCCGCCATAATGTCGCAGTCACAATAAAAAAAAAAAAAAAAAAAAAAAAAAAAAAAATCGCTGATCGCCGCCATTACTAGTAAAAAAAAAAAAAATATTAATAAAAATGCTATAAAACTATCCCCGATTTTGTAAACGCTATAACTTTTGCGCAAACAAATCAATAATCGCTAATTGCGAGTTTTTTTACCAAAAATATGTAGAAGAATACGTATCGGCCTAAACTGAGAAAAAAAAAAAATTTTTTTTATATATTTTTTGGGGATATTTCTTATAGCAAAAAGCAAAAAATGTTGCATTTTTTTTTCAAAATTGTCGCTCTATTTTTGTTTCTGGCGCAAAAAATGAAAACCACAGGGGCGATCAAATACCACCAAAAGAAAGCTCTATTTGTGGGAAAAAAAGGACGCCAATTTTGTTTGGGAGCCACGTCGCACGACCGCGCAATTGTCAGTTAAATCGACGCAGTGCCGAATCGCAAAAAGGGGCCTGGTCCTTTGGCTGCCAATTGGTCCGGGGCTGAAGTGGTTAAGGAAGATTCCTCTAGGTTGAGAATCCAACCCAAACTTTTCGGATAGATGGTTGTAGTGCGTACGTTTTGCTCCAAACGAGTCACTGATTGATCTATAAGTAATCGATCGTCTAGGTACGCTATGACTGTTATGCTCTGTGCCCGTAACCTGGCTAGAGGTGGGAGCAGCACTTTGGTGAACACCCGAGGTGCTGTGGCTAGCCCGAAGGGCAGGGCAACAAACTGGAAATGCTGCTGTTCTAACTGGAACCGCAGGAAATTTTTGATGCGCAGGAAATATTGAATACAACCCCAGACCTTGCTCTTTTGTGGGGATCTATATGAACACCCTTTGAGATATTAAATCGATCTAGTGCCTGAAAACGGAGATTATTTTTTTCTCTGGATCTTTGGGAACGCTTGATCTCAGGAAACGAGACGGTCGAAAGTCCCGAAATTCCAGCTTGTACCCCAGCGTTACCGTGGAGATGACCCATCTGTTTCGAATTTCCTTTTTACAGACTTCTGAAAGTTGCAAAAACCTCCCTCCCCCTACCTTGGTGAGGGGGGTTGCCTCTTCATGATGAGGCTTTAGGGTTCCGTTTTGCAGAATTCCTACCCCATGGCTTCTTTTGAGCCTGGGTCTGACCCTGAGGTCTTCCTCTAGAGTCGGACGGTGGAGGCCGTCGCCACTGCCTAGACTACTGTGGAAAAAAAAAAAAAAAAAGGACTTGCGTCAGTGCTACAGTTTGAATTTAAAAACGTATTTGTGTGAACTGTGAAGTTGAGTCATGGATTGTGGAAACTAACTAGTGTCGGGTGATTGTATACAGTGTATACCACATTTACCACTGACTAATGCAGAGCTGCAATGCAAGGAGATCAGCTAAAAGTAGTTGGATCTGTATGCGCGTTATAATTAATCGAAATTAGTTGATTAATCGATTAAAAAAAAAATTTGATTAATCGAACATGACATTTTTAAATCAGTAACAGCCCAACTCTTTACAAGAAATAGCAGCCAATTCTGAAGCCTCCTTGCTGAGGATATAGCAACCAAAATACCAACTTCCTTGTCAGAAGGACTAGGGGAATCTGTTGTCTTGGTTCAAAATGGCTGTCTTTGTAACACAGACAAAACTAAGTTCAAGTCCCAAGGGTTCAAGGGAGGTTTGGCGGGCGGATTAAGCCACGTCACCCCTTGTATAAAGCCCCGGACTAAAGAATGAGTAGCAAGTGGTCTTTGAAATAAGACCGATAAAAGCTGAGGACTTGGCCTTTAATAGTACTTAAGGCAGATTTCCTTTCTACCCCTAATAATAGAAAGGCAAGAATTCTGCCTATGATACATCTCCGAGGGTGCCAACCCTTGGATTCACACCAGGAAACGCAAGCCTTCCAGACTCTATAATATATATAGTTCTGGAAGCTGTAACCCGTTTAAAATGAAGGGCGTTTATATTTTCTTCTGACTGGTAAAAAAGTACCGCATATACTCGAGTATAAGCCGACCTGAATATAAGCCGAAGCACCTAATTTTACCACAGAAATCTGGGAAAACTTATTGACTCAAGTATAAGCCTAGGGTGAGAAATGCGCAGCTACTGTAAGTGGAAAAGAGGGTCAACAGTGCCCATTTGCAGCCTCACTGTGCCCATTTGCAGCCACAGGTCCCCAAACTTCAAAATTGGAAGTTAAAGCGGGATTCCACCCTAAAGTGGAATTCCCGCTTTTCGGAACCCTCCCCCCCTCCGGTGTCACATTTGGCACCTTTCAGGGGGGGAGGGGGGTGCAGATACCTGTCTAAGACAGGTATCTGCACCCACTTCCGGGCATAAACTCCCATGGGAGTTTACGCAGCTTCCTCTGCCGGGACACACACGTGTCCCGGCAGACAGCGCTGAAGATTCTCATTGCGACTCGCGCATGCGCAGTAGGGAATCGGGAAGTGAAGCCACTTCCTGATTCCCTCACCGAGAATTGGGCCGGCTACAGCAGAGAGCCGAGCGATTGATCGGCCTCTGCTGCCGACACCGCTGGACCCTGGAACAGGTAAGTGTCCATTTTTTTAAAAGTCAGCAGCTGCAGTATTTGTAGCTGCTGGCTTTTAAAAAAAAAAAAAAAAAAATCTCAGTACAGTCCCACTTCAAGGGTTACTAAATGCCCTTTAGCTGCAGCCAAAGGGTCCCGAAATGACATTGCTGCAGATGGACACAGTTGACTGACTTTGGGGCCCCGTATCTCGGGGTCACGGTGCTAGGAACCCCATTGGATATGTTGTAGTGCTAGGTCCACTGGGTTGACATACCAAATTTGGGGTTCCCAGCACTGTAATGGATGTGGTTGAGGTTTTACGTGAAGTTATCATATAAGGTATTAGGTAGAATGCTAAAATGTCTATTTCAATGTGTAATATTATGTCATGGTTTGGTTTTCTAACCTTAACGCTAATTCAGATAACTGCTAGCCCCCCCCCCCCCCATCCTGAAGCCTAACCGCAAAGAATTATAAAAAGACTGTGCCTCTTTTCCGAGAACTGGACCCAAGACAGACATGACATCAACATCCAACGTCTCGAAGAACAAAAGAAGAAGTTACCAAAAATATCTAATAAAGTTAGGATTAAATACTAAACTTGCTAAATCAGCTAAAATCTCCTACACTTGTTACAGTAATATGTCGCAATAATATGTTTTGCATACATCTCGCCTGTGTTATATAAACTTAAAAAAAAAAAGAGGAAATTAAAGAGCAGAAAGTAATTTCACACTGGAGACTCAGAGTGATTACTTCAGAGCGCGCACGCTTCATATTCAATAATTAGACCAGGGGCAGATATAAAAATACTGGACCTTGGTTGTGGTCCTTCCAAAACAGCACCAAGTGGCCCCGGTATACGGGGGCCCCAAAGCCGGGTCAGAAAATGTAATTTTCTGCTGCAGAAAAGTGCTTGACTCAAGTATAAGCTGAGGGGGGCACTTTCAGCACAAAAAATAAAATAAAAAATGTGCTGAAAAACTCGGCTTATACGGTACTTTTCCCAGCAGAAATTGTCTTGATATAGTTAACCAAGTCTTCTCCAAATACTCGTTCCACATGAAAGGGGAACCCCGTTAGGAGGTTTTTACATGGTGCTTCAGCTGACCAATTTTTCAACCACAGGACTCTGCACATAGGTACAAGCATAAGCGTAAGGCGGGATGCCTGGTGAATAGAGTCTTTAATGGCATGTATGGCAAAACATAATGCCTTAGGTCAGTGATGGCGAACACGTGGCACGCCTGCCGCTGCCGGCACGCCGAGCCTTCTCTGTGGGCACGCCGTGACTACAGTCATACACTGTAGTCACGGCGTCCGCTCCCGCGGACTACATCTCCCACAGTTCTCTGGGGAGAACCCTCCCCAGAGAACACTGAGGCCACGCCCCCCGCTCTCAATCATCTGACGCACCTGCGTGGGTATCACCTGACACACGGACACCACAGGAGCGACTGGAGTGAACGGAGTGAACGGAGCGACCGGGGACTGACCCTACACCGACCCCACACTTATTCAAGTAAGCTTTATAACCAATTGCCGACCGGGCCATAGCCAAAAGATGGCTACAGCACGGTCGGCTTATTCAGGGACGCCCTCCCAGAGAATATTGCTCCCGCGCACCCTACAGTGCGAGGGGAAGAGAGAGAGAAAGAGAAAGAGAAAGAGAAAGAGAAAGAGAGAGAGAAAGAGAGAGAGATGCAATGCTCTGCCCATGCTGCGCAATACTCTGCCCATACATGTTTAATGGAAAGCTCTGTTATTGTGTTTTTCTTTTTAAACAAAAGCTGTTAAAGTGGAAGTAAACCCTTCCATATGACTTTGGCCTACAGGTAATCCTAGATTAAGGCTTACCTGTAGGTCCAATAAATATCTCCTAAACCTACATGGTTTAGGAGATATTTAGCGATGAAAAGGCATCGCTGTCTACGGCGCAGGCGCACTGAAGATGCCGAGATCACGGCGATATGCCGATCTCGTGCGCATGCGCGGGAGTGACGTCTCGCCGCTCCAGCGAATGATAGCGCTGGAGCGGCGAGACCCGGAAGTCACTCCGGCCCTGGATGGAGGCGAAGAAGATCGAGGATAAGGACGGCTTCGGGGGCTTCGTTTTCAGGTAAGTTTTTCATAATGAGCTAGTATGCTATGCATACTAGCTCATTATGCCTTTAGCCTTGCAGGGTGTCTTTTTTTTTTTTAAGAGGCTTTACTTCCTCTTTAATTAGTTTGAAAAACTGTACGAATTGTTTTTTTTCTAAACTAAAACCTCGTTATTCAGGTTTAATTGCAGTGTTGGCACTTTGAAAAAAATAAGTTGTTTTGGTTTGCGGTTTGGGCACTCGGGCTCAAAAAGGTTTGCCATCACTGCCTTAGGTAGTTTGGCCAAATCCAGAGCTTGTCGTGTAAGAAGCTAAGGGCCTGTTGGAATTGGTCCTTTAGGGAATGGCAAACGCCTATCGCGGCGACTGCGGGGCTGAGTGACGGCACCTGCTACGGAAAAAGCAGATTTTAGCAGGGATTCCAACGTCTCATCTGTTGGATCCTTAAGCATCTGTGCATTGTCTACAGGACAAGTTATTATTCACACTGGAAATCGCAGCGTCAATTGCTGGTACTGTCCATTTTTTGGAGAATTTCTCCTCCAGCGGATAGAGAATTGGAGGAGAAAGAAAACTACAAAGAGAGGCGCTACAGGCCAAACCTCGTGCTTCGGATACGAGGTCCCAGGTACCATCCACTTAGGCCTCAGTGGCGCTTTGGATGGATCTGGCTTCTTTTTATGGAGGAATTTAAATCCAGCATGGATCCCTCCTGGAGCTCCTCAGAGCACATCTTCACTTCACTAAGGATGAGCTCCGGCGTGTTGGCACAGCCCACATGCAGAGCCCGCCAGGAAGTCGGCACTGCGCTAATCACAGGCAGTGAGACATTGCCCCGGTGCGCGGCTGCAAAGATCGGGAAATGTCTCACAGCCTATGATTAGTGCAGTGCCGACTTCCTGGCAGGCTCTGCACGTGGGCTGTGCCGACACGCCAGAGCTCATCCTTACTCGTGGCCAAACACCTAATGCAGGCCATACACGGTCAAATTTTGAACGAATTTTCTTTTCAAAATCAGAAAGTTGTTTTTTTTGTGATCCGATGGCGCCACCATTGATTTTCGAAATTCGGCCGACCGAGCCTTCAATTTCACCTCATGTTGCTACAGAAAAGAATTTTCTTTTCTGGGAATCTTCTTTTCTCTCCGTAAATTTTCTTTTCTTATTACATTTCTCGCACGATTATCCCATCATTGATTAGAAAATTGGTCGTTTTTCAAAAAATTTCCAACATGTCCGATTCCTCAAATTTGATTTCCGAACGAAAATCGGCTGTTACTGCAGCCCCACTAATGGTGAGAAATTCATACGAAAATTCTTAGATACGATTTTCGAAAGAAAATTCTTTCGAAATTCGAACCGTGTATGGCCGGCCTTAGACAATGCCGAAAAAAAAACTGATGTGCTCCTGGAAGGAGGAGGGGTTATATAGGGAGTAAACTTCCTTTGATTGGGTATACCAGTGTCAACACCTGAAGGTGGCCTATAACCCATTAAGTAATTACTTAAGGCTCTGTGTCCCATGATGTCAGATTAAAAAAAATAAATAAAATTATTTAAACTTGTAAACAAAAAAAGTCCCAGAAAAGGCCAGGGGGGTTCAAGTGGATATTTATCCTCCGGATCCCATTGCGTACAGCAGCCTAGAACCCCATTACAGACCCCCCCCGGCCCTTTATCACCCGCCATTCCTTTCATATAAAGAGATGCATTGACTCACCGAACAGCTCTATGTAGACTTCCTGCAGGGTGTGCACGCTGCAGAACTGGTTGAGCTCATGGTGGATCTTATTAAATATTAACGCCTTGTCATAGTCCGCTGTATAGTTCTTCACTATATCGTACACTGCGGGGGCAATACACAGAACAAAATCTATTAGTATTTCAGAGACCGGCTCGTATCCAACATGAAATAAATCCTAATGAAGGTGAAGGACACGTCATATACACAGGGATGGTTGATTGGCTCACCTGCATTGGGAATGAGGAAATTCACCACTTCTATCCGGTCAAAGTAGATCATGACTCCCCCACTAGGATGAAGAGACATCGGATTAATGAGAGCAGCAGAGAGCGCAGAGGACAGAGAGAGAGGGACAGCGCAGAGGACAGAGAGAGAGGGACAGCGCAGAGGACAGAGAGAGAGCGACAGCGCAGAGGACAGAGAGAGAGGGACAGCGCAGAGGACAGAGAGAGAGAGAGACAGCGCAGAGGACAGAGAGAGAGAGAGACAGCGCAGAGGACAGAGAGAGAGCCAGCGCAGAGGACAGGACAGCGCAGAGGACAGAGAGAGAGCGCAGAGGACAGAGAGAGAGAGAGCCAGCGCAGAGGACAGGACAGCGCAGAGGACAGAGAGAGAGAGCGCAGAGGACAGAGAGAGAGAGCGCAGAGGACAGAGAGAGAGCCAGCGCAGAGGACAGAGAGAGAGCGCAGAGGACAGAGAGAGAGCGCAGAGGACAGAGAGAGCGAGAGACAGAGACAGAGAGAGAGCCAGCGCAGAGGACAGAGAGAGAGAGAGCGCAGAGGACAGAGAGAGAGAGCGCGCAGAGGACAGAGAGAGAGCGCGCAGAGGACAGAGAGAGAGCGCAGAGGACAGAGAGAGAGAGCGCAGAGGACAGAGAGAGAGCGCAGAGGACAGAGAGAGAGCGCAGAGGACAGAGAGAGAGAGAGCGCGCAGAGGACAGAGAGAGAGCGCAGAGGACAGGGCAGGGGACAACCATTACAAACACTAAGGCCCCTTTCACACTGGGGCGTTTTTCAGGCGGTACAGCGCTAAAAATAGCGCCTGTTCACAGCCTGAAAAAATCCCGCCCCTTTAACTCCAGTGTGAAAGCCGGCGGGCTGTCACACTGGAGCGGTGCGCTAGTACGACGCCAAAAAAAGTCCTGCTAGCAGCATCTGTGGAGCGGTATAGGAGCCGTGTATTCACCGCTCCTATACCGCTCCTTCCATTGATTTGAATGGGAAACCGCGGTAAAACCGCGGCAATGGCGGCGCTCTGCGGGGGTGATTAACCCTTTTTCGGCCGCTCGCGGGGGGTAAAACCGCACCGCGAGCGGCCAAATACCACGGTTAAAACGACGGTAAAGCAGCGCTAAATATAGCGCTGCTTTACCGTCACCGCGGCTCCCCGCCCCAGTGTGAAAGGGGCCTAACAGAACCGTATATAATATTCATATTATTACTCCTCAGATTACAACTGTTATGCATGTAATAAACATTCACATATATCAGTGGTTGTCAACCTTATGAGCCAACGAGGGCCTCAAATGTGGCCCCTGACATCACCAAAGGGCCACACAGAATGTTCAGTATATGTAAGGCTGGAGAGGAGTGTCAGACTGCAGAGCTAATAGAGGAATTGAGGATCAGAGAGAAAAATCGGGCAGAGGCTGCAGCACTGGGAACAGGTTACACGTTCCACCCTAAAAATGGGTGTAACATGTTCCCAAAAGGTGAACTTATCCTTTAACACAGGAGGAATCAGAGGGACCTGATCCTGAGAGCTTACAAATCTAGGAGGGAGGGTCAAGTGAGACAAAAAAAAGGTAATAACTGTGGGGGGGGGGGGGGGGGGCTGTTGGAAAAAGAAAAAGTGTAAATAGTACAGTTGTTGGGTGTGGACAGGATAGGCCTCTGTGAAGAGAAGAGTTTTAGGGATCTTCTAAAAGTGGACAGAGTAGGAGATAGTTGGACAGATTGGGGTAGGGAGTTCCATAGGATGCGAGAGGCTCTGGAGGAGTCCTGGAGGTGAGCACGGGAGGAGGCGACAAAGAAGCTAGAGAGCATGAGGCGTTGAGAGGAACAAAAAGGGAATGATTAGGTTGGTATTTTGAGACTAGATTAGGGATGTAGCTGGCTTTGCAAGTTATTGTTAGTATTTTGAATTTAAATAATTGGGTGAGTGGAATCCAATGGAGGGGTTGGTAGAGAGGGGTGGAGGACACTGAGGAGAGGCCAGTGGAGGGATTGGAGGAGAGGGATGGAGGACACTGAATGGAGGCCAGTGGAGGGATTGGCAGAGAGGGGTGGAGGATACTGACTGGTTGGTAAGGTGGAGGGATTGGTGGAGAGGGGTGGAAGACACTGAATGGAGGGGCCAGTGGAGGGATTGGTAGAGAGGGGTGGAAGACACTGAATTGAGGGGCCAGTGGAGGGATTGGCAGAGAGGGGTGGAGGACACTGAATGGAGGCCAGTCGAGGGATTGGCAGAGAGGGGTGGAGGACAGTGACTGGTTGGTAAGGTGGAGGGATTGGTGGAGAGGGGTGGAGGACACTGAATGGAGGGGCCAGTGGAGGGATTGGTAGAGAGGGGTGGAAGACACTGAATGGAGGGGCCAGTGGAGGGATTGGTAGAGAGGGGTGGAAGACACTGAATGGAGGGGCCAGTGGAGGGATTGGCAGAAAGGGGTGAAGGACACTGACTGGTTGGTAAGGTGGAGAAGTCTGGCAGCAGAATTCATGATGGACTGAAGGGAGGGGGGTGTGGCCTATGTAAAGGTAAACCAATGAGGAGGGAGTTGCAGTAGTCGAGGGGAGAGATGGCCAGGGAATGATTTAGAAGCGGAGGATCTGGGTCCCCCCTCCACTGGAAGCACTGGGTCCTGAGTGTGATGAACACTCGATCTTACCTCGTACCGCAAGGAACGTTCTTAACTTCATCTGTTTGTAAAGTGCTCTATAACAAAAAAAAAAAATAAGGGATCAATAAAAGTACCAATAATGAGGAGCAATGCTATAGATGTAATAGAGGAACATCCAATATTAATAATTAACAAACTTTTCAACTCTAATAATACAAAGTGATAATAATTCAAGAGAAATAGGAGCCGAAATATCAGCACCACATCCCAATTATCAATACAAAAAAGAAAAAAAAAAAAAGAGAAGGCGGCGGGACTTTATCGACGTTGGAACCTCCTCTCGGAATAAGTGTCAGTACACATATATAGATTAAAAAGGTTTTTATAACAAATATATAAAAAAAATAAGACAATATTGGGGATAAATATGTCCGCTTAAAAGCATGAAATACTTCCACAAATCGTGCTCCAGTCAGAGCACCCCCGAAGATAGGCGGTCCTTCCCTATGTATATATATATATATATATATATATAATATGATACATTGATATAGTTATGACACATGTATTATTACATATAGGAAAGGATGACTCAGACCGACGCGTTTCGCCTAGTCGGCTTCTTCAATGGCTCAGAGGGGTGCGCTTAGAGTTACTAGAAAAAGTGATAACATATACATAATATACAGGTTAATCATTCCATATGTCAAACGTACCATATATACTCGAGTATAAGCCGAGTTTTTCAGCACATTTTTTTGTGCTGAAAATGCCCCCCTCAGCTTATACTTGAGTCACTATTCTGCAGCAGAGAATGACATTTTCCGAACCGACTTTGGGGCCCCGTATCTCGGGGGCCACTTGGTGCTAGGAACCCCAAATTTGGTGTGCAAATCCAGTGGAACAGTGAGGTTCCTAACACCAAGTGGCCCCGAGATACGGAGACCCAAAGTCGAGGCGGAAAATGTCATTCTCTGCTGCAGAAAAGTGCTTGACATTTTCTGAACCGAATTTGTGGCGCCCGTATCTCGGGGCCACTTGGTGCTAGGAACCCCTGCAGCAGTGTCATTTCGGGACCCTTTGGGTCCCCAGCTTGGGGGCATCTAGGAACCCTTAACTACCAAGTTTGTAGTTCGGGGGACCTATGGCTGCAAAATGGCTGCAAATGGGCACAAAGAGGCCTGCAAATGGGCACAGAGAGGCCTGCAAATGGGCACAGAGAGGCTGGTGGGAATTGTTAACCCTCTTTTCCACTTACAGTAGCTGCGCATTTCTCACCCTAGGCTTATATTCGAGTAAATAAGTTTAATGGTAAGATTAGGTGCCTCGGCTTATATTCGGGTCGGCTTATACTCGAGTATATATGATAGTTGTATTACGTTTCGTTTTTATTTTGACAAAATGACTCAAAAAAAGGTAAAAGTTTGACTCAAGAGGATCCAAAAGATGCACAATATAGTCTCTCCCAACACAGCCACACACAAGATAAATATACCGGCAGATATTTAGATTGAGACAAACTTACCTTGATTGTAAGTGATTTTATAAAAATAAAAAAAATAATAAAAAAAAACCCCGTAACGTAATACAACTACGTTTGGAATATGGAATGATTAACCTGTATGCGCTGTATATCATTTCCTAATTTTTTCTAGTAACTAACCGCACCCCTCTGAGCCACTGAAGAAGCCGACTAGGCGAAACGCGTCGGTCTGAGTCACCCTTTCCTATATGTAATAATACATGGTGTTAGATCATGGATGTATTTAGTTGCAGGGTTTTTAGTGTTAGGGTGGACTTATCCTTTAACCAATTCTAGACCATCCACCGCACATCTACTGCGGCAGGGCGGCCCGCTTGCACGTAAAACAAAATACCTGTAATTTGCAAATTCTTCCCGGGTCTGGGGAGTGCTGAGCGTCGCCAGCGACCCCCCACCCGCTGTGATTGCATCTCTCCCAAGAGAGGCAGAACGGCGGTCTGCCTATGTAAACAAGGCAGATCGCTGGTCTGTCAAGCAGGAACACAGATCTCTCTCTTCCCCCAGTCAAAAGCACCCCCCCCTCCCCCACCACAGTTAGTAATCACTGCTAGGAGCACATTTAACCCTTTGGATCGCCCCTGATGTTAACCCTTTCCCAGCCAGTGTAAAACTAACTAGTAAAATCGCCTGCCCCACAGTTGGAAAGCACTCCCTAGGCACACATGATGATGTTTAACTCCTTCCCACCCAGTGTCATTAGTACAGTGAATATTTTTAGCACTGATCACTGCATTGGTGTCACTGGTCCCCAAAAAGTGTCACATTTGTTCCCCGCAATGTTGCAGTCCCGAAAAAAAAAAAAGCCGATCGCCATTACTAGTAAAAATAAAAATGCCATAAAAAATATCCGATAGTTTGGAGACGCGATAACTTTTGCGCAAACCAATCTACCAAACCAAATTTTATGGTGGAACTAGATGGACTTGTGTCTTTTTTCAACCTATGTAACAATCAATATTCCCTTTTTGGGATTTTTTTTTTTTTTTTTTACCAAAAATACGTAGCAGAATACATATTGGCCTAAATTGATGAAGAAATTTCGATTTTAAATTTTATGTATTATAGCAAAAGGTAACAAAAAAAAAAAAAAAAATATATATATTTTTTTAGGAGAGACCTCTAGAGAATAAAATGGCGGTTTTTGCAATATTTTATGTCGCATTGTATTTGCGGAGCGGTCTTTCAAATGCATTTTTTTTTGTAGAAAAAAAAAAAAAAAAAAATTGCGATTCTCATTCTGGCCAGAATCGTGCAGCTCTAGTATAGGGTAAGGACCCCAGGTATTATATATATATATATATATATATATATATATATATATATATATATATATATATATATATATATATATATATATATATATATATATATATATAAGCACACAGAGTGGAACCTCAGATTGCGAGTAACGCGGTTAACGAGCGTTTTTGCAATACGAGCACTGTATTTTTAAAAATCGTAACTCTGTTTTGCGAGTGTTGTCTCGCAAAATGAGCATGATTCAGGCCAAAGCAGTGTGCAGTACCGCTTTTGGCCTGAGGTGGGGGGGGGGGGGGGGGGCGCCGGAGCCGAGCAGAGCCGAACGTCCCGTGCGGAAACGCACGGAGAGGCCTGAGTACAGCACGGCTGACCTCAGCAAATCTTGGGTAGGAAGTCTTTCCGAGGTCAGCTGAAGTGTCTTCAAGCTTTTTCCGCCGTTCCCGAGGCTCTCCGGCGCCCCCCCCCGCCTCTGACCGCATGCGGTATTGCATCCCATTGAGGTCAATGCGGAACAAATTATTTTCGCTTCCATTGACTTCAATGGGAAAACTCGCTTTGATATGCGAATACTTTGGATTACGAGCATTCTCCTGGAACGGATTATGCTCGTAATCTGAGGTTCCACTGTATGTGTATATTATATATATATATATATATATATATATATATATATATATATATATATATATATATATATATATATATATATATATATATATATATATATATATAATGATTTTAAACTTAAACCAACAAGTGTCAGAAAAAGGTTTAGTTTTTAAGTGGTTAAACTTCCTTCATTTACAGACCGAAGTTCATTCCTTTGATCTAAAAGGACAAAAAGTTACAATGTTTATAGTTCGCTCGGGGGCTGAGGAAAGTTGTAAACTCAGACAGCCTCTTTTTTTTTTTTTTTATGCGACAGCTGTCGGCTTGAGCAGAGAACTCTCTGTATAGAAAGGTTCGGGAAAACGCTTTGTCAAGATCGCGAGGGGGAAAAGATCACAATCTCGATTCTTAACGATTAATTGTGCAGCTCTACCTTTTACCCAATAGATGCCCGTCTACCATTATGTATAACATGACAAAGCGGAGTGCACCCATCCATACCTGTACAGACTTAAAGGAAGTAATAAATGGCAGCATTAAATGGAAGCCCGGCCCACTTGTTGATGTCAGCAATGCTCCGCCCCTGAGAGAGAAAAGATCATCGTTAGTTTAGCTGCTCAGGGAACAAATGCAAAATCAGGAAGACAATGGGAGACGGAAACAACAGCGACCTATGAGAAAACTATAGAAAATCTACATCTGATTAGCCTTAAAACTGTCCCCTCCCCCCTCCGAACACCGACGCTGACTGCCCTGTGTAAGAAGGATGCATGTACTTATCTATTTCCAGGCCGGGCCAGTCACATGATCAGACTCCCCCGTGTCAGCCAGCAGTGGCTGCAAGGGAGAGAAGGGAGCACCAACAACAGAGGTCACAGTGAGGTCACCGCTCCAGGCTTTAGCAGCTGTTGTTGGGAACGTTCTCGCCTCTCCCCTGCAGCTGCCCACTAAATAAGCCACGTAATGGAGACACAGAGAGGGAGAGATGGATAGAGACATGGATGGAGGGAGGGAGGGAGGGATAGAGACATGGATGGAGGGAGGGATGGATAGAGACATGGATGGAGGGAGGGATGGATAGAGACATGGATGGATGGAGGGAGGGAGGGATGGATGGATGGATGGAGACATGGATGGATGGAGGGAGGGATGGATGGAGACATGGATGGATGGAGACATGGATGGAGGCAGGGATGGAGGCAGGGATGGAGGAAGGGATGGAGACATGGATGGAGGGAGGGATGGAGACATGGATGGAGGGAGGGATGGAGATGGATGGAGGGAGGGATGGATGGAGACATGGATGGATGAGGGAGGGATGGATGGAGACATGGATGGAGGGAGGGATGGATGGATGGAGGGAGACATGGATGGATGGAGGGGATGGATGGATGGAGAGAGAGCGGGAGGGAGGGATGGAGACATGGATGGATGGATGGATGGAGACATGGATGGATGGATGGAGAGAGGGATGGAGACATGGATGGAGACATGGATGGATGGAGACATGGATGGATGGATGGATGGAGGGAGGGAGACATGGATGGATGGATGGATGGATGGAGGGAGGGAGACATGGATGGATGGATGGAGGGAGGGAGACATGGAGGGAGGGAGACATGGAGACATGGATGGATGGAGGGAGGGAGACATGGAAGGATGGATGGATGGATGGATGGAGGGAGACATGGATGGATGGATGGAGACATGGATGGATGGAGGGAGGGAGACATGGATGGATGGATGGATGGATGGATGGATGGAGGGAGACATGGATGGATGGATGGAGACATGGATGGATGGATGGATGGATGGATGGAGGGAGACATGGATGGATGGATGGATGGATGGAGGGAGACATGGAGGGATGGAGACATGGATATATAAAAAACGAATGAAACAACATTTTCAGTTTTCCCTCCCTGCACACACACACACACACAGTACACAGTACACACACAGTACACACACACACACACACACACACAGTACACACACAGTACACACACACACAGTACACACACACACACACACACACACACACAGTACACAGTACACACACAGTACACACACACACACAGTACACACACACACACAGTACACACAGTACACACACACAGTACACACACACACACACAGTACACACACACACACACAGTACACACACAGTACACACACACAGTACACACACACACACAGTACACGCTCGGTGCGGGTGAATTTAGTGATCACATGACCTGCGGGTGTAAATCCTCCCACACACTACATTTAATATCCGGAGGAATTTTCGGGCTCTCGGGTGAAGTTGCTGCTCTTTAGTTTTGTTTGAGGACATAAATGAGAGTAAAGAACCTCGGCGTCCTCCGAGAGGAGCCGAGAAGATCCCGAGCCGCAGAATCCGCCAATCCGTCTTCATGACATCTACTTGTTAATCATGTATGAGACGCTCGTCATGGAGGATACAAAGAGGACGAGGATCACATCCTCCAATATCAAACAAACACAACTCACCACAAGGAAATCTGTACACAACTTTATTGGTGTGGTCTTTTATTAACCCCTTCAGCCCCGGAAGTATTTGCCCCCTTAATGACCAGGCCATTTTTTTTTTTGCGATGCGGCACTGCGTCCCTTTAAGTGACAATTGCGCGGTCGTGGGACACGGTACCCAAATACAATTGACGTCCTTTTTTCCCACAAATAGAGATTTCTTTTGGTGGTATTTGATCACCTCTGCGGTTTTTATTTTGTGTGCTATAAACACAAAAGCAACAATTTTGAAAAAATAAATAAATTAAATAGAAAAAAATATTGTTTGCAATTATAAAAAAAAAAAAAAAATTCTCAGTTTAGGCCAATATGCATTTTGATTTACAATCTCTTTTTTTTCTTCAAAAAATATAAAATCGCAATAACTGATTGGCTTGCACAAAAGTTATAACGTCTACAAAATAGGGGAAATATTTATGGCATTTTTATTATTAGTTTATTTTTACTAGTAAATGGCGGTGATCTGCGAATTTTAGTGGGACTGCAACATTGCGGCGGAACAGATGGGACACTTTTGACACTTTTTTGGGACCAGTTACATTTATACAGCGATCAGAGCTAAAAATAGACACCGATTACTGTATAAATGTCACAGGCAGGGAAGGGGGTTAACACTAGGAGGGGCGATGAAGGGGTTAAGTGTGTGTCCTAGGGAGTGTTTCTAACTGTGGGGGGGGGAGGGGACTGACTGGAGGAGGAGAGAGATCGCTGTTCATAAATCAGTATGAACAGCGGATCAGTCTCCTCACCGCTGACAGAACAGAGACATTGAATCTCCTTTCTGTCTCTCAGGAGCGAGCACAAGCGCGCGCCCCCCTAGAGCTCCTAATGCGGCCGATGTAAATATACGATGGTTCTCCCCGAGGAGCCAACCTACCGCAGTGTAGCGGTTGGACCCTAAATGGATTTGGCTGAGCTGCCTCTGCACTTCCGACTAAAGCCTTCCATCATCAACTGAAAGCCAGTATAGCTCCGTCTACAAGGAGGAATCTCATAGTGTTGAAATACACTGCATTGTCAAAAGTATTGGGACGCCTGCCTTTACACACACATGACCATTAATGGCATCCCAGTCTTAGTCCGGAGGGTTCAATATTGAGTTGGCTCCGCCCTTTGCGGCTATAACAGCTTCACCTCTTCTGGGAAGGCCGTCCACAAGGTTTAGGAGGGTGTCTATGGGAATGTGTGACCGTTCTTCCAGAAGAGCATTTGTGAGGTCAGGCACTGATGTTGGACAAGAAGGCTAGCACCCAGGACTCTTCACTACTACAATTAATACCGTCCCAGGGGCGTTTTTTTCAACCACATCAATACCGGGCACTTTCGCCCCCCTTCCTTCCCAGGCCAATTCTCAGCTTTCAGCGTTCTCGCACTTTCAATGACAATTGCGCGGTCACGCAACGCTGTACCCAAATTACATTTTTATAATTTTGTTCCCACAAGTAGAGCTTTTTCTTTTGGCGGTATTTATTCACGACTCCGTTTTTTATTTTTTGTGATATAAAGTGAAAAAAAAAAAAAAGAGCGGAAATTTGGAAAATAAACTATATTTTCTTCTTTCTATTTTAAAAGAAATCCAATAAAATCAAATGTTGTCATAAATTTAAGCCAAAATGTTTTCCGCTGCATGTTCTTGGTAAAAAAAATTCTGCTAAGTGTATAATAATTGGTTCGCGTGATCACCGACAGATGTGTGTGCAGATAATCATTGGGACATGTGATTTTACTGTTACATATGTGGGGGACGCGCGCGTTTACAAAAATATGTAGAAGAATACGTATCGGCCTAAACTGAGGAAAAAAAAAAAAAAAAGTTTTTTTTTTTTTTTATCTATTTTTGGGGGATATTTATTATAGCAAAAAGTAAAAAAAATATTGTGTTTTTTTTCAAAATTGTTGCTCTGTTTTTGTTTATAGCGCTAAAAATAAAAACCGCAGGGGCGATCAAATACCACCAAAAGAAAGCTCTATTTGTGGGAAAAAAAAAGGACATTTGTTTGGGAGCCACGTCGCACGAATGCGCAATTGTCAGTTAAAGCGACGCAGTGCCGAATCGCATAAAGTGGCCTGGTAAGGAAGGGGGGGGGGGGTAAATCCTTCCGGGGCTGAAGTGGTTAAACATTTGTAAAGGTGTCTTTGTTGTAATTTTTCGGGGAGGGTGAATTCCTCCATGATAGACTTCCAGGAGCCACCCGCCCTCGGGCACCCGGATTGGGCAGCACTGCGAAAACACAAAATGTTCCGCTTGGCAGAACAACGATATCCGTGTGAGTAAAAGGAGGAGCAGCACTGGCAGGAGCTTCCAGCATTGTTTACCCGGGGGGGGGGGGGGGGGGGGGGGGGGACAGGGATGAGGACAGGTTTTCTAGTCTACCTAAATGATCACATCACCCCCCCCCCCCCCCCCCCCATGGGCGTCCGCAGATAGGAGCAAGGGGGGGCAAGTGCCCCCCCCCCCTGGAATCAGGGATTGGATCAGGAGTGATGACCCCCATCACCCCTCTCTTTTTCACCCCACTTTCTCTCAGTCACCCACCACATGTCCGCAGTCTCCGACAGTCTCTCGGACCATGTCCGCAGTCTCCGACAGTCTCTCGGACCATGTCCGCAGTCTCCGACAGTCTCTCGGACCATGGCCGCAGTCTCCGACAGTCTCTCGGACCATGGCCGCAGTCTCCGACAGTCTCTCGGACCATGGCCGCAGTCTCCGACAGTCTCTCGGACCATGGCCGCAGTCTCCGACAGTCTCTCGGACCATGGCCGCAGTCTCCGACAGTCTCTCGGACCATGGCCGCAGTCTCCGACAGTCTCTCGGACCATGGCCGCAGTCTCCGACAGTCTCTCGGACCATGGCCGCAGTCTCCGACAGTCTCTCGGACCATGGCCGCAGTCTCCGACAGTCTCTCGGACCATGGCCGCAGTCTCCGACAGTCTCTCGGACCATGGCCGCAGTCTCCGACAGTCTCTCGGACCATGGCCGCAGTCTCCGACAGTCTCTCGGACCATGGCCGCAGTCTCCGACAGTCTCTCGGACCATGGCCGCAGTCTCCGACAGTCTCTCGGACCATGGCCGCAGTCTCCGACAGTCTCTCGGACCATGGCCGCAGTCTCCGACAGTCTCTCGGACCATGGCCGCAGTCTCCGACAGTCTCTCGGACCATGGCCGCAGTCTCCGACAGTCTCTCGGACCATGGCCGCAGTCTCCGACAGTCTCTCGGACCATGGCCGCAGTCTCCGACAGTCTCTCGGACCATGGCCGCAGTCTCCGACAGTCTCTCGGACCATGGCCGCAGTCTCCGACAGTCTCTCGGACCATGGCCGCAGTCTCCGACAGTCTCTCGGACCATGGCCGCAGTCTCCGACAGTCTCTCGGACCATGGCCGCAGTCTCCGACAGTCTCTCGGACCATGGCCGCAGTCTCCGACAGTCTCTCGGACCATGGCCGCAGTCTCCGACAGTCTCTCGGACCATGGCCGCAGTCTCCGACAGTCTCTCGGACCATGGCCGCAGTCTCCGACAGTCTCTCGGACCATGGCCGCAGTCTCCGACAGTCTCTCGGACCATGGCCGCAGTCTCCGACAGTCTCTCGGACCATGGCCGCAGTCTCCGACAGTCTCTCGGACCATGGCCGCAGTCTCCGACAGTCTCTCGGACCATGGCCGCAGTCTCCGACAGTCTCTCGGACCATGGCCGCAGTCTCCGACAGTCTCTCGGACCATGGCCGCAGTCTCCGACAGTCTCTCGGACCATGGCCGCAGTCTCCGACAGTCTCTCGGACCATGGCCGCAGTCTCCGACAGTCTCTCGGACCATGGCCGCAGTCTCCGACAGTCTCTCGGACCATGGCCGCAGTCTCCGACAGTCTCTCGGACCATGGCCGCAGTCTCCGACAGTCTCTCGGACCATGGCCGCAGTCTCCGACAGTCTCTCGGACCATGGCCGCAGTCTCCGACAGTCTCTCGGACCATGGCCGCAGTCTCCGACAGTCTCTCGGACCATGGCCGCAGTCTCCGACAGTCTCTCGGACCATGGCCGCAGTCTCCGACAGTCTCTCGGACCATGTCCGCAGTCTCCGACAGTCTCTCGGACCATGTCCGCAGTCTCCGACAGTCTCTCGGACCATGTCCGCAGTCTCCGACAGTCTCTCGGACCATGTCCGCAGTCTCCGACAGTCTCTCGGACCATGTCCGCAGTCTCCGACAGTCTCTCGGACCATGTCCGCAGTCTCCGACAGTCTCTCGGACCATGTCCGCAGTCTCCGACAGTCTCTCGGACCATGTCCGCAGTCTCCGACAGTCTCTCGGACCATGTCCGCAGTCTCCGACAGTCTCTCGGACCATGTCCGCAGTCTCCGACAGCCTCTCGGACCATGTCCGCAGTCTGACAGTCTCTTGGACCATGTCCGCAGTCTCTGACCATCACCTGTACTACGTCTGCAGTCTGACTGTGATAATGTGATAATGACATTGTTGAAATGGTCAGAGCATGGGTGACCTTAAAATGATGCCCCCCCTGAAAAAAGTTCTGCGGATGCCCATGCCCCCCCCCGGCCCCAGACGGATGTCTATTATTGGGGGGCACAGGCGTAAGGATTGCCGCCAGTCTTGTACTAGAAATGAGGCAGCTCTGGTAGATGCTCCTCTGGACTCCCGGTATCACCGCAGACCGCTGTCCCTGCAGAGCATCGCCAACCCGGCCAGATCACAACCTCATCCGTACCGCTGGGGCAGACGGCCGAGGGTAAGGGGGGGGATGGGGGGGGTATATTTTCTATTCTTTGCCCTGTGATAGAAGATGTTACCTGTAATAGACTCCGACGTGCCCCTCTTCTATTTTGTGGATGGCTGAGAAGAGAGCGGCGGCAGTAAGAGCGACCCCCAGGGCAGCGAACGCTCCGATATGAGACGACATCCTGGAAGACACAAAACAGAGAGACTGAAATATACACCACGGACTCCGTGTCCCATCATATCACCTGTATACAGGTATATATACACAGCACAGATCACAGCCTGGAGTATACAGGTATATACACAGCACAGAGCACAGCCTGGAGTATACAGGTATATATACACAGCACAGATCACAGCCTGGAGTATACAGGTATATATACACAGCACAGATCACAGCCTGGAGTATACAGGTATATATACACAGCACAGATCACAGCCTGGAGTATACAGGTATATATACACACAGCACAGATCACAGCCTGGAGTATACAGGTATATATACACACAGCACAGATCACAGCCTGGAGTATACAGGTATATATACACACAGCACAGATCACAGCCTGGAGTATACAGGTATATATACACACACAGCACAGATCACAGCCTGGAGTATACAGGTATATATACACAGCACAGATCACAGCCTGGAGTATACAGGTATATATACACAGCACAGATCACAGCCTGGAGTATACAGGTATATATACACAGCACAGATCACAGCCTGGTGTATACAGGTATATATACACACACACAGCACAGATCACAGCCTGGTGTATACAGGTATATATACACACACAGCACAGATCACAGCCTGGAGTATACAGGTATATATACACACACAGCACAGATCACAGCCTGGAGTATACAGGTATATATACACACAGCACAGATCACAGCCTGGAGTATACAGGTATATATACACACAGCACAGATCACAGCCTGGAGTATACAGGTATATATACACACAGCACAGATCACAGCCTGGAGTATACAGGTATATATACACGGCACAGATCACAGCCTGGAGTATACAGGTATATACACACGGCACAGATCACAGCCTGGAGTATACAGGTATATACACACAGCACAGATCACAGCCTGGAGTATACAGGTATATACACACAGCACAGATCACAGCCTGGAGTATACAGGTATATATACACACAGCACAGATCACAGCCTGGAGTATACAGGTATATACACACAGCACAGATCACAGCCTGGAGTATACAGGTATATATACACACAGCACAGATCACAGCCTGGAGTATACAGGTATATATACACACAGCACAGATCACAGCCTGGAGTATACAGGTATATATACACACAGCACAGATCACAGCCTGGAGTATACAGGTATATATACACACAGCACAGATCACAGCCTGGAGTATACAGGTATATATACACACAGCACAGATCACAGCCTGGAGTATACAGGTATATATACACGGCACAGATCACAGCCTGGAGTATACAGGTATATACACACGGCACAGATCACAGCCTGGAGTATACAGGTATATACACAGCACAGATCACAGCCTGGAGTATACAGGTATATATACACAGCACAGATCACAGCCTGGAGTATACAGGTATATACACAGCACAGATCACAGCCTGGAGTATACAGGTATATATACACACAGCACAGATCACAGCCTGGAGTATACAGGTATATATACACACAGCACAGATCACAGCCTGGAGTATACAGGTATATATACACACAGCACAGATCACAGCCTGGAGTATACAGGTATATATACACACAGCACAGATCACAGCCTGGAGTATACAGGTATATACACAGCACAGATCACAGCCTGGAGTATACAGGTATATACACAGCACAGATCACAGCCTGGAGTATACAGGTATATACACAGCACAGATCACAGCCTGGAGTATACAGGTATATACACACAGCACAGATCACAGCCTGGAGTATACAGGTATATATATACACAGCACAGATCACAGCCTGGAGTATACAGGTATATATACACACAGCACAGATCACAGCCTGGAGTATACAGGTATATATACACAGCACAGATCACAGCCTGGAGTATACAGGTATATATACACACAGCACAGATCACAGCCTGGAGTATACAGGTATATATACACAGCACAGATCACAGCCTGGAGTATACAGGTATATACACACAGCACAGATCACAGCCTGGAGTATACAGGTATATATATACACAGCACAGATCACAGCCTGGAGTATACAGGTATACACAGCACAGATCACAGCCTGGAGTATACAGGTATATATATATATATATATATTATATATATATATATATATATATATATATATATATATATATATATATATATATATATATATATATATATATATATATATATATATATATATTATATACACACAGCACTTCAATACCACACACTTTTACCCCCTTCCTGCCCAGGCCAAAATTTTCAGCTTTCAGTGCTGTCACACTTTGAATGACAATTACTCAGTCATGCAATGCTGTACATAAATAAAATTCTTATTTTTTTGAGACAAAGAACTTTCTTTGGTGGCATTTGATCACCACTGGGATTTGATGAGGCTGCATCGATGGGCACCGGCGAGGATGTACTGAGGAGAACTGGTGAGGCTGCATCGATGGCCACTGGTGAGGATGTACTGAGGAGAACTGGTGAGGCTGCATCGATGGCCACTGGTGAGGCTGCATCGATGGCCACTGGTGAGGCTGCATCGATGGCCACTGGTGAGGCTGCATCGATGGCCACTGGGCACTGATAAAGTTGTTGTTAAATATTAATTTTTGTAATCTAATTCTGCATAAAACATTTAAGTGTCATTTCATGAGATCATTTATGAGTGCGTGATTAGGGGCGGGGCAGGGCAGGGCAACTGGTGGCGGGTAACTCTTAAGGCCTGGCTAGTAGCTCCAGATTAGGTGTATCAGGTAGGTGTCTCTGAACTATACATTAGGTGTATCAGGTAGGTGTCTCTGAACTATACATTAGGTGTATCAGGTAGGTGTCTGTGACACAGGAAGTACTTGTTGCAGAGTCTCTTTCTCTCGGATTGCTGGGAATCGATTGTGTAGTAAAATTATATTCGGTCGCACAGCCGCCTGAAAAAAAGGGAAACTTGTTTACACTAAATCACCGGCGCCGAGCCGCAGCGTCTGCACCCTCCCCCCTCTTCACAAGCCGTGTGATTGGTATATGCCGAGAGAACTCCAAGAAATCAATATCGGAGGCGTCGGCTCCTATTGATCATCCAACAAATGAATCACCCGACTGATTTATGAGCGTCGGGCGACTGGATATAACTCATTGTTCTGTCACTCGGCCGTTGTGTTCTTTTCCAGCCGCTCAGCCTAAGTGTGATTTGCTTTGACAAACCTCAATGGAATGCAGACGGCTCCTGTCCATACCAATTACACCGAGTGCACCTCACATCATCATACAGGGAAGAGTGCCGCCACGTGTGCGCCACCGTCCACCATGACACCTCACATCATCATACAGGGAAGAGTGCCGCCACGTGTGCGCCACCGTCCACCATGACACCTCACATCATCATACAGGGAAGAGCGCCACCACGTGTGCGCCACCGTCCACCATGACACCTCACATCATCATACAGGGAAGAGTGCCGCCACGTGTGCGCCACCGTCCACCATGACACCTCACATCATCATACAGGGAAGAGCGCCACCACGTGTGCGCCACCGTCCACCATGACACCTCACATCATCATACAGGGAAGAGCGCCGCCACGTGTGCGCCACTGTCCGCCATGACACCTCACATCATCATACAGGGAAGAGCGCCGCCACGTGTGCGCCACCGTCCGCCATGACACCTCACATCATACAGGGAAGAGCGCTGCCACGTGTGCGCCACCGTCCACCATGACACCTCACATCATCATACAGGGAAGAGCGCCGCCACGTGTGCGCCACCGTCCACCATGACACCTCACATCATCATACAGGGAAGAGCGCCGCCACGTGTGCGCCACCGTCCGCCATGACACCTCACATCATACAGGGAAGAGCGCTGCCACGTGTGCGCCACCGTCCACCATGACACCTCACATCATCATACAGGGAAGAGCGCCGCCACGTGTGCGCCACCGTCCACCATGACACCTCACATCATCATACAGGGAAGAGCGCCGCCACGTGTGCGCCACCGTCCGCCATGACACCTCACATCATACAGGGAAGAGCGCCGCCACGTGTGCGTCACCGTCCACCATGACACCTCACATCATCATACAGGGAAGAGCGCTGCCACGTGTGCGCCACCGTCCACCATGACACCTCACATCATCATACAGGGAAGAGCGCCGCCACGTGTGCGCCACCGTCCACCATGACACCTCACATCATCATACAGGGAAGAGCGCCTCCACGTGTGCGCCACCGTCCACCATGACACCTCACATCATCACACAGGAAAGAGCGCCACCACGTGTGCGCCACCGTCCACCATGACACCTCACATCATACAGGGAAGAGGGCCGCCACGTGTGCGCCACCGTCCGCCATGACACCTCACATCATCATACAGGGAAGAGCGCCGCCACGTGTGCACCACCGTCCACCATGACACCTCACATCATACAGGGAAGAGCGCCGCCACGTGTGCGCCACCGTCCACCAAGACACCTCACATCATACAGGGAAGAGCGCCACCCACGTCCGCCATGACACCTCACATCATCATATAGGGAAGAGCGCCGCCACGTGTGCGCCACCGTCCGCCATGACACCTCACATCATACAGGGAAGAGCGCCGCCACGTGTGCGCCACCGTCCGCCATGACACCTCACATCACACAGGGAAGAGTGCCGCCCCCGTCCGCTATGACACCTCACATCATCATATAGGGAAGAGCACCGCCACGTGTGCGCCACCGTCCGCCATGACACCTCACATCATCATACAGGGAAGAGCGCCGCCACGTGTGCGCCACCGTCCGCCATGACACCTCACATCATCATACAGGGAAGAGCGCCGCCACGTGTGCGCCACTGTCCGCCATGACACCTCACATCATCATACAGGGAAGAGCGCCGCCACGTGTGCGCCACCGTCCGCCATGACACCTCACATCATCACACAGGGAAGAGCGTCGCCACGTGTGCGTCACCGTCTGCCATGACACCTCACATCATCATACAGGGAAGAGCGCCGCCACGTGTGCGCCACCGTCCGCCATGACACCTCACATCATACAGGGAAGAGCGCCGCCACGTGTGCGCCACCGTCTGCCATGACACCTCACATCATACAGGGAAGAGCGCCGCCACGTGTGCGTCACCGTCCTCCATGACACCTCACATCATCATACAGGGAAGAGCGCCGCCACGTGTGCGCCACCGTCCTCCATGACACCTCACATCACACAGGGAAGAGTGCCGCCACGTGTGCGCCACCGGCCACCATGACACCTCACATCATACAGGGAAGAGCGCCACCACCGTCCGCCATGACACCTCACATCATCATATAGGGAAGAGCTCCGCCACGTGTGCGCCACCGTCCTCCATGACACCTCACATCACACAGGGAAGAGTGCCGCCACCGTCCGCCATGACACCTCACATCATACAGGGAAAAGCGCTGCCACGTGTGCGCCACCGTCCGCCATGACACCTCACATCATACAGGGAAGAGCGCCGCCACGTGTGCGCCACCATCCACCATGACACCTCACATCATACAGGGAAGAGCGCCGCCACGTGTGCGCCACCGTCCACCATGACACCTCACATCATACAGGGAAGAGCGCCGCCACGTGTGCGCCACCGTCCGCCATGACACCTCACATCATCATACAGGGAAGAGCACCGCCACGTGTGCGCCACCGTCTGCCATAACACCTCACATCATCATACAGGGGAAGAGCGCCACCATATCTGCGCCACCGTCCGCCATGACACCTCACATCATATAAAGAAGAGCGTCGTCACGTGTGTGCGTGCCCCGTTTTCCATGACACCTCACATCATCATATAGGGAAGAGCGCCGCCACGTGTGCGCCACCGTCCGCCATGACACCTCACATCATCATACAGAGAACAGCGCCGCCACGTGTGTGCGTGCCCCGTTTTCCATGACACCTCACATCACCATATAGGGAAGAGCGCCACCATATCTGCGCCACCGTCCGCCATGACACCTCACATCATATAGAGAAGAGCGTCGTCACGTGTGTGCGTGCTCCGTCTTCCATGACACCTCACATCATATAGAGGAGAGCGGTCACGTGTGCGCCCCGTCCTCCACCCCACTCTGCTACCCCCCACTGACCTCCACCCCTCTCTGCTAACCCCCCCCCCCCCCCACTGACCTCCACCCCTCTCTGCTAACCCCCCCCCCCCCCCCCCCCCACTGACCTCCACCCCTCTCTGCTAACCCCCCCCCCCCCCACTGACCTCCACCCCTCTCTGCTAACCCCCCCCCCACTGACCTCCGCTCATTGTCCTCCGCCCCCCTCTGCCAATCCCCCCCACTGACCTCCGCTTATTGTCCTCCACGCTTCTCTGCCAATCCCCCCACTGACCTCCGCTCATTGTCCTCCGCCCCTCTCTGCCAATCCCCCCACTGACCTCCGCCCCTCTCTGCCAATCCCCCCACTGACCTCCGCCCCTCTCTGCCAATCCCCCCACTGACCTCCACTCATTGTCCTCCGCCCCTCTCTGTCAATCCCCCCACTGACCTCCGCTCATTGTCCTCCGCCCCTCTCTGCCAATCCCCCCCACTGACCTCCGCTCATTGTCCTCCGCCCCTCTCTGCCAATCCCCCCCACTGACCTCCGCTCATTGTCCTCCGCCCCTCTCTGCCAATCCCCCCCACTGACCTCCGCTCATTGTCCTCCGCCCCTCTCTGCCAATCCCCCCACTGACCTCCGCCCCTCTCTGCCAATCCCCCCACTGACCTCCGCTCATTGTCCTCCGCCCCTCTCTGCCAATCCCCCCCACTGACCTCCTCTCATTGTCCTCCGCCCTTCTCTGCCAATCCCCCCACTGACCTCCGTTCATTGTCCTCCGCCCCTCTCTGCCAATCCCCCCACTGACCTCCGCTCATTGTCCTCCGCCCCTCTCTGCCAATCCCCCCACTGACCTCCGCTTATTGTCCTCCACCCCTCTCTGCTAACCCCCCCCCCCCCTCCACTGACCTCTGCTCATTGTCCCCCACCCTTCTCTGCCAATCCCCCCACTGACCTCCTCTCATTGTCCTCCGCCCTTCTCTGCCAATCCCCCCACTGACCTCCGCTCATTGTCCTCCACCCCTCTCTGCCAATCCCCCCACTGACCTCCGCTCATTGTCCTCCGCCCCTCTCTGTCAATCCCCCCACTGACCTCCGCTCATTGTCCTCCGCCCCTCTCTGCCAATCCCCCCACTGACCTCCGCTCATTGTCCTCCGCCCCTCTCTGCCAATCCCCCCACTGACCTCCGTTCATTGTCCTCCGCCCTTCTCTGCCAATCCCCCCCCCCCACTGACCTCCGCTCATTGTCCCCCACCCTTCTCTGCCAAGGGGGGTGGAGACTCTGGTGAGGGGCACCTGATGTATAGGGGGGGAGGGAGACTCTGGTGAGGGGCACCTGATGTATAGGGGGGGGGGGAGACTCTGGTGAGGGGCACCTGATGTATAGGGGGGGGGGGGGAGACTCTGGTGAGGGGCACCTGATGTATAGGGGGGGGGGGGGGAGACTCTGGTGAGGGGCACCTGATGTATAGGGGGGGGGAGACTCTGGTGAGGGGCACCTGATGTATAGGGGGGGGGGAGACTCTGGTGAGGGGCACCTGATGTATAGGGGGGGGGGAGACTCTGGTGAGGGGCACCTGATGTATAGGGGGGGGAGACTCTGGTGAGGGGCACCTGATGTATAGGGGGGGGGAGACTCTGGTGAGGGGCACCTGATGTATAGGGGGGGGGGACTCTGGTGAGGGGCACCTGATGTATAGGGGGGGGGGGGACTCTGGTGAGGGGCACCTGATGTATAGGGGGGGGGGACTCTGGTGAGGGGCACCTGATGTATAGGGGGGGGGGGGGACTCTGGTGAGGGGCACCTGATGTATAGGGGGGGGGGGACTCTGGTGAGGGGCACCTGATGTATAGGGGGGGGGGGACTCTGGTGAGGGGCACCTGATGTATAGGGGGGGGGGGGGGACTCTGGTGAGGGGCACCTGATGTATAGGGGGGGGGGGGACTCTGGTGAGGGGCACCTGATGTATAGGGGGGGGGGGGACTCTGGTGAGGGGCACCTGATGTATAGGGGGGGGGGGGACTCTGGTGAGGGGCACCTGATGTATAGGGGGGGGGGGGACTCTGGTGAGGGGCACCTGATGTATAGGGGGGGGGGGGGACTCTGGTGAGGGGCACCTGATGTATAGGGGGGGGGGGGACTCTGGTGAGGGGCACCTGATGTATAGGGGGGGGGGACTCTGGTGAGGGGCACCTGATGTATAGGGGGGGGGGGACTCTGGTGAGGGGCACCTGATGTATAGGGGGGGGACTCTGGTGAGGGGCACCTGATGTATGGGGGGGGGGGGGGGGGGGAGACTCTGGTGAGGGGCACCTGATGTATGGGGGGGGGGAGACTCTGGTGAGGGGCACCTGATGTATGGGGGGGGGGGGGGGGGGAGACTCTGGTGAGGGGCACCTGATGTATGGGGGGGGGAGACTCTGGTGAGGGGCACCTGATGTATAGGGGGGGGGGAGACTCTGGTGAGGGGCACCTGATGTATAGGGGGGGGGGACTCTGGTGAGGGGCACCTGATGATCGGAGGTCATGTGATGAGTTTTGGGACGCTCTCACATTTGTGCACCTTTTTTTTTTTCCCTGTGATTATTCAGCTCAGTATCGCCACTTCAGGTGAATGAGAAGGATTTTGTATGTTAGAATATTGAATTTAATTAGTTGGGTGAGTGGAGATCAGTGGGGGGGGGGGGGATTGGCAGAGAGAGGGGCGGAGGTCAGTGGGGGGGTGATTGGCAGAGAGAGGGGTGGAGGTCAGTGGGGGGGGGATTGGCAGAGAGAGGGGCGGGGGATTGGCAGAGAGAGGGGCGGAGGTCAGTGGGGGGGGGTTGGCAGAGAGAGGGGCGGAGGTCAGTGGGGGGGGGGGGGGATTGGCAGAGAGAGGGGCGGAGGTCAGTGGGGGGGGGGGATTGGCAGAGAGAGGGGCGGAGGTCAGTGGGGGGGGGATTGGCAGAGAGAGGGGCGGAGGTCAGTGGGGGGGGGATTGGCAGAGAGAGGGGCGGAGGTCAGTGGGGGGGGATTGGCAGAGAGAGGGGCGGGGGGTTGGCAGAGAGAGGGGCGGAGGTCAGTGGGGGGGGATTGGCAGAGAGAGGGGCGGGGGGTTGGCAGAGAGAGGGGCGGAGGTCAGTGGGGGGGGATTGGCAGAGAGAGACGGAGGACAATGAGCGGAGGTCAGTGGGGGGAGTCTCCCCCCCCATACATCAGGTGCCCCTCACCAGAGTCTCTCCCCCCCCCTATACATCAGGCGCCCCTCACCAGAGTCTCTCCCCCCCCTATACATCAGGCGCCCCTCACCAGAGTCTCCCCCCCCCCTATACATCAGGCGCCCCTCACCAGAGTCTCCCCCCCCTATATACATCAGGCGCCCCTCACCAGAGTCTCCCCCCCCTATACATCAGGCGCCCCTCACCAGAGTCTCCCCCCCTATACATCAGGCGCCCCTCACCAGAGTCTCCCCCCCCTATACATCAGGTGCCCCCCACCAGAGCACCACCCCCCTTTACATCAGGTGCCCCTCACCAGAGTCTCCCCCCCATACATCAGGTGCCCCTCATCAGAGTCTCCCCCCCCCTATACATCAGGTGCCCCCCACCAGAGTCTCCCCCCCATACATCAGGTGCCCCTCATCAGAGTCTCCCCCCCCCCCCCCCCTATACATCAGGTGCCCCCCACCAGAGCACCACCCCCCTTTACATCAGGTGCCCCTCACCATAGTCTCCCCCCCCCCCCATACATCAGGTGCCCCCCACCAGAGCACCACCCCCTTTACATCAGGTGCCCCCCACCAGAGCACCACCCCCTTTACATCAGGTGCCCCCCACCAGAGCACCACCCCCTTTACATCAGGTGCCCCCCACCAGAGCACCACCCCCTTTACATCAGGTGCCCCCCACCAGAGCACCACCCCCTTTACATCAGGTGCCCCCCACCAGAGCACCACCCCCTTTACATCAGGTGCCCCCCACCAGAGTCCCCCCCCTTTACATCAGGTGCCCCTCACCAGAGTCCCCCCCCATACATCAGGTGCCCCTCACCAGAGTCTCCCCCCCCTTTACATCAGGTGCCCCTCGCCATAGTTGCTCCTTTACATCAGGTGCCCCCCACCAGAGCACCACCCCCTTTACATCAGGTGCCCCCCACCAGAGTCTCCCCCCCTTTACATCAGGTGCCCCTCGCCAGAGTTGCTCCTTTACATCAGGTGCCTCCGGCGCACCTGTACACTCTGGGGGGGTCTGAGGCCTTGTAAGTGAAAGTAGCCCCCACACAGGGTGACCTCTCCTCATACTGATATCAGATCACAGCTGTCACAGGTCCCTCCCCCACATATATACAGACACCCCACAGAAGCAGCCGCCCCCCTTTTCCTGTACACTCCTCCCCTCCCCCTCTGATCACCTCGGTCTCCTCTCGGTCAAAGCTCAGTCGGTGGATCCTAATCTTCTTTCTCTCACGCTAGCATCCTCTTCTTCCTGGTGTCGCTGTGCTGGAGACGTCATTATCCTGTGCCCGGAAACAGCGGCCATCTTTGTTATGGGCGCTGCTGGGAACTGGGGTGTCATTTGTCCGCTCACCAGCAGGTGGCGCTGTGTACCGCTAATTGGAGATCTCCTGCCCCTCAATAACAGAGAGCTCAGTCTCTATGGTGCTGTGTGAGAGGAAATCACAACACAAATCTACCATCCATGTACTCTATATATACTGTATACACTGAGAGATATCTATATATATATATATATATATATATATATATATATATATATATATATACGGTATACACTGAGAGATATCTATATATATATATTGTATACACTGACCTCCACCCTCCATATACTGTATACACTGACCTCCACCCTCCATATACTGTATACACTGAGAGATATCTATCTATATATATATATATATATATACTGTATACACTGAACTCCACCCTCCATATACTGTATACACTGAGTGATATCTATATATATATACTGTATACACTGACCTCCACCCTCCATATACTGTATACACTGAGTGATATCTATATATACCGTATACACTGAGTGATATCTATATATACTGTATACACAGTGATATCTATATACTGACTGAGTGATATACTGTATACACTGACCTCCACCCTCCATATACTGTATACACTGAGTGATATCTATATATACTGTATACACTGAGTGCTATCTATATACTGACTGAGTGATATACTGTATACACTGACCTCCACCCTCCATATACTGTATGCACTGAGTGATATCTCTATACTGTATACACTGAGTGATATCTATATATACTGTATACAGTGAGTGATATCTATTGTATATACCGACCTCCACCCTCCATATCCTGTATATACCTACCTCCATATAATCTATATACTGTATATATTGGCCTCAATCCTCTATATACTGTACATACTGACCTTCACCCTCCATATACCATATATACTGACCTCCATATACCGTATATACTAACCTCCACCCTCCATATACTGTATACACTGACCTCCACCCTCCATATACTGTATACACTGAGTGATATCTATATACTGTATACACAGAGTGATATCTATATATACTGTATACACCGAGTGGTATCTATTGTATATATTGACCTCCACCCTCCATATCCTGTATATACTGACCGCCATATCATCTATATACTGTATATATTGGCCTCCACCCTCTATATACTGTACATACTGACCTTCACCCTCCATATACCGTATATACTGACCTCCACCCTCCATATACCGTATATACTAACCTCCACCCTCCATATACTGTATACACTGACCTCCACCCTCCATATACTGTGTATACTAACCTTCACCCTCCATATACTGAATATACCCTCCGTATACTGTATATACTGACCTTCATCCTCCATATACTGTATGTACTGAGTGATATATATATACACTGTATATACCCTCCACCATCTGTATACCTTATATACTGAATGATATCTATATACTCTATATACTAAGGGGCATCTATACACTGTATACCATCCATCCTCTATACACTCTATATACCCTCCACCCTCTGTATACTGTATATAGCCTCCACCCTCTATATACTGTATATAGCCTCCACCCTCTATACTGTATATACCACCCACCCTCTATATACTGTATATACCCTCCACCCTCTATATACTGTATATAACCTCCACCCTCTATATACTGTATATACCCTCCATATACTGTATATAACCTCCACTCTATATACTGTGTATAACCTCCACCCTCTATATACTGTATATAACCTCCACTCTATATACTGTATATAACCTCCACCCTCTATACTGTATATATCCTCCACCCTTTGTATTGAAGGGAAGGAAGAACAGTTCACAATGAGCCCGTGGAAGAAAGCTGAAGCGGGAACACTCATGGATGACAGCAGCGTGTGGTGGTGCAGGTCTCAGCCGAGCTGACAGCATCTGTATTGAGGGGCGGAATGCGGCCCCTCCTGTCTGAGTCCATGTTGGGAGCTTTCCAGGAAGAATTGTGGGTCCCTACACTTTCCCTACTTGTCAGGAACCTCTCCCTGCCGCTAATACTGTCCCTGACAGACAGGTGACCTGTCCCTACATTATCCCCATGTGAAATGCACGCCAAACTAGGACTCAGGTGGCCAGGCTGCACAGAGTCTTTGGTTGTTAGGACACAGGAGGCCAGACTGCACAGAGTCTTTAGTTGCTAGGACACAGGTGGCCAGACTGCACAGAGTCTTTAGTTGCTAGGACACAGGCGGCCAGGCTGCACAGAGTCTTGGGTTGCTAGGACACAGGCGGCCAGACTGCACAGAGTCTTTAGTTGCTAGGACACAGGCGGCCAGGCTGCACAGAGTCTTTGGTTGCTAGGACACAGGCGGCCAGACTGCACAGAGTCTTTAGTTGCTAGGACACAGGTGGCCAGACTGCACAGAGTCTTTAGTTGCTAGGACACAGGCGGCCAGGCTGCACAGAGTCTTGGGTTGCTAGGACACAGGCGGCCAGACTGCACAGAGTCTTTAGTTGCTAGGACACAGGCGGCCAGGCTGCACAGAGTCTTTGGTTGCTAGGACACAGGCGGCCAGACTGCACAGAGTGTTTAGTTGCTAGGACACAGGTGGCCAGACTGCACAGAGTCTTTAGTTGCTAGGACACAGGCGGCTAGGCTGCACAGAGTCTTGGGTTGCTAGGACACAGGCGGCCAGACTGCACAGAGTCTTTAGTTGCTAGGACACAGGCGGCCAGGCTGCACAGAGTCTTTGGTTGCTAGGACACAGGCGGCCAGACTGCACAGAGTCTTTAGTTGCTAGGACACAGGTGGCCAGACTGCACAGAGTCTTTAGTTGCTAGGACACAGGCGACCATGCTGCACAGAGTCTTGGGTTGCTAGGACACAGGCGGCCAGACTGCACAGAGTCTTTAGTTGCTAGGACACAGGCGGCCAGGCTGCACAGAGTCTTTGGTTGCTAGGACACAGGCGGCCAGGCTGCACAGAGTCTTTGGTTGCTAGGACACAGGCGGCCAGACTGCACAGAGTCTTGGGTTGCTAGGACACAGGCGGCCAGGCTGCACAGAGTTTTTGGTTGCTCAACACATAGAGCCCCAAAAGTTAGTACTGCTCAATAGAGCATCCAGCCCCTTCCAGCTGCAGCACATTTCAGCCTGTCATTGACTATGACAGTTTGCAGGCAGTGGAGCTGCACTTGTGCCTCCTGGGCATACTAAAACCCTGGTATGGGACGCACAAGGGCTTAACACCTAATGTGCGCGTAGCCTCCCACTTCCCGATAACGTCTCCTGTGTTTAACCCCTTTACGGCAGCGTTGGGCATACTGTATATGAGTCGTTGTCTAGGGTACGCTCCATTGACATCCCCAGAACCATGATCCAGCAGTCACCAACAGCTCATAGTCAACTACTGACCATCAGGAGCCAGTAGGCATGGCGCCTGATGACATCAGCACCGTGCAGCCAATCACAGTGGTTCAAGACCAGAAGCCCCACCTGCCTGGCTCTGGGTGTCAAAGGTCACTCAAAGCGCTGGCATAAAGGGGTTACCACAGGCAGGGGCGTATCTATGACAAGACAAACAAGACATTTGCCTTGGGCGGCATTTTTCAGGGGGACGGCAATGCCCCCCCCCAGGCAGAAGGGACACTATGAGGACTCCAAAGAAGCAGCTGTGTCGTTACTGTGGTTCTGTTCTCCCTCCCTCACGGGTCCTTGTTCTACTCCTCTGTCATTTTAAAGCAGTGACAGGTTCAGCTGAATCCTCCATTTGGCGATCCAGCTGCTCTGGGCGCGTTTCGTCCCAAAGACTTCAACTGGGGCATACCAGTTGGCGTATGCCCCAGTTGAAGTCATTTAGGACGAAACGCGTCGGAATTGGCTTTCTGCTTCTCACATTGCCCCTCATTTTTACTCTGTGATCACAGTTTTTATTCTCATTGATGTATGCCGGTTTTTAGAAATAAAAAAACACTTTTTGACCTTCACCATATGGAGGCATTTTTTCTTTGCATAACCTTCTGGACGAGAGTTCCTTTGCAGTCCAGTTTGGCATTCCACGCCTAAGTTCCAGCCCTGGTGTTTACTACATTTGAGGTCCAGTTTGGCGGTTGTCTACAACACCCTTTGGAGTCCTGTCTGGAGGTCCTGGGTTCCTTGGAGTTCTGTTGATATACCGATCCCGGCATCTTTGCCTTTATGACTCGTTGTGGCTGACATTCGAGTCCACCTGTTCTGGTATGAGTAGATGTACTTCCTCCCCCCTTTTTGGTTGAAGATGTACCCCCCTTGATTTTCCTCATACCGGACAGTGCCAGCGCATTCCATCCCTGATTAGTCCCCATTTTGGGGTGGACTCATATTGGTCCTTTTTAGGACCTTCACACTTATTGGACTTTTTCACATTTCCATTACTGCCATTTCCTAGGATGTAGAATGCCTAGCTTTACAGATACTTTGGTTGCTAGGATGCAAGGGGCTGAGCTGTAACACAGTCTTTGGTTGCTAGGACACAGATGGCCAAGCCATACAGAGTCTTTAAAATGCTGAGATGTAGGAGGCCAGACTGTAGTCACGCAGGTGGCTGATCTGATCAGAGTCTTTGGTTGCTAGGATGCAGGTGGCCATGCTCCTCAGAGATTTTGTTTGTAAAGACTCAGATGGCCGAGCTGATCTGAGTCTTTTGTTGCTAGAATTTGGTAACCAAACTGTAAAGAGTTTTTGGTTGTTAGGACGCAGGTGACCAAGCTGTACAAAGCCATTCATTGCTAGGAAACAGGCTACCGAGGTGTACAGAGTCTTTGTTGCTAGGATGCAGGTGGCCAAGCTGTACAGAGTCTTTGGTTGCTAGGACGCAGTGGCCCAAGTATACAGAGTCTTGGGTTGCTAGAACCCAGGCAGCAGAGCTGTGCAGAGGCTTTTAGGATGCAGGTGACCAAGCTGTACAGTCTTTGGTTGCTAGGAAGCAGGCTGCCGAGCTATACAGAGTTGTTGCTAGAACGCAGGTGGCCTAGCTGTACAGGGTCTTTGGTTGTTAGGAGGCAGTCGGCCAAGCTGTACAGGGTCTTTGGTTGTTAGGACGCAGGTGGCTGAGCGTTACAGAGTCTTTGGTTGCTAGGACACAGGCGGCTGAGCTGTACAGAATATTTTGGAACTAGGATGCAGTTGGCCGAGTTGTACAAAGTCTTTTGTTGCTAGGATGCAGGTAGGCAAGCTGTACAGAGTCTTTGGTTGCTAGGACTCAGTGGCTCAGGTATACAGAGTCTTGGGTTGCTTGGACCCAGACAGCGGAGCTATGCAGAGGCTTTGGTTGCTAGGAGGAAGGTAGCCGAACTGTACATAGTCTTGTCTTTGGTTGCTAGGACACAGTGGCCCAAGTATACAGAGTCTTGGGTTGCTAGGACCCAGGCAGCGGAGCTATGCAGAGGCTTTAAGAATGCAGGTGACCAAGTTGTACAGTCTTTGGTTGCTAGGAAGCAGGCTGCCGAGCTGTATATAGTCTTTGTTGCTAGGACGCAGGTGGCCAAGCTGTACAGAGTCTTTGGTTGTTAAGAGGCAGGCGGCCGAGCTGTAAAGAGTCTTTGGTTGTTAGGACTCAGGCGGCTGAGCTGAACAGAGTCACTCATTCCTGGGAAACAGGCTGCCGAGGTGTACAGAGTCTTTGTTGCCAGGATGCAGGTGGCCAAGCTGTGCAGAGTCTTTGGTTGCTATGATGCAGTAGCCAAACTCTACATAGTCTTTGGTTGCTAGGACACAGTGGCCCAAGTATACAGAGTCTTGGGTTGGTAGGACCCAGGCAGTGGATCTATGCAGAGGCTTTTAGGATGCAGGTGACCAAGCTGTACAGAGTCTTTGGTTGCTAGGAAGCAGGCTGCCGAGCTGTACATAGTCTTTGTTGCTAGGACGCAGGTGACCAAGCTGTACAGAGTCTTTGGTTGCTAGGAAGCAGGCTGCCGAGCTTTACATAGTCTTTGTTGCTAGGACGCAGGTGGCTGAGCTGTACAGAGTCTTTGGTTGCTGGCTGAGCTGTACAGAGTCTTTGGTTGCTAGGACGTATCTGGCGGAACTGTACAGAGTATTTGGTTACCAGGAGGCAGGTAGCCAAGCTGTACAGAGTCTTTGCTTGCTAGGATGTTAGTGGCTGAGCTGTGCGGAGTATATGGTTTCTAGGACGCTGATGGCTGAGCTGTGAATAGTCTTTGGTTGCTAGGACGCTGTTGTAGCGGTACCATTCTTGGGTGTCTTGCTGCAGTTTTTTTTTTTATATATAAAATTTGAATAGAGACCATTCATTCTGGTTGGTGTTTCTTTTTGTTATCCGAGGTATTATTTAAAAAAATATTAGCATGTGTGCTATTTGTATGTGTAGCACCCTGTAGCTTAGTCAGGGAGCTCCTCACAAATTGACTTGCCAGGAGTGGTTATCCTGGTCGATTGATAGAGATCTATCGATTTCTCCCTAAGTTTGGCCTTGTTGCACTTTTCTCTTCTACCACTAGGTGGCCGGGTACTTGGTGGTACTAGATATGAGAAGGGCAACCCAAGGGTCAGGTTATGGGTATATGGGGTATCTCAGGCCAATGGGCAGGGGTTTTCTTGAATCCCTTGGCCTGCTTGGAGCACCTATATATTTGGGCGGAGTCAGGTGATCAGTGTTCTGTGACACCCAGTCGGCTGTCTGGGTGGACCTGTGTAGGGCTTCAAGGTTGGAGATTGGGCCTATCCCGGGGGCATCTGGCTGCCAGGCTGTGTGAGGGACAATCCAGAAGTAAGAGGGCAGAGCAGGGTTGGGATTGGGGCTTGCAATCCAACCAAAAGTGCCGGTTCTGCCGGCCGGAGAACCTGACGTGGTTGGAGGTAGAAGGTAAAGCTGTCGCCACTAAGGGACCAACCACGTTATTACCAGGGACCACAGTGAGTAACTGAAGCAAGTACCACCACATTCTCACCGAACGGACACGGTGGAGGATCGGGAAATTTCAGGCGGTGATCAAGTCAGGGACCCAACCAGTGGTGGTGACGCTTGCAGAGCAGCCTTGTGTGCCAAGCCAGGGACCGAGCCGGTCAGCGGGGGTGAAGCTTGAGAAGTATCTGGAGTGCCAAGCTAGGGACCCAGCAGAGAGGCGGGGGTGACGCTTGAGGGAGATACCACCGCAAAACCTTGGAGGAGCTGAAGGGATTCAGAATCAGTGGGTCTAGTGACAGACCGGGAGATCAGTGTTGAAGAACTACAAGAAGCAGTTGTAGTGAAGCTGAAGGAACTGCTACGTTTGAGTTAGGATCTGTTAACCACTTCAACACCGCTCCATAGTCATATGACGCCCACAAGGTGGATCTCCCATCCTGGGTGGGCGTCATATGACGTCCTCTGATTCCCGGCCGCCTGGGGGGCGCGCGCGCGCCCGCGGCATCGCTCGGGACCCGGTGCGAGTGCCCGGCGGCCGCGATGTCCGCCGGGCACCCGCGATTGCCCGTTAAAACAACGGGACCGGGCGGGACCGTGGAGCTGTGTGTGTAAACACACAGCTCCACGTCCTGTCAGTGCAGAGGAGACCGATCATGTGATCCCAGTACGGAGGAACACATGATCGGTCTCCTCCCCTTGAGTCCCCTCCCCCTACAGTTAGAATCACTCCTATTAGGGAACACATTAACCTCTCCAGCGCCCCCTAGTGTTAACCCCTTCCCTGCCAGTCACATTTACACAGTAATCAATGCAATTTTATAGCAACGATCGCTGTGTAAATGTGAATGGTTCCAAAAATGTGTCAAAAGTGTCCGAAGTGTCCGCCGCAATGTCGCAGTCACGAAAAAAAAAATCGCAGATCGCAGCCATTACTAGTAAAAAAAAAAAAAAAAAAAAAAAATTCAATAAATCTATCCCCTATTTTGTCGACGCTATAACTTTTGCGCAAACCGATCAATATACGCTTATTGCGATTTTTTTTTTACCAAAAATATGTAGAAGAATACGTATCGGCCTAAACTGAGTAAAAAAATTGTTTTTTTTTTAAAAAATTGGATATTTATTATAGCAAAAAGTAAAAAATATTGTGTTTTTTTTTCAAAATTGTCGCTCTTCTTTTGTTTATAGCGCAAAAAATAAAAACCGCAGGGGCGATCAAATACCACCAAAAGAAAGCTCTATTTGTGGGAAAAAAAGGACGTCGATTTTGTTTGGGTGTAACGTCGCACGACCGCGCAATTGTTAGTTAAAGCGACGCAGTGCCGAATCGCAAAAAGTGCTCTGGTAAGGAAGGGTGTTTAAAAGCCCTGTATTGAAGTGGTTAACCACTTAAAGTGGGGTTGCACACAAAAAAAAAAAAAAAATCATTAATATTCCTAAAAGAAAATAAAAAAAAAAAAATTTGGAATTTTTTTTTTTTTTTAACTCACCTCTAAATGCCTGTTGCTAGGGGGTCCCTCGTAGTCTGCCTTCCTCAGTGCCCGGGCTGGTGACATCACTTCCCCTCGGTGCAGGAAGGGCTCAGCTCTCCCCCCTCCCTCATGTCAGTCATTTGGGACAGGTGACAGGTCCCAGATGATTGTGTGGCCAATCGCGGAGCCCGGTGCCGCTCGCGCATGCGCAGTGGGTGCCCGGCTGTGAAGCCACAGCCGGGTGCCCGCAGTGCCGCGCCGCCGAGGCGGAGGGGGTGACGAGCGAGGCTTCGATCTCCCGCATCGCTGGACCCCGGGACAGATAAGTGTCTGATTATTAAAAGTCACCAGCTGCAGCATTTGTAGCTGCTGACTTTAATTTTTTTTTTTTTTTTTAATGGAAACTCCTCTTTAAGCCCCGGACCATTTGGTTGGCCAAAGACCAGAGCACTATTTGCGATTCGGCACTGCGTCGCTTTAACTGACAATTGCGCGGTCGTGCGACGTGGCACCCAAAACAAAATTGACGTCTTTTTTCCCCCACAATAAGAACTTTCTTCTGGTGGTATTTGATGACCTCTGTGGTTTTTATTTTTTGCGCTATAAACAAAAAAAGAGCGACAATTTTGAAAAAAAAACGCATTATTTTTTTACTTTTTGCGATAATAAATATCCCCCAAAAAAATATATAAAAAAACATTTTTTTTCTCAGTTTAGGCCGATACGTATTCTTCTACATATTTTTGGTAAAAAAAAAAACCCCAATAAGCGATTATTGATTGGTTTGCGACAAAAGTTATAGCGTCTACAAAATAGGGGATAGTTTTATGGCATTTTTATTAATAATTTTTTTTTTTACTAGTAATGGCGGCGATCAGCGATTTTTTATCGTGACTGCAACATTATGGCGGACACATCGGACACTTTTGGTGCTATTTTGGGACCATTCACATTCATACAGCGATCAGTGCGATTAAAAATGCATTGATTACTGTGTAAATGTGACTGGCAGTAAAGAGGTTAACCAGGAGGGGGGCGTTGCAGGGGCTAAGTGTGTCCTAGGGAGTGATTCTAACTGTAGGGGGGGGGTGCTGTCACTAGGCAGAACAGGGAAATGCTTGTTTACATCAGCATCACCCCGTTCTTCCCCTCCGTGAGACGATCGCGGGGATACCCGCGGTGATCGAGTCCGCAGGGACCCGCAATCACACTCACAGAGCTTGCAGCAGGGTCGTGATCACATAGCGACAAATTTAAAGGGACAATGTACGCCCGTTTGCCTGTCCGTGCCATTCTGCCGACGTAAATGTTCGTGCAGCGGTCGGCAAGCGGTTAACCACTTGCTTACTGGGCACTTAAACCCCCCTCCTATCCAGACCAATTTTCAGCTTTCATCGCTGTCGCATTTTGAATGACAATTGCGCGGTCATACTACACTGTACCCAATTTTTATCATTTTTCCCCAAAAAAGAGCTTTCTTTTGGTGGTATTTGATCACCTCTGCGATTTAAAAATTTTTTTAATTTTTTTTTAAAAGACCGAATTTAAATTTTTTTTTATTTTTTTTTTTATTTTGTTAGAAAAATTTTAAATGGGTAATTTTTTGTCCATCATTGATGTACGCTGATGAGGCGGCAGTGACGGGCACCGATAGGTGGCAGTGATGGGCACTGATGGGTGGCAGTGATGGGCACTGATGGGTTACACTGATAGGCAGAACTTTTAGGTGGCACTGATTGGCAGCACTTGTGGGCATTGACAGGTGGCACTTGTGGGCATTACATGAGGCATAATTGCCTCTGACTTTTCGGGACCGATGTCCCTTTAACCGCTTCCCGACCGCCTCACGCAGATATACTGCGGCAGAATGGCATGGACAGGCAAAATCACGTACCTGTACGTGGCCCTTTGATTGCCTGCCCGTGGGTCGCACGCACGCCGCCAGCGGCGCGCTCGCGTCCCGGTCGGGAGCTCCGTGACCCCGGCCGCGGGACCAGCGGACCCGATCGCCGCTGGTGTCCCGCGATCGGGTCACAGAGCTGAAGAACGGGGAGAGGTCTGTGTAAACAAACCTCTCCCCGCGCTTCCTATACTGCCTGTCACTGATCGGCTGTTCCCGGTCATCGGGAAAGCCGATCAATGACGTCAGACGTCAGCCCCGCCCCCTGATGTAAAAACACAACACGTCACAGCCCATAACCCCTCCCCTCCCCCTAGTGGTTAACTCATTCACTACCACTGTCATTTATACAGGAATCAGTCTCTGTGTTTGCGGTTAATACTAAGCAGAAGGAAAAAAACTATCACCGAGCTGATCACATGGTAAGGGGCCGGGACCCGCCCCTTACTCGGATCGCTGATCACCAGAGTCTCAGAGACTCGGTGATCACAGCGCGCTCGGCGCGCACCCTGTAGGGCACGCGCAGGGAGCGTGCACAGGGGAGGCCGTCATGTGACGGCCTCCCGGGAATTGAGATCCGCGCTGTGGCCGTCATTCGGCCCTAGCGTGGATGTACAGTGGTTAAAGACTGTTGCCATAGGAGACAACATTCCTGCATGTGCCGATGTGGCGTGGGGTGTCCTGGCCCAAACCCTCTTTCCCCCAAAAATACAAAAAGGACTGTTAAAAGAAATCAAACCTCTTCTACATCCAAGAAGTGTCTGGCGCCCAATGACTTTCACCATCTTTGCACCCACTATGCCCCACCACCCACCACATACAGAAGGATCTCAGCTATCTTTGGCCTTGGAGGTCCTCATGGAAGAGACTTTGCTACATATGGAAGAAGAACTTCTCTATTGGAGTCTTGTAGAGTAACGTTGTGCTTGTTTATCAAAGGACAGACATGACAGAACTGCCAATGTTATCTCATGGTAGAGCTTCACTCCCCGCCATCTCCTTCTAACTTCTCAGTAATTCTATTCTTCACACCTCACTGATTCAATAAAAAGAACATTTTTTTTTTCTATGAAATCCTTGAGTTTGGGGCGCCAGTTACCATCTGTGGTGTAAATTCACTTTCACAACTTTTCAAATGCCGGAATTCTTTTTTCTTTATTTTTGGAATTATAGATCTTCAACAATATTGGATTTTCTGCCGCAACTTAACAGACAGTCCAGCTGATGTTCATTATTACCACTGAATAGCGGACAATATGTGTATTCGCAATGTACCGCAATATTCCCGGGCTCAATTCACCAAGATAACACCCCGGGACAAGGCGCCTCATTTCAGGAAGAAAACCGACAATTATTTTAACCCCTTCAATACCGGGCCATTTCATCCCTTTCCTGCCCAGGCCGATTTTTAGATTACAGCGCTGTTGCACTTTGAATGACAATTGCGCGGTCATGTAACACTGTATCCAGGGGCAGACTGACCATTCGGCCACTCGGGCACTGCCCGAGGGCCCCCGGGCCACTAGGGGGCCCCATCAGGGTTGCCAGCCTGTCACGCCCCCTGGTAGTGGTGAGTCTGATTAGCAGAGAAGGGCCTCCCTTGCGGCTCCCGCTCGCCGGTCCCCTGATGATGGGACAGTAGGACCAGGAGTCAGGAGGGGCACAGGTGCCTGGCAGGAATGGTAAGACCGGTACAAGAGCTTCCTGGATCAGCTCAGCGGGTGAGGTATGTAGGTCTCTGCAGGTAAGCAGGTTCTGTAGGCAGACTGGAACAACAGGCAGACTTGGATCTGTATGCAGACTGGAACAACAGGCAGACTTAGATCTGTATGCAGACTGGAACAACAGGTAAGCTGGATCTGTGTGCAGGCTGGAACAACAGGCAGACTTGGATCTGTATGCAGACTGGAACAACAGATAAGCTGGACTGGGATGGTCAAACGGGCCGGGTCAGGTATCAGGCTGGCAGCACAGTACAAGTGGAGAAGACAAGAGGATGGTCACAGACAAGCCAAGGTCGATACACAGGGACAGAGCGGATGGTCAAGGATAGCCGGGTCAGATACAGGTAAACAGACTTCAGATCAGGTTTAAGCACAGAACGTTGTAGAGCAGACAGCGGGGACCGTCAGTGACAGAAGGGTTTAAATAGCCTCATTGGCGCCAATGGAGGTGCGCACCCGTCCGCGCACGCTCGCCCCCGTCTGCGGGCGCGCGCGTGCACGCGCGCGCTCGCGCATGCGCAATGGCAACCGAGAATGGGAACCAGGGATGCTGAGGCGCCGATTACTGGCAGGATCATCAGGTCGCCGGCCACGGATGGAGCCTTCATGACATTGCCCCCCCCTAAGGGGCAGCCTCCAGATGCCCCTCGGGGCAAATTTCTCAGGATGGGCTCTCTTAAAGGACTGGACTAGACTCTTAGCGTGGTTGTTCTCCTCGGGCTCCCAAGAGTTTTCCTCGGGGCCGTACCCCTTCCACTTGATTAGAAACTGGTTTTGGTTCTGCCTTCTTCTGACGTTAAGGATGGCTTCCACCTCGAACTCCTCTTCCCCGTCCACCATGACTGGGTCAGGAGGGATGGCCCTCCGGTTGGGGAAAGGGTTACTAACCGAGGGTTTCAGCAAGGACACATGGAACACCGGGTGAATCTTCAGAGAATCCGGAAGTTCTAATTCATAAGCCACCTCGTTGATTCTCCTCTTGACTGGGAAGGGACCCAAGAACTTGGGGCCCAGTTTCCGTGAAGGGCAAGCCAATTTTAAGTTGGAGGTGGATAGCCATACGGTTTCGCCCGGGACAAGCACCAGTTCCCCCCGTCTCTTCTTGTCAAACACGGTTTTGTTATACTCCTGGGTCCTGGTCATGGTTTCTTGGAGAAGTTGGTTGTTGGTGGAAAAGAACTGGATCCGTTCTTGGACTGCTGGCACAGTGCAGTCAGGAAGCGAGTTAGGCAGGAATGCCGGGTGATACCCATAGTTAGCGAAAAAGGGGGTCTGTTTGGTGGCGGAGTGGGTGGCGTTGTTATATGCGAACTCGGCCAGGGGCAGAAGGGAGATCCAGTCATCTTGGGCAAAGGAGGAGAAACAGCGCAGGTACTGCTCTAGGGTCTGATTGGTCCGCTCCGTCTGCCCATTAGACTGAGGGTGGTAGGCAGATGAGAGAGCGAGTTCAATATCCAAGGACTGGCACAGGGACCTCCAGAATCGAGAGGTGAATTGCACCCCTCGGTCCGAGACGATGTTAGCCGGGACCCCATGAAGGCGGACAATTTCCCTGATAAAGACCCGTGCCGTCTCTGGAGCTGAGGGGGTGCCCTTCATAGGGATAAAGTGGGCCATTTTGGATAGGCGATCGACGATCACAAAGATCGTCGTGTGGCCTTCTGCTGGGGGTAACTCCACAATGAAATCTAAGGAGATCATCCTCCAGGGACGATCTGGGACAGACAGAGGCTTAAGGAGACCCCAGGCCCTGGTCTTGGGATTCTTGTTCTGGGTGCAGGTAGGGCAAGTGTCCACAAATTTTTTACAGTCGGCCCACAGTTGAGGCCACCAGAAGGTACGCTGTACCAAGTCGGTGGTTTTGGCGACACCGAAGTGACCGGCCAAAGCGTGGTCATGGCATAGCTCCATAGCTGTTACCCGGAGTTGTTCTGGGGTGTAGATCTTGTCCCCGTACCAGAGTAGACCATCCTTCTCCTGTAGCTGGGTTTCCGAAGTGGGCCTTTGCCCTGCTGAGGCACGTTTGAATCGGGACAGTAAGTCCTCTTGAAGGAGGAGGACGTTTCCAGGGGCCAGAATAGTGTCAGGGGAGGTTTCTTCCTGGTTCTTGTGGTACATCCTGGACAGGGCGTCTGGTTTGACATTCTTGGATCCGGGCCGATATGTCACATGAAAGGTGAAACGAGAAAAGAAAAGCGCCCACCTGGCTTGTCTGGGTTTCAATCTTTTTGCTGACTTTAAATATTCCAGATTCTTGTGGTCGGTAAATATTAAAATGGGGTGAGAGGCCCCCTCCAGGAGGTATCGCCATTCTTCCAGGGCAGCCTTGATCGCCAGTAGTTCCCGGTCGCCCACATCATAGTTCCTCTCGGCCGAGGACAGTTTGCGGGAGAAGAAGGCGACTGGGTGCAGCAGGGACTTGTCCCCCTGCCTCTGGGATAGGATAGCTCCCACCGCGATTTCGGAGGCATCAACTTCCAGGGTAAAGGGTAGAGAGGAGTCCGGGTGCCTGAGGATGGGTGCCGAGGTGAACAGGGTCTTAAGGGCATCAAAGGCCTCCTGGGCCTCGGAAGACCACCGAAACCGGGTCCCTTGCTTGGTCAGCTGGGTGATGGGTGCCACAATGGCGGAAAACCCTCTGATAAACTTACGGTAAAAATTGGCGAAGCCAATAAACCGTTGGATGCCCTTTTTGTCTGCCGGAGTGGGCCATTTCAAGATGGCAGAGATCTTCTGGGGATCCATTTTGATGCCTGTACTTAAAATGATCAGCCCGAGGAAGGGAATCCTCTCCTGTTCAAACTGGCATTTCTCTGCCTTAGCATACAGACCGTGGATACGGAGCCTTCCCAGGACCTCCTTGACATGTCTGCGGTGAGATTCTAAAGAGGAGGAGAAGATCAAGATATCGTCCAGATATACCACGGCAAACAAGTCCAGGAAGTCCCGAAGTACATCGTTAATGAAGTATTGAAAAGTTGCGGGGGCATTGCATAGGCCGAAGGGCATCACGAGATACTCGTAATGCCCATAACGTGTCCGAAAGGCCGTCTTCCACTCATCCCCATCTTTAATTCGAACCAGGTTGTAGGCCCCCCGAAGGTCAAGTTTCGTGAAGATGGTGGCCGTGCCAAGCCTCTGGAATAGTTCAGGGACCAATGGGAGAGGATAACGGTTCTTAACCGTTATGTTGTTCAGCTCTCTATAGTCCACACAGGGCCGAAGGGTGTGGTCTTTCTTCTCCACAAAGAATATGCCCGCACCCGCAGGAGAGGTAGATGGACGGATGAAGCCCTTTCGGAGGTTTTCCTCGATGTATTCCTTTAACTTGCCTTGCTCCACCTCTGTCAGGGGGAAGACCCTTCCAAAGGGAATCTCCGCTCCAGGAAAAAGTTCGATGGGGCAATCATAAGCCCTATGAGGTGGGAGCACCTCTGCTGCCTGTTTACTGAAGACATCCAGGTATTCGTGGTAGGCTTGGGGAATAGCCTGACGGAGATCCACCTCAGAGTCCACACTTAGCAGAGTAGCCAACTGGGAGGAATTAGAGGGTCTGCAAGACATTTGACAGTATAGAGAGGAGAAGGAGACCATCCCAGTGGCCCAGTCGATAACTGGGTTGTGGGCCTTCAGCCACGGCATGCCCAGGATTATAGGGGATAGTGGAGAGGAGATAATGTCCATACAAAGAAGTTCCTGGTGGTTGCCCGAGATGGTCATGGGCAGTGGGGTGGTCTCTTGCGTAACCGGGCCCAAACGGATGGAGGAGCCATCCGCCAAGTAAACTGACAGTCCCTGGGCCTTAGACTGGAGGGGAATCCGGTGTTGGGCAGCAAATGAAGAGTCCATGAAGCAGCTGCATGCCCCGGAATCAATAATGGCGGGTACCTGGAGGGTTCTTCCCGGAAGCTGCAACGAGACGGAGAATGCAATGTGAGAGGAGACCTGGGTTGAGGAGTCCATAGAGCTAGCAGGCATGAGAGGGCACTTACGAGCCTTGGCCGGACAGTTCCTTACGTAGTGCCCGGGCTCACCGCAGTAGAGGCACAAGTTGTTGACCCGACGACGTTGACGTTCCTCTGAGGTTAGAGAGGGCCTCAAGAGCCCCAGCTGCATGGGCTCTGAGGAATCAGGAAGAGGTGCAGGCCGATGGGCCGAGCCGGTCTGCAGGTGACTTGGGGCTTTGGGGAGCATCCAGGTAGGACGAGAGAAACCAGATGCACGTTCCGTCCTGCGTTCCCTTAGTCGTCGGTCAATCTGAATGACCAGGTTGATCAGAGTGTCCAGGGTCTGGGGCACCCCAACTCTTGCCAGCTCATCCTTTAGTGCCTCAGAAAGTCCTAGGCGGAACTGGTGACGCAGAGCCGCGTCGTTCCACTGGGTATCCGCACCCCAGCGCCTAAAGTCCGCGACATAATCTTCCACGGGCCTTCGCCCCTGCTGGAGGGTGCGCAGAGTGGTCTCTGCGGTTGCGGAGAGTTGGGGATCTTCATAGAGTTGGGCCATGGTATCAAAGAATGAAGTAAGACCGGCCAATGCGGGGTCCTTCTGCTCTAGGAGGCGGTGGGCCCAGGTCCGCGGGTCTCCGGAAAGTAGGGAGATCACGAAGCCCACCTTGGTGGCTTCCAGGGAGAAAGTACGTGGCTGTAGTGCAAAGAACAGTTCACAGGAATTACGGAAGTCCCGAAAGAGGTTGCGGGCACCCGAGAATCTCTCAGGGATTGGTACCCGGGGCTCTGGAGGGAGCATTACCACCGACGGACATGGACTTCCCCAAGGTGGGGCTGTTGGTGGTAGGGCCAGCACCCGTTCTTCCAACCGGGTGTATCCCTGCTGGAGATTCTTTACCGCCTCGGTCAGTCCCGCCAGGTGTTGGCACAGTCCTTCCATAGGAGAGGCCCCCTGCTCAGACTCAGACATGGCTGTCTGCTACTGTCACGCCCCCTGGTAGTGGTGAGTCTGATTAGCAGAGAAGGGCCTCCCTTGCGGCTCCCGCTCGCCGGTCCCCTGATGATGGGACAGTAGGACCAGGAGTCAGGAGGGGCACAGGTGCCTGGCAGGAATGGTAAGACCGGTACAAGAGCTTCCTGGATCAGCTCAGCGGGTGAGGTATGTAGGTCTCTGCAGGTAAGCAGGTTCTGTAGGCAGACTGGAACAACAGGCAGACTTAGATCTGTATGCAGACTGGAACAACAGGTAAGCTGGATCTGTGTGCAGGCTGGAACAACAGGCAGACTTGGATCTGTATGCAGACTGGAACAACTGGTAAGCTGGCTCTGGGATGGTCAGACAGGCCGTGTCAGGTATCAGGCTGGCAGCACAGTACAAGTGGAGAAGACAAGAGGATGGTCACAGACAAGCCAAGGTCGATACACAGGGACAGAGCGGATGGTCAAGGATAGCCGGGTCAGATACAGGTAAACAGACTTCAGATCAGGTTTAAGCACAGAACGTTGTAGAGCAGACAGCGGGGACCGTCAGTGACAGAAGGGTTTAAATAGCCTCATTGGCGCCAATGGAGGCGCGCACCCGTCTGCGCACGCTCGCCCCCGTCTGCGGGCGCGCGCGTGCACGCGCGCGCTCGCGCATGCGCAATGGCATCCGAGAACGGGAACCAGGGATGCTGAGGCGCCGATTACTGGCAGGATCATCAGGTCGCTGGCCACGGATGGAGCCTTCATGACACAGCCTCAGTAAAACCAGGGACAGTATGTAAAAATCTGTGTTTTTTTTACATCTGTCTCTGAAATGTCCCTTACCAACATCCTTTTGGTCTAAAAATCCAGAGATTATAGCTGCCCCACCTCTCCAGTACCTTCTCAGCCAATAGAAACATGTCTGTGTATACTGTGTGATTGTATACTGTGTGGCCCCATAATCTCTGATTGTCTGGGGGCCCCATAATCTCCTATTGCCCGGGGGCCCTATGAGTTGTCAGTCCGCCCCTGACTGTATCCAAACTTAATCATTTTTATTTTTTTTTCCAAACTTCCAAAAGGGTGTACTGACTTTTGTGGCCAGCGGTTTAGACATTAATGGCTGTGTGTTGAGTTATTTTGAGGGGACAGCAAATTGACACTGTTATACAAGCTGTACACTCACTACTTTACATTGTAGACAAGTGTCATTTCTTCAGTGTTGTCACATGAAAAGAGAGGAGAAAAAATTTACAAAAATGTGAAGAGTGTACTTACTTTTGTGAGATACTGTATATATATATAGGTAGCACTTACCCCCGAAGGAGCTGCTGATAATTGATTGGGCCTGTACTCTGCTCTTTCCACCCCTAATGATTTGGCTCAACCCGCTTGACACAGCTGCGTAACAGTGTTGGTGCGAAACCCAATAATAAAAGACGATTGAATAATCACAGATTATATACACTTTACCTGTGTTGTCACCTGGGTACACACTGCTACACCTGTCTGGAGAATGAAGAAACCTCACAATAGATTGTATTAAACCAGAATATAAGTTTACTGGAACAGGTTCGAACATTATACACAAGAACCGTAAAGACATACAAGTCTGACACAATAATGAGACAAATAGTTGGCGTGTCTCCAAGTGGGACTAGTGCTCAGGGGATAAGATCTCAGCACTGGGCACCAGTGGCGGTGCGTGCATAAAGGGCACAGGAGCGCCGCCCCCCCTCTCCTGCACCGCTCTATCACCAATAGATAGATTCATGCATTGCATGAATCTATCTATTGTCACCGCTGCCGCCCCCTATTCAGGTGTCCGGCCCCTTGTCGGGCGCCGGGCATCTGAATTACAGTGGGGGGGGGGGGTGTTTCTGGAAGCGCCCTATTAGAGCTGTAAGCTCTAATAGGGGACCTGATTAGAGCGGTGGGCTCTAATAGGCTTCCATAAGTGTAAACAGCGGGTGCAATGTTTTGCGTTCGCTGCTTACACAGTATTGTGTTAGGGAAGCGAATACATCGCTTCCCTAACACAGACCCGCCTCTCAGCCAATCAGGTTGCCGGTCTGTGTTACCGGTCCCCTGATTGGCTGAAGTCACAGGCGCTGTGATTGGACGCCTAGGCGTCCAATCACTGCAGAAGACAGGAGGAGCGCGGGAGAAGATGTCGGATGAGGAGACACCGCTCGCCGCCTGACAAGGTAAGTGCCGGCACATTGGCAGCATTTAATGGGCACATTGGCAGCATTTAATGGGCACAGTGACAGCGTTAGATGGGCACAGTGGCAGTGTTAGATGGGCACAGTGGCAGCACTTGGGGCACGGTGGCAGCTTTACATGGGCACAGTGGCAGCGTTAGATGGGCACAGTGGCAGCATTTAATGGGCACAGTGGCAGCATTTGAGGCACAATGGCAGCACTTGGGGCACAGTGACAGCGTTAGATGGGCACAGTGGCAGCGTTAGATGGGCACAGTGGCAGCATTTAATGGGCACAGTAGCAGCATTTAATGGGCACAGTGGCAGCATTTAATGGGCACAGTAGCAGCATTTAATGGGCACAGTGGCAGCGTTTGATGGGCACAGTGGCAGCGTTTGATGGGCACAGTGGCAGCATTTAATGGGCACAGTGGCAGCGTTTGATGGGCACAGTGGCAGCGTTTGATGGGCACAGTGGCAGCATTTAATGGGCACAGTGGCAGCGTTTGGGGCACAGTGGCAGCGTTTGATGGCACAGTGAGGCTGTTTGTTTTGCGCCCCCCCCAAAAAATTTGAGCACCAGCCGCCACTGCTGGGCACCTTCCCACTTCCAGCAACTGCCGTGCAGACACTGTAAGATCTGTAATGCCCTACACAGTGCTAACAGGATAATATAACGCAGTGTAATTACTCAAAAGCTCCCCCTGTGGAGAAATGCAGTTCTTGGTATGTAATGGCAACACTGTAAGGCCTTACAGTAAATGGTACAGTCTCTTGTCTTCTGTCTTTAGCTAGCCATTATACTGCAGTATTTGTATTCCACGGGGTTTGCAGATAGTAATGTAGCGTAGAATGATGAAAAACAAGAACTGCAATTGTGAAATGCACTTAGGAACTCCTTTGCGGGGAATGTACTCCCACCGTCTGGCTATTGTTAGTGAAGTCAGGCTTTGAGGCCTATCTGCGTACAGTTCAATTGAAAGGAATTGTTTACAGGTCCCAGCAATACTAGGCTATTAATCTAAGTGTGTAAAATGCGGTATTTAACTTCTGGGCAACAGACCTCTCACCACACCAGGCCTGGATAGATGGATGCCTCCGCTCCGATGGCCTCCGTCCTGCTGTCAGTCAGCTCCGTCACGCTGTACCGCTCCGCAAGATGACCGGGACCTTCGCTTGGCTCCGTCTGTCGGTCTTGATCCTACGGTTGGAATCGAACAAATGGACTTTCGACCGGACTATGTGGCCAAGTCCGTTCGTTCGGAAAGTCTGTCGGAACTCTGCTGAAAGTTCGTCGGGATGAACGTCGGACCTAGTTTGCCAGAAAGTCTGGTCGTGTGTATAAAATAATTCCATGCCATAGGGGGTGGAACCAAGGAATGGTACTTGTAGGTGGGTAGGGGGTGAAACCAAGGAATTGTGCTTGTAGGTGGGTAGGGGTGGAACCAAGGAATGGTGCTTGTAGGGGGTGGAAACAAGGAATGGTGCTTGTAGGTGGGTAGGGGGTGGAACCAAGGAATGGTGCTTGTAGGTGGGTAAGGGGTGGAACCAAGGAATAGTGCTTGTAGGTGGGTAGGGGGGGGTGGAACCAAGGAATGGTGCTTGTAGGTGGGTAGGGGGTGGAACCAAGAAATGGTGCTTGTAGGGGGTAGAACCAAGAAATGGTGCTTGTAGGTGGGCAGGGGGTGGAACCAAGGAATGGTGCTTGTAGGTGGGTTGGGGGTGGAACCAAGAAATGGTGCTTGTAGGTGGGTAAGGGGTGGAGCCAAGGAATGGTGCTTGTAGGTGGGTAGGGGGTGGAACCAAAGAATGGTGCTTGTAGGTGGGTAGGGGGTGGAACCAAGGAATGGTGCCTGTAGGTGGGTAGAGGGTGGAGCCAAGGAATGGTGCCTGTAGGTGGGTAGAGGGTGGAGCCAATGAATGGTGCTTGTAGGTGGGTAGGGGGTGGAACCAAGGAATGGTGCCTGTAGGTGGGTAGGGGGGTGGAACCAAGGAATGGTGCTTGTAGGTGGGTAGGTGGTGGAACCAAGAAATGGTGCTTGTAGGTGGGTAGGGGGTGGAACCAAGGAATGGTGCTTGTAGGTGGGTAGGGGGTGGAACCAAGAAATGGTGCTTGTAGGGGGTAGAACCAAGAAATGGTGCTTGTAGGTGGGAAGGGGGTGGAACCAAGGAATGGTGCTTGTAGGTGGGTTGGGGGTGGAACCAAGAAATGGTGCTTGTAGGTGGGTAGGGGGTGGAGCCAAGGAATGGTGCTTGTAGGTGGGTAGGGGGTGGAACCAAAGAATGGTGCTTGTAGGTGGGTAGGGGGTGGAACCAAGGAATGGTGCTTGTAGGTGGGTAGAGGGTGGAGCCAAGGAATGGTGCTTGTAGGTGGGTAGGGGGTGGAGCCAATGAATGGTGCTTGTAGGTGGGTAGGGGGTGGAACCAAGGAATGATGCTTGTAGGTGGTTGGGGGGTGGAACCAAAGAATGGTGCTTGTAGGTGTGTAGAGGGTGGAGCCAAGGAATGGTGCTTGTAGGTGGGTAGGGGGTGGAGCCAAGGAATTGTGCTTGTAGGTGGGTAGGGGGTGGAACCAAGGAATGATGCTTGTAGGTGGGTGGGGGGTGGAACCAAGGAATGGTGCCTGGAGGTGGGTAGATGTGGAGACAAGGGGTGACCCAAAGTAGTAGTACAGTTCCTGCACCTATTCTCTGAGGAAAAAAAAGCCCCGAGGATCACATTCTGAGCGCCGTGTCTACAGCCGTGGCCAAATGTTTTCAGAGTGACACAAATATAAATTTTCACAAAGTCTGCAGCTTCAGTCTTCTTCGATCTTTTTGTCAGATATTACTATGATATACTGAAGTATAATTACAAGCGTTTCATAAATGTCAATTGTCAAGTTTATGCAAAGAGTCAATATTTGCAGTGGTGACCCTTCTTTTTCAAGACCTCTGCAATTCCCCCCGGCGTTCTGTCAATCAACTTCTGGGCCACATCCTGACTGATGGCCGCCCCCCATTTTTGCATAATCAATGCTTGGAGTTTGTCAGAATTTGTGTTTTTTTTTTTTTGTTCACCACCTCTTGAGGATTGACCACAAGTTCTCAATAATTAAGATCTGGGGAGTTTCCTGGCCATGGACCCAAAATGTTGATGTTTTGTTCCCCAAGCCACTTAGTAATGACTTTGGACTTATGGCAAGATGCTCCATCATGCTGGAAAAGACATTGGGGCTGATTTACTAAGATGAATGCGCTGCGCCGGTTCATACCATATTTGGTGTGCCAGATATATTATTAAGTGAGCGTATGAACCGGCGCACACATAAGCGCAACGCATAATATACCGGCGCACCGCGATAATAGTATGCCATTGATAATAGCGCACGCTAACAGTCCATTCACACATGGGCAACGCGACTTCCAGCGCGACTCGGGGCGACTTACAACACGACTTTAAAGCCCCATACACACGGTCGGATTTTCCGATGGATTCTGTCCTATCAGACAATGTTGTCGGAAATTCCGACCGTGTGTAGGCACCATCGGACAGTTTCCATTGGATTGTCCGACGGACAAAGTCCTATCTCCTGCTGGATAGATTTTTTGACAACAAAGTCCGATCACACCAAATCCGTTCGTGTGTAGCGAATTCCGACGGACAAAGTGCTACGCATGCTCAGATCACATTACAAGACCAAAGCTATTGGCTACTAGCCTCTACGTAGTCCCGTCGTAGGCAACAAACGTCACCACGTTCAGAATGATCGGATTTTCCGACAACTTTGTCCGATCGTGTGTACGCAAAACCAACATCGGACAAAGTACAACGGACATGATCCGACGGACCTGGTCCTCGGATAATCCGAGCATGTGTATGGGGCTTAAGTCGCCCCCAGGCCAGGCGACTTAAATTTAAAAAAAAAATGGCCTGGGTTTCCCTCCAAGAGCATACCAGGCCCTTCAGGTCTGGTATGAATATTAAGGGGAACCCCGCGCCAAAAAAAAATGGCGTGGGGGTCTCCCTTAAAATCCATACCAGCCCCTTCAGGTCTGGCATGGATATTAAGGGGAACCCCTTTCCAAAAAAAAAAAATGGCGTGGGGGTCCCACTCAAAATCCATACCAGACTCTTATCCGAGCACGCAACCTGGCAGGCTGCAGGAAAAGAGGGGGGAACTAGAGAGCGCCCCCCCTCCTGAACCGTACCAGGGCACATGCCCTCAACATTGGGAGGATGCTTTGGGGTCCCCCCCAAAGCACCTTGTCCCCATGTTGATGAGGACAAGGGCCTCATCCCCACAACCCTTGCCCGGTGGTTGTGGGGGTCTGCAGGTGGGGGCTTATCGGAATCTGGAAGCCCCCTTTAACAAGGGGACCCCCAGATCCCGGCCTCCCCCCCTGTGTGAAATGGTAAGGGTACAAAAGTACCCCTACCATTTCACCAAAAAAGTGACAGTTTTAAAAATGACAGGAAAAGGTCTTTGACAATTCCTTTATTAAAGTCTTCTTTCTTCTTTCTTCCTTCTTCCTTCGTTTTCTTCATCTTCTTCCTCCATCTTCTTCTTCATCCGATCCGCTTCTTGATAAATTTTAGAATATTGCCACTTCCAGCTTCTTTTATTTTCTGAATTGAAGATTGCTTGCGCGAGGTCTATAGCGGCACACAGATCGCGGCCACTCGTGCGCCGGCAACATTATAGTAAATGGGGAATTGCGCTGTGTTACAGGCGCAAATGCTTTGTGAATACGAAAATGGCCGTTGCACGACGGCGTACGCCGCAACTCATGGCGCAAATGCTTGGTAAATCAGCCCCATTGTTCCTCACCAAACTGTTCTTGATTGGTTGGGAGGAGTTGCTCTCGGAGGATGTTTTGGTACCATTCTTTATTCATGGCGGTGTTCTCAGGCAGAATTGTGAGTGAGCGCACTACCTTGGCTGAGAAGCAACCCCACACATGCCCCAATCTCCCCCTTTACACTGGTGCTGCCCCGATCTCCCCCTCTACACTGGTGGTGCCCTGATCTCCCCCTCTGCACTGGTGGTGCCCCGATCTCCACTCTGCACTGATGGTGCCCCGATCTCCCCCTCTACACTGGTGGTGCCCCGATCTCCCCCTCTACACTGGTGGTGCCCCGATCACCCCCTCTACACTGGTGGTGCCCCAATCTCCCCTCTGCACTGGTGGTGCCCCGATCTCCCCCTCTGCACTGGTGGTGCCCTGATCTCCCCCTCTACACTGGAGGTGCCCCAATCTCCTCCTCTACACTGGTGGTGCCCTGATCTCCCCCTCTACACTGGTGGTGCCCCGATCTCCCCCTCTACACTGGTGGTGCCCCGATCACCCCCTCTACACTGGTGGTGCCCCAATCTCCCCTCTGCACTGGTGGTGCCCCGATCTCCCCTCTGCACTGGTGGTGCCCTGATCTCCCCCTCTACACTGGAGGTGCCCCAATCTCCTCCTCTACACTGGTGGTGCCCCGATCTCCCCCTCTACACTGGTGGTGCCCTGATCTCCCCCTCTACACTGGAGGTGCCCCAATCTCCTCCTCTACACTGGTGGTGCCCTGATCTCCCCCTCTACACTGGAGGTCCCCCGATCTCCTCCTCTACACTGGTGGTGCCCCGATCTCCCCCTCTACACTGGTGGTGCCCCGATCTCCCCCTCTACACTGGTGGTGCCCTGATCTCCCCTTCTGCACTGATGGTGCCCCGATCTCCCCCTCTACACTGGTGGTGCCCCGATCTCCCCCTCTACACTGGTGGTGCCCCGATCTCCCCCTCTTCACTGGTGGTGCCCCGATCTCCCCCTCTGCACTGGTGGTGCCCCGATCTCCCCCTCTCCACTGGTGGTGCCCCGATCTCCCCCTCTACACTGGTGGTGCCCTGATCTCCCCCTCTACACTGGAGGTGCCCCAATCTCCTCCTCTACACTGGTGGTGCCCTGATCTCCCCCTCTACACTGGAGGTGCCCTGATCTCCCCCTCTACACTGGTGGTGCCCTGATCTCCCCCTCTGCACTGGTGGTGCCCTGATCTCCACTCTCCACTGATGGTGCCCCGATCTCCCCATCTTCACTGGTGGTGCCCCGATCTCCCCCTCTACACTGGTGGTGCCCCGATCTCCCCCTCTACACTGGTGGTGCCCCGATCTCCCCCTCTACACTGGTGGTGCCCCAATCTCCCCTCTGCACTGGTGGTGCCCCGATCTCCCCCTCTACACTGGAGGTGCCCTGATCTCCTCCTCTACACTGGTGGTGCCCCGATCTCCCCCTCTACACTGGTGGTGCCCCGATCTCCCCCTCTACACTGGTGGTGCCCCAATCTCCCCTCTGCACTGGTGGTGCCCCGATCTCGCCCTCTACACTGGAGGTGCCCCGATCTCCCCCTCTACACTGGAGGTGCCCTGATCTCCCCCTCTACACTGGAGGTGCCCCAATCTCCTCCTCTACACTGGTGATGCCCCGATCTCCCCCTCTACACTGGTCGTGCCACAATCTCCCCCTCTACACTGGTGGTGCCCCGATCTCCCCCTCTACACTGGTGGTGCCCCAATCTCCCCTCTGCACTGGTGGTGCCCTGATCACCCCCTCTACACTGGAGGTGCCACGATCTCCCCCTCTACACTGGAGGTGCCCTGATCTCCCCCTCTACACTGGAGGTGCCCCAATCTCCTCCTCTACACTGGTGATGCCCCGATCTCCCCCTCTACACTGGTGGTGCCACAATCTCCCCCTCTACACTGGTGGTGCCCCGATCTCCCCCTCTACACTGGTGGTGCCCCGATCTCCCCTCTGCACTGGTGGTGCCACAATCTCCCCCTCCACACTGGTGGTGCCCCGATCTCCCCCTCTACACTGGAGGTGCCCCGATCTCCCCCTCTACACTGGTGGTGCCCCAATCTCCCCCTCTACACTGGTGGTGCCCCAATCTCCCCCTCTACACTGGTGGTGCCCCAATCTCCCCCTCTACACTGGTGGTGCCCCGATCTCCTCCTCTACACTGGTGGTGCCCCGATCTCCCCCTGTACACTGGTGGTGCCACAATCTCCCCCTCTACACTGGTGGTGCCCCGATCTCCCCCTCTACACTGGTGGTGCCCCGATCTCCCCCTCTACACTGGTGGTGCCCCGATCTCCTCCTCTACACTGGTGGTGCCCCGATCTCCCCCTCTACACTGGAGGTCCCCCGATCTCCTCCTCTACACTGGTGGTGCCCCGATCTCCCCCTCTACACTGGTGGTGCCCCGATCTCCCCCTCTACACTGGTGGTGCCCTGATCTCCCCTTCTGCACTGATGGTGCCCCGATCTCCCCCTCTACACTGGTGGTGCCCCGATCTCCCCCGCTACACTGGTGGTGCCCCGATCTCCCCCTCTGCACTGGTGGTGCCCCGATCTCCCCCTCTGCACTGGTGGTGCCCCGATCTCCCCCTCTGCACTGGTGGTGCCCCGATCTCCCCCTCTGCACTGGTGGTGCCCCGATCTCCCCCTCTACACTGGTGGTGCCCTGATCTCCCCCTCTACACTGGAGGTGCCCCAATCTCCTCCTCTACACTGGTGGTGCCCTGATCTCCCCCTCTACACTGGAGGTGCCCAGATCTCCCCCTCTACACTGGTGGTGCCCTGATCTCCCCCTCTGCACTGGTGGTGCCCTGATCTCCACTCTCCACTGATGGTGCCCCGATCTCCCCTTCTTCACTGGTGGTGCCCCGATCTCCCCCTCTACACTGGTGGTGCCCCGATCTCCCCCTCTACACTGGTGGTGCCCCGATCTCCCCCTCTACACTGGTGGTGCCCCGATCTCCCCCTCTACACTGGTGGTGCCCCGATCTCCCCCTCTACACTGGTGGTGCCCCGATCTCCTCCTCTACACTGGTGGTGCCCCGATCTCCCCCTCTACACTGGTGGTGCCCCGATCTCCCCCTCTACACTGGTGGTGCCCCAATCTCCCCTCTGCACTGGTGGTGCCCTGATCTCGCCCTCTACACTGGAGGTGCCCCGATCTCCCCCTCTACACTGGAGGTGCCCCGATCTCCCCCTCTACACTGGAGGTGCCCCGATCTCCCCCTCTACACTGGAGGTGCCCCAATCTCCTCCTCTACACTGGTGATGCCCCGATCTCCCCCTCTACACTGGTCGTGCCACAATCTCCCCCTCTACACTGGTGGTGCCCCGATCTCCCCCTCTACACTGGTGGTGCCCCAATCTCCCCTCTGCACTGGTGGTGCCCTGATCTCCCCCTCTACACTGGAGGTGCCCCGATCTCCCCCTCTACACTGGAGGTGCCCTGATCTCCCCCTCTACACTGGAGGTGCCCCAATCTCCTCCTCTACACTGGTGATGCCCCGATCTCCCCCTCTACACTGGTGGTGCCACAATCTCCCCCTCTACACTGGTGGTGCCCCGATCTCCCCCTCTACACTGGTGGTGCCCCGATCTCCCCTCTGGTGGTGCCACAATTTCCCCCTCCACACTGGTGGTGCCCTGATCTCCCCCTCTACACTGGAGGTGCCCCGATCTCCCCCTCTACACTTGTGGTGCCCCGATCTCCCCCTCTACACTGGAGGTGCCCCGATCTCCTCCTCTACACTGGTGGTGCCCCGATCTCCCCCTGTACACTGGTGGTGCCACAATCTCCCCCTCTACACTGGTGGTGCCCCGATCTCCCCCTCTACACTGGTGGTGCCCCGATCTCCCCTCTGGTGGTGCCACAATCTCCCCCTCCACACTGGTGGTGCCCCGATCTCCCCCTCTACACTGGAGGTGCCCCGATCTCCCCCTCTACACTTGTGGTGCCCCGATCTCCCCCTCTACACTGGAGGTGCCCCGATCTCCCCCTCTACACTGGTGGTGCCCCGATCTCCTCCTCTACACTGGTGGTGCCCCGATCTCCCCCTGTACACTGGTGGTGCCACAATCTCCCCCTCTACACTGGTGGTGCCCCGATCTCCCCCTCTACACTGGTGGTGCCCCGATCTCCCCCTCTACACTGGTGGTGCCACAATCTCCCCCTCTACACTGGTGGTGCCCCGATCTCCCCCTCTACACTGGAGGTGCCCCGATCCCGCAGCTGAACTACCTGTAAGAGACAGTCCTGGCGCTTGCTGGAGTCGCATATGAGTGCAGCATATTAGTGCCTCCTCATCAGCGCACATCAGTGAAGGAGAAAAAAATACTTATTTACAAAATTTACTAACACAAAATAAGAAAAACTTAATAAAAAAAAAAAAATGTGTTCTTTTTTTCTTTTTTTAGTAAAAAATAAAAATCTCAGCAGTGATTAAATTCCACAGAAATAAAGCTCTATTTGTGTGACGAAAAAGATAAAAAATGTCTTATGTGTACAGTGTAGCATGACCGCGCAATTGTTATTCAAACTGCGCCGAAAACGGAATGCCCTGGAAGGGGGAGGGGAGTGTCCGGTATTGAGGGGGTTAAAAGGGTTTCCATTCTATGCATTAAGGTGAAAAACCTCCTGTGCTGCTACGGCCCCCCCAACCCCCCCCCCCCCTATTTTACTTACCTGAACCCGATCTTTCCAGTGAGCACAGCAGCTCCAGCCACTGTCCCTGGGTCCTCATTGGACAGATTGATAGCAGCGGGAGCCATTGGCTCCTGCTGCTGTCAATCAAATCCAATCAAATCCAATGACGTGGGAGCCGGGGGGCGGGTCCTGCTGTCTGTGTCAATGGATGCAGCAGCAGGACATGGGAGCGTGCCCGCAACAGGTGCCCCCCCCCCAGGGAAAGAGCTCTCCGTCAGGGCACCCGGGAAGAGGAGGAGCCAGGAGGGTAATTATAACATGTTTGTTATTTAAAAAAATTAAATAAATTAAATAAAAACAAGACTTTCCAATCCCTTTAATTGCAACATAAAATCGTTTCCAGTTCTCGCGTTGGGTTGGTGAAACCTCCTGATATTCCACCCTCATGGCGCCGCCTACGTTTTCTTATTCGCTGCTCTCCTAAATATAGAGGGAATATGGAGGGAATTCATAACTTGCTGGCAGAGACTAATAGTCTCCTCAAAAAATAGATTAGAAAACGTGTTGAAAGAGTCGTCTCATTTAAAGTAGAAAATGTCACCCGGTACTTCCAGCCTGTCTCTCAGCACCGCCGCCCCAAGCTGGCCGAGCAATTAGTAGCGGGAGGTGACTGAAGGCAATGACGTCTCTCAGCCTCACTAATAGGACACGCTGGGAGTGAGAGGGATGATTAGCACCAGCAAAGGCATGTGGGGTCCTCCGTGTTGTTGGTTACGGCATAGATAAGAAAATATCAAGGCAGACACAATCCGGATCACTTACATGTTGCGTCTGACAGCAAAGTGAGTGAGAGATCTACAGAGCCCCGCCCACAATACCATATATAAGATCCAAATGTATCATATTAACCACTTACCAACCGGGCACTTCCACCTCCTTCCTGCCCAGGACAATTCTCAGCATTGGGGCAATATTCCCCCCCCCCCCACTGACACCAATGATGGGCCACTATTCCTCCCACTGACACCAATGATGGGGCACTATTCCTCCCACTGACACCAATGATGGACACTATTCCTTCCACTGATACCAGTGATGGGACACTATTCCTTCCCCTGATACCAGTGATGGGACACTATTCCTCCCACTGACACCAATGATGGGGCACTATTCCTTCCACTGACACCAATGATGGGGCACTATTCCTTCCACTGACACCAATGATGTGGCACTATTCCCACTGACACCAATGATGGGGCACTATTCCCACTGACACCAATGATGGGGCACTATTTCTTCCACTGACACCAATGATGTGGCACTATTCCCACTGACACCAATGATGGGGCACTATTCCTTCCACTGACACCAATGATGTGGCACTATTCCCACTGACACCAATGATGGGACAAAATTCTTTCCACTGACACCAATGATGGGACACTATTCCTCCCACTGAGGAATAAAACAATTGTTATGACCACTTTTGCATTACTTGGTACAGCCCTCATATATTGATACATTGTATGGGGTATATAGAGTATATCCTGTGTATACATTGTATCGGGGTATATAGAGTATATCCTGTGTATACATTGTATCGGGGTATATAGAGTATATCCTGTGTATACATTGTATCGGGTATATAGAGTATATCCTGTGTATACATTGTATCGGGTATATAGAGTATATCCTGTGTATACATTGTATCGGGTATATAGAGTATATCCTGTGTATACATTGTATGGGGTATATAGAGTATATAATGTGTATACATTGTATCGGATATATAGAGTATATCCTGTGTATACATTGTATGGGGTATATAGAGTATATAATGTGTATACATTGTATCGGATATATAGAGTATATCATGTGTATACATTGTATCGGGGTATATAGAGTATATCCTGTGTATACATTGTATCGGGTATATAGAGTATATAATGTGTATACATTGTATCGGATATATAGAGTATATCCTGTGTATACATTGTATCGGGGTATATAGAGTATATCCTGTGTATACATTGTATCGGATATATAGAGTATATCCTGTGTATACATTGTATCGGATATATAGAGTATATCCTGTGTATACATTGTATCACTCTCCCCTCCGCACATTGCATGTGGCCAGATATGTACTGTGAGCGCTAAAAAAAAATATTTTAAACTGCCCACTAGATGGCGCTTTAATCCCTTTCTATACACACACACAGGAGGGGAAAATTGCATGCGATTCGGACGGGAATCACACCGCATTCCTGTTCAAATTCCGTTTGATTCCTTGCAGTGGGACTTGCGCCAATTTTTTTTTGTATTGACGCAGATCGAACCTGCAAAGTATCGTACTCATACTCGCCGATTAAAGAAAAAAAAAAACGTCATCGGTGCAGCCCGAGTGAGAAGCCTTTCTAACGGCGGACCCAGGAGCTGGAGAACAATGGAATCGTTCGTTGTCAGATCTCTGCACGGAGCCGCCAGATAAGAGACACGATAAAAACTTTAATATCTTCCGCATCTGTTCTGTTATTCCAATAAAAAAAAATCATAAGTTGTGGGAAAGAAACAATCAGTTCAGAAACGATCAGTTCTGTCTTTCCATGAGGGTTCTTTGTGCGGAAACAATTCCTAAGAACTCCGTCCAAAAATTCCGATCTCGGGCGCTTCGCCCGCGCAGCTCGATCGTTATAAGGTTCCCCAGATCTCCTCGCTCATCGCTCTTATTTCTCCTCGCTCCTCGCCCCTTGCTCCTCGCTCCTCGCTCTTATTTCTCCTCGCTCCTCGCCCCTTGCTCCTCGCTCCTCGCTCTTATTTCTCCTCGCTCCTCGCCCCTTGCTCCTCGCTCCTCGCTCTTATTTCTCCTCGCTCCTCGCTCTTATTTCTCCTCGCTCCTCGCCCCTTGCTCCTCGCTCTTATTTCTCCTCGCTCCTCGCCCTTTGCTCCTCGCTCCTCGCTCTTATTTCTCCTCGCTCTTATTTCTCCTCGCGCCTCGCCCCTCGCCCCTCGCTCCTCTCCCCTCGCCCCTCGCTCCTCGCTCTTATTTCTCCTCGCTCCTCGCCCCTTGCTCCTCGCTCTTATTTCTCCTCGCTCCTCGCCCTTTGCTCCTCGCTCTTATTTCTCCTCGCTCTTATTTCTCCTCGTGCCTCGCCCCTCGCCCCTCGCTCCTCACCCCTCGCCCCTCGCTCCTCGCTCTTATTTCTCCTCGCTCCTCGCCCCTCGCTCCTCGCCCCTCGCTCCTCGCTCCTCGCCCGCGCAGCTCGATCGTTATAAAGTTCCCCAGATCTCCTCGCTCCTCGCTCTTATTTCTCCTCGCTCGTCGCTCCTCGCTCTTATTTCTCCTCGCTCCTCGCCCCTTGCTCCTCGCTCCTCGCTCTTATTTCTCCTCGCTCCTCGCCCCTCGCTCCTCGCTCTTATTTCTCCTCGCTCCTCGCCCCTCGCTCCTCGCTCTTATTTCTCCTCGCTCCTCGCCCCTCGCCCCTCGCTCCTCGCTCCTCGTCCCTCGCTCCTCGCTCTTATTTCCCCTCGCTCCTCACCCCTCGCTCTTATTTTTCCTCGCTCCTCGCCCCTCGCTCCTCGTGCCGAATCGCAAAAAATAGCCCGGTCATTAAGGGGGCAAATCCTTCCGGGGCTGAAGTGGTTAACCACTTCAATACCAGACACTTAGACACCTTCCCGCCCAAGCCAATTTTCAGCTTTCAGCGATGTCGCAATTTGAATGACAATTGCGCGTTCATGCTACATTGTACCCAAACAAATTTTTTATCATTTTGTTCCAACAAATAGAGCTTTCTTTTGGTGGTATTTGATCACCTCTGCGATTTTTATTTTTTGCGCAACAAACAAAAGAAGACCGAAAATTTTGCAAAAAAACAAGTTTTTCTTTGTCACTGTTAATTTTTTTTTGTAAATAAGTGCGTTTTCTTCTTCAATGACGGGCACTGATAAGGCGGCACTAATGGGCACTGATAAGGCGGCACTGATGGGCACCGATGAGGTGGCACCAATTAGGGGGCACCGATGAGGTGGCACTGATGATGGCCACTGATAGGCGGCACTGATGGGCACTGATAGGTGGCACTGATGGGCATTGATAGGTGGCACTGGTATGCGGCACTGATGGGCACTCAGGTGGCACTGATGGGCACTCATAGGCGGCACTGACGGGTACTTATGGGTGGCACTGATGCACACATATAGGTGGCACTGATAGGTGGCATGGATGGGCACTGATAGGTGGCATGCATGGGCACTGATAGGTGGCATGGATGGGCACTGATAGGTGGGCATGGGTGGGCACAGATGGGCACTGATAGGTGGGCATGGGTGGGCACGGATGGGCACTGATAGGTGGCACTGATGACACTTATGGGTGGCATTGCTGGGCATCCCTTTTTTTTACTTTTTTTAAATTAAATATGATGTGCCAATCAGTGCCCATCTGTGGGCACTGATTGGCATATTTTTTGAATTTTTTTTAACATGTGGATGGCCATGGGGATGTACCTGGCCATCCACATGCTGGGGCTTCCCTGGTGGTCCTGGGGGCTTCCCTAGTGGTCTAGTGTGGGCATCTGAGGGGGGCTGCGCTGATAAACAATCAGCGCATACCCCCCCCCCCTGTCAGGAGAGCCGCCGATCGGCTCCCCTCTACTCGCGTCTGTCAGACGCGAGTGAGGAAAAGCCGATCAACGGCTCTTCCTGTGTACATCGTGATCAGCCGTGATTGGACACGGCTGATCACGTGGTAAAGAGCCTCCGCCGGAGGCTCTTTACCGAGATCAGTGTAGCGGTGTGTCAGACTGACACACCGCTCCACCGATCGCCGCGATGCGCGCCCCCACGGCGCGCGGCGGCTGTTATCCTGAAGGACGTCATATGACGCCCAGTCAGGATAACAAAACCACTTCCCGGACGTCAATATGCTATTGACCGGGCGGGAAGTGGTTAAACTGCAGCAGCCATGAAATGTTTGCAGCACTTCTCGCACCCGCCGACGCGCTGCGGTTTTAGATGCGTGGGGGGTGACGCTAAGAATGAACGGTAACCCGGCGCATCTGTAAAGTGCAGCGCATTTTGGTTTACGGGAGGGGGAACAACTGTTATTCCTCCCCCGCAGGGTGAACCTCGCCTGAGACACAGAAAACAAATTCAGTGCAATTTTACTTCAGCGAATGGCAGAACAGAGGATGTAAGAGAAGAATGGAGGAGATTTAGGAAAATCGGAGCACTCAGAATCTGGTGCAGCTCTGAATGGTAACCAATCAGCTTCCAACTTCAGCTTGTTTAACCCCTTCAATACCGGGGACTTTCACCCCCTTCCTGCCCAGGACAATATTCAGCTTTCAGCGCTGTCACATTTTGAATGACAATCACTCGGTCATGTAACACTGTACACATAGGATATTTTTAGAGCTTTCTTTTGGTGGTATTTAATCACCACTGGGATTATTATTTTTTGCTAAATAAATGAAAAAAAAAAATCGAAAATGTGCACTGATGAGCACTGATAGGTGGCACTGATAGGCACTGGTAGGCGGCACTGATAGGCGCTGGTAGGCACTGATAGGCGGCACTGAGGGGCACTGATAGGCGGCACCGATGAGCACTAGTAGACAGCACTGAGTGACACTGATAGGCGGCACTTATAGGCGGCACTGATGGGCACTGGTAGGCGGCACTGAGTGGTGGCACTGATTGGCACTGGTAGGTGGCACTAATGGGCACTGATAGGCAGCACTGGTAGGTGGCACTTATAGGCAGCACCAATGAGCACTAGTAGACAGCACTGAGTGACACTGATAAGCGGCACTTATAGGCGGCACTGATTGGCACTGGTAGGTGGCACTAATGGGCACTGATAGGCAGCACTGGTAGGTGGCACTTATAGGCGGCACTGATAGGTGACACTGGGGGGCACTGATGAGTACTGGTAGGTGGCACTGATGGGCACTGGTAGGTGGCACTGATAGGCGGCACTGATGGGCACTGATAGGTGACACTGAGGGGCACTGGTAGGCAGCACTTATGGGCACTGGTAGGCAGCACTGATAGGTGACACTGATGAGGAGGCACTGATGAGCACTGATTGGAAGCACTGATAGGTGACACTGATGAGGAGGCACTGGTGGGCACTGATTGGCAGCACCGATGAGCACTTATTGGAAGCACTGATAGGTGACACTGATGAGGAGGCACTGGTGGGCACTTATTGGCAACACTGATGGGCACTTATTGGCAGCACTTATAGGCACTGTTGGAACTGCACTGATAATCAGTGTAGATGTCCCTTTTAGAGAAGCCGGTTATCAGCTCTCTTCTCCCCGCTGTCAGCGTGAGGAAAGGAGAGCCGATAACCGGCTTTTGTTTACATCCATGATCAACTGTGATTGGACACAGCTGATTACGTGGTAAAGAGCCACTGATTGGCTCTTTACCTCAATCTGTGAGGAGTAGTGTCCCCAGGACAATGATATCACACAGAGCGTGCCGACCGTGCCCCGCAGTGGGCGTGGCCTCCCAGAACTAGCTGTCAGAGCTGTAGCTGTCATTCGGCTATATAGCGGTCGGCAAAGTGGTTCATCAGGCCTTGACAACAAAACCTGGGAGCTGATTGGTTTCTATGCAGAGCTGCACCAGATTCTGTACTCTCCAGTTTTAGTAAATCCCCCTAATTGATTTTCCTAAGTCTTGTCTCTGTGAATAATCAACACCGACCGAGGGAAAATACCATTGTAGAAGAAATGGTGAGGTTTTCAGCTCGGACCGAACTAATTAACATTAAACCGGAGGGGAGGGATAGATTTACATCAATAAACAAGTTGTAATGCACTAAAACCGCCACTAGATGTCATCATACATTAATACAAAAAATACATACCAGTATATGTTGGACAAAATAGGCATTAGTATGGGGGGAAAATAAATCCTATAGTGCGGCCATTCCCAACCCTAGGGTCCTACTGGAGGTTTCTAGGGGTTCCTTAAATCTGAACTCCATTTTGGAGACACCCCTCTTTACTACCCAACCCCCAACAACTTCTCAGTCTATTTCTAAAAAATTCCATCATAGATACCTTGATTCCTGGATCATTCGGGCCGGTTATGTGACACGTAGAGTCCTCTTCCTCTTCTGTTCTTCTCTGGTGATGGACGGTGTTTAGTGATGCAGAGAACAGCACCCATGTAGGACCTTGGGTGGCATTCGCTGCATTATTATCTCCTATGGCAGTGATGGCGAACCTATGGCACGCAGAACCATTTCTGTGGGCACGCGAGAGGGTACAGGACAGAGCTAGAGGTCTCTCTCTCCTCTCAGCCCCCTTCTCTTTCAGCCCCCCTCTATTTCCGCCCCCCTTCTATGTCCCCCTCTCACTTTCCCCTTCCTTCACTCTCACACCCCTCTCTCTCAGCCCCCACCCCTCCCTCTCTCTATTCCCCCTCTCCCTCAGCTCACCCCCCATTCGGCATCTCTCTCGCACCCCTTTCTCTCTGTCCCTCTTCTCTCTCTCTGCCCCTAATCTCTTTCTCTGTCCCTCTCTCTCTCTCTCTCTGCCCCTAATCTCTCTCTCTGTCCCTCTTCTCTCTCTCTGTCCCCCTTCCCTCTCTCTGTTCCCCCTCTCTCTCAGCATCTCTCTCACACCCCTCTCTCTCTGCCCCCCTCTCTCTTAGCCCCCTCCCTCTCTCTGTTCCCCCTTTTTCTCAGCATCTCTCTCACACCCCTCTCTCTCTGCCCCCCTCTCTCTTAGCCCCCTCCCTCTCTCTGTTCCCCCTCTCTCTCAGCATATTTCTCACACCCCTCTCTCTCTGCCCCCCCTCTCTCTTAGCCCCCTCCCTCTCTCTGTTCCCCCTCTCTCTCAGCATATTTCTCACACCCCTCTCTCTCTGCCCCCCCTCTCTCAGCCTCTCTCCCTCTCAGCACCTCTCTTACACCTCTCACTCTCTCTGTATCCCCCCTCTCTCACACAACCCCTCTCTTTTCGCTCAGCCCCCCTCTCTCGCGAATTGCAGTGTTGGCTGTTTGCAACACAAAACCAACTTATTTATTTCAGTTTGGGCACTCGGGCTCAAAAAGGTTTGCCATCACTGTCCTATGGCATGAAAATGGCCTGGATCCAGCAGTACCTTAGATCTCACCCTGCAGATATACAGCCATGAGGGTCAAGGAACAGGAGGACCTAGGCTTTGGAAATGCCCCGCTGTTTTCCAGGAGGAATTCAAGACCACAATTAATTTTTCTGGGTAATGGTTTGGAACCATTTACCAGGTCCACTTTAAAGCTTTTACGAAAAACAAAAAAGCTGTATTCCTCAAGGAGAGCCTAACCCACGGGACGCGGGCAGCACACATTTATGAAATCAACGATAAAGGCCAAAAACAATGACGTTTCCAGGTTGTTATGTTTCATTTTTCTGATTGTGTTGGAAACATTATCTGGCGATTGAAGACCAATGACCAAAAAAACAACAAAATTGATTGAGTATCTTTGATTTGGGAAATTTGATTTTATCAAATGTAGCACTGACCCCCGAAGGAGCTGCTGATTTGATTTGGGCCTGCACTCTACCAATAACCCCACTAACTTGGCTCAATCCCCTTGGCACAGCTGTAATGGGATGTAATACAATAAAATATTATACAAATGCAAAGTGCCTGTATTGTACCCTCAGGACCCACTGGCTCCACCTGGTGGGGAAAAACAGCACGCCACACAACAGGATACTTAACCAGAAACATTTCTTTACTATAAAATATTCAAACAGGTGGTTACAGAAATTATGCTGTCATCCCAACATAGGACGACAGCACAATATATTTCAATATAAACAGTATAAGATAAGATATATATATATATATATATATATATATATATATATATATATATTTGTATTTATACCTGGGAGCTCCCCCTACTTTAAAGGCTATACGTGAGATCTCACTTAAAGTACTTTGTCCGGGGTCTTCTTTCTTCGCTAGCTAAAGTCACTCCTTTGTGATTTGTAATCCAAAATCTGTGGAATGTTAAGTTGGAGTGCTCCTGGTGTAACACCAATAACTAATTTACAACGCTTGAGGGCGCCAAAGTAGATAGGCCTCAAGCCTGCTCAGTGTCAGTTGCTCTGCTACTCCTCCATGAAACTACAGATTCCAGTGGGGCCTGTATGTGAGTCTAAACTGCGTGTAAAAGTTAACAAATGGTGGGCCGTAACCCGCTCACCAACTTTATCGGAGTTCCGTGTGGTAACTTTGATCCGGTGACTGTAGCTTGCCTCCCTGCCAGCTGGGCCAGGCGCTCCGCACCGCTCCGCTGAGTGTCTCTGGGCCTTCACAATCCGGTCACCATCTCTCAGGCTCCGTCAGGTCACTTCACAAACAAGCAGGTTTGCGCTCCGTAGTGGCTGTGGTTCCTGTCTCCGGGAAGCCTCCTCACAGATCCGCACAGGCAGGCAACGCGATCCCAAGAGACCTAAAATGGCCGCTCGGGTTCCTTTTATTCCCTACCCAGCATGCACTGCGTAAGAGAGTGTTCATGGGTAGGTCACACAGACTCCTGGGTAACAAAACAACAGTCACTTCCTGTATAAGTCTTTTGGGTTGTTCAGAGGTAATAATATGCAAGTGCACTACCCATATTTGGTCACTAGATGGCTCCAGATACGAAACCATAGCAATGTCCATTAACCTTATATTAAAGCATGCATAACTACATCAATAGACAAGGATGTCAGCGCTACACAAATGTTCGAGTTTTTCTGCCCGTCACAGGTTCGAGTGGACCCTCTTCATCCCCAATGGTATACATATGTTCCTTCAAGATACGGAGTCTAGAGAGTAGTCTTTACCATGGACCTCAGCAAGGAGGTATAGATTTCAATGCATGGCACTTTAAGTATTTGCCGCCTTGGCACCAGCTGACTTAATGAGAGGCAACCAAAGGAAAGGACCACGTTTTCAGTAGAGATCATAGTCCATAAATGACTTGAGTTCAGAGCAGGAGGCATTTAGGAGAACTGAATGACAAGCCATGGGTCAGAGCAGGTGACAATCAGGAGTGTGGAATCACAGGCAGAGGTTGGGTCAGATGGCAGAATGGGGTCATGACCACAGTAGTAATTACCATTCTCAGGGCAGTTTTACTGAAGCTTATAAGGATTAGCAGGAACCTTCTGCCCCAATGCTGACATGATGTATTGAGCACAGATTGTACTTGCTGCCTGGTGATGTCACAGGTACATGCCCATGTTGGAGTTCTCTATTTAGACCAGTAGATAATGAGGACGTGTGCCAAGGAAAGCACGCCAAAGGAAAGGAAACTGTCATGAATGTCAGCTGGGCAGCCAGAGGGGGCTACCTCGGCAAAGTGAGTGCCATTGCCCCTGCCAGATGTGGTTACCTTGGTTCGTGGGGGGGGGAGTTTGGATCCACGTTTTTGAAACAAGTGAGGTGCAAGAAAATTCCTATGTATTTGGTAGATTAGACGCGTTAAGCTGAGATTCCAACCATGTTTGGGCGGGCGGAATGTACCCAATTTGATTGATCGATCAACTTGAATACAACCAGCCTGCCAGATTTTACATGCAATTATTGCTAGCGGCTGTTATAGTCGCTAGCAATAATCACTGTTTTCTCCCAGCGGGGAAAGCTTCTCCCGCCCCCCTACCGGGAGAACACACTGGTTCTGCGAGAGGGATTCCCCTGTCAACACTGTCTGTGTTGCAACCCATGGTTTCTGGAAAGAAATTTGCTCCATGTATGGCCGGCCTTAGGGACTTACCTCGAAGACATTGGAATCCAGAATTTGTTTAACCGGAAATTCCAACTCAGAATATATTAGCTGGATCAAGAGGGGAGAATGCATGGAAATTCAGTTCAACATTATAAGATTTAGGAGGAGGACATGAAAGAATTAAGTATGGAGAAGGAAGCGGAGAGTGAATTGTACCTGGACCAGTTCAAAGAAGAGCATGTTTAATGGATACTACATGTTGTAGAACTTTGATGGAAACCAAACTGATTGGAAGGAGATCATTTCTTGTCAGCCCAGGCCATGTATTGTGCAGAACATTCTTCCTTTCTATGTGCCATAATTGAGCTCCTCCTTCTCCATAACTGAGGTCCTTCATCCCCCATAATTGAGGTCCTTCATCTCTCATAACTGAGCCCCTCCATCCCCCATTACTGAACTCCTCCATCCCCCATAACTGAGGTCCTTCTCTCCCATAACTGAGGTCCTCCATCCCCCATAATTGAGCTCCTCCTTCTCCATAAGTGAGGTCCTTCTCTCCCATAACTGAGGTCTTCCATCCCCCATTACTAAACCCCTCCATCCCCATAACTGAGGTCCTTCATCCTCCATAACTTATCTCCTACATCCCTATAACGGAGGTCCTTCATCTCCCATACCTGATGTCCTTCATCCCCCATAACTAAGTGTCAGGGCTGGGCTCCTGGTACTTACTAGCAGCTCTTTTCTTTCAGTGCACAGAGGCTGCTCAGCTGTCGGTTAATTACCAGCCACTCATTGTTTCCACAGTGACTCACCTGGTTACTATTACCTGCCTCATTAGTCCTGTTTTTTTTAAAACACGAACCCTTACATATCCTTTAAAGGTTTTTGTTTAACTGCACTTTCTGTCCCTGCCTGGTTTATGGTTCCTGACACTGAGGTCCTCCATAACTGAGGTCCTCCATCCCCCATATCTTATCTCCTCCATCCCCATAACAAAGGTCCTTCATCCCCCATAACTGAGGCCCTCCATCCCCCATAACTGAGGTCCCTCATCCCCAATATCTTATCTCCTTCATCCCCCATATATTATCTTCTCCAACCCCATAACTGAGGTCCTCCATCCCCCATAACTGAGGTCCTTCATCACCCATATCTTATCTCCTCCATCCCCATAACAAAGGTCCTTCATCCCCCATAACTAAGGTCCTCCATCCCCCATAACTGAGGTCCTTCATCCCCCATATCTTATCTCCTCCATCCCCATAACAAAGGTCCTTCATCCCCCATAACTGAGGTCCTTCATCCCCCATATCTTATCTCCTCCATCCCCAAAACAAAGGTCCTTCATCCCCCATAACTGAGGTCCTTCATCCCCCATATCTTATCTCCTCCATCCCCATAACAAAGGTCCTTCATCCCCCATAACTGAGGTCCTTCATCCACCATAATTAACATCCTCCATTCCCCATAACTAAGCCCCTCTATCCCCCATACCTGAGGTCCTTCATCTACCATATTTGAGGTCCTCCATCCCTCATAACTGAATCCCTTCACCCCCCATAACTGAATCCCTCCATCCCCCATAACTGAACCCCTCCTTCCCCCATAGCTGATCTCCTTCAGCCCCCCTATTATCTTTGTTTTCTTTCTCTCTCCAGTTCCAGCACATCCTTCCTGAGGACTGGTCCCCCATCCCTCATAACAGAGGTCCTTAATCTCTTAATAACTGAGTTCCTCCAGCCCCATAACTGAGTTCCTCCATCCCCCATAACCGAGTTCCCCTATCCCCCATAACCGAGTTCCTCCATCGCCCATAACCGAGTTCCTCCATCGCCCATAACCAAGTTCCTCCATCCCCCATAACCGAGTTCCTCCATCCCCCATAACCGAGTTCCTCCATCCCCCATAACCGAGTTCCTCAATCCCCCATAACCGAGTTCCTCAATCCCCCATAACCGAGTTCCTCCATCGCCCATAACCGAGTTCCTCCATCCCCCATAACCGAGTTCCTCCATCGCCCATAACCGAGTTCCTCCATCGCCCATAACCGAGTTCCTCCATCCCCCATAACCGAGTTCCTCCATCGCCCATAACCGAGTTCCTCCATCGCCCATAACCGAGTTCCTCCATCGCCCATAACCGAGTTCCTCCATCGCCCATAACCGAGTTCCTCCATCGCCCATAACCGAGTTCCTCCATCGCCCATAACCGAGTTCCTCCATCGCCCATAACTAAGTTCCTCCAGCCCCATAACTGAGTTCCTCCATCCCCCATAACCGAGTTCCCCTATCCCCCATAACCGAGTTCCTCCATCGCCCATAACCGAGTTCCTCCATCGCCCATAACCAAGTTCCTCCATCCCCCATAACTGAGTTCCTCCATCCCCCATAACCGAGTTCCTCCATCCCCCATAACCGAGTTCCTCAATCCCCCATAACCGAGTTCCTCAATCCCCCATAACCGAGTTCCTCCATCGCCCATAACCGAGTTCCTCCATCCCCCATAACCGAGTTCCTCCATCGCCCATAACCGAGTTCCTCCATCGCCCATAACCGAGTTCCTCCATCCCCCATAACCGAGTTCCTCCATCGCCCATAACCGAGTTCCTCCATCGCCCATAACCGAGTTCCTCCATCGCCCATAACCGAGTTCCTCCATCGCCCATAACCGAGTTCCTCCATCGCCCATAACCGAGTTCCTCCATCGCCCATAACTAAGTTCCTCCATCGCCCATAACCGAGTTCCTCCATCGCCCATAACCGAGTTCCTCCATCCCCCATAACCGAGTTCCTCCATCGCCCATAACCGAGTTCCTCCATCGCCCATAACCGAGTTCCTCCATCGCCCATAACCGAGTTCCTCCATCGCCCATAACCGAGTTCCTCCATCGCCCATAACTAAGTTCCTCCATCGCCCATAACCGAGTTCCTCCATCCCCCATAACCGACTTCCTCCATCCCCCATAACCGAGCTCCTCCATCCCCCATAACTGAGGTCCTTCATCTCCCATAACTGGGTTCCTCCATCCCCCATAACTGAGCTCCTTCAGCCCCCCTATTAGCTTTGTTTTCCTTCTCTCTCCAGTTACAGCACATCCTTCCTGAGGACTGGTGCCCGGAACTGGACGGCATACTCCAGTCTCCAGATGCGGCCGGACCAGAGTCTTGTAAAGTGATAGAATTGTAGTTTTATCTCTCTAGCAAATTCTCTTTTTAATGCATGATAATAGTCTGCTGGCCTTGCTTGCTGCAGCTTGGCATTGCATGCTATAGCTGATCCTGCCATCTACTAGGACCCCCCCCCCCCCCCCCCCCCCCCCCCCAGATCCTCTCCCATCCTTGGTCCCTCAGAGGTTCTCTCTCTAGTCAGTAACTTGCATTCATATTTTAGCTTCTAATAAAAACATGAATGATTAAATATTGTGAATTACTATCATTACTATTAATATAGTGACGATAACAATATTACAATGAATATTATACATGGAAAACCACCAAACTTTGTAATCAGTTTACTAATGCTCCGAAATTCCGACCACAAAATCTGTCGGATTTTTTCCGACGGATTTTGTCCGACACTGGTGTTGCATACACACGGTCGGACAAAGTTGTCGGAAAATCCGATCATTCTGAACGCGGTGACGTTCGTTGCGTACGACGGGACTATGTAGAGGCTAGTAGCCAATAGCTTTGGTCTTGTAATGTGATCTGAGCATGCGTGGCACTTTGTCGCTACACACGATCGGAAAAAGTCCGATAGGACTTTGTTGTCGGAATATTTGAGAGCAGGAGATAAAACTTTGCCCGTCGGAAAATCCGACGGAAAAAGTCAGATGGAGCCCACACACGGTCGGAATTTCCGACAACATTGTCCGATAGGACATTTTCCGTCGGAAAATCCGACCGTGTGTACGCGGCATAAGAAGACCAAAAAAAAAAAAAATGATTCTGGAAATCACCGATCGGCCGCTGCGCCAGCTTTTGTTTCTTCTAAATTGCGCCGAGGGGCTGACGCGGACTGACAGGCTGAGATTTGCATTGAAATCCCCAAAGAAAAGAAGAGAAAAAAAAAAAAGTCGCGCATTTGCAAATAAACGGTAATTCTAATAAAGTGCAGCGGCGTGCAGCGCGCAGAGCCAGGCGTTTTATATTGTGGGTGTCAGGAGCGGTTTGCAGAACACGGGGGCCGCTGTATTTTGCGGAGTTACCCGGGACCTAATAGGACGGTATTACTCAGCAATATATCATTATTAGACGGCCGATTCCACTGACACACATCCCCACATCCCGGCCGCCTTTCAATATTCCGCGCCGCGGCCGGCTTCCGAGACGTACAAATGATTTGCCTGGTAAAACGTGTCACTCATCCTATTATTTAATGGTGTTTTCATCTGGATTGTTCGCCCTTCTTTAAGTCGGCCCGTCTGTCTGCGGATGGCGGTGACATGCGTGGCAACTGTTGGACCTTGTCACCCATTCCACTTACCAGCACAGAATTCCTAACTAATGAGGTTTTTTTTTTTTTTTTCCCTCTCCTGCCTCCCTGACATAAGAGGCCGCATCAGTAATGCACATGTATAAACAGACACACATGTAACCCTAAACTAAGCAGACTCCATGCTGCCGTCAGGCCTGTCAGCAAAATGATTAATGGCCAAAAGCCTCCAAATTACCTTCATTGTCAGCTCTGTATTGTTACTTCTGACAGCTAATGAGGTCCGACAGGCCTTCCTTTCTCACACAGCACTTAAAGAGCGTGTGATTTCTCGCACCGACCTTTAACTCCTGCCACGCCGAAAATAAAGAGGAAGCCGACGCGCCGTGAAGATGCAGCACCCCCCAAAGGTTGCCGTGATGGCGGGGATCCCCCTCCCCCCCATAATTAGCATCGAACTGGATCAGGATATCGAATGCAATATTTCTTCCATTCTTTACATGAAGGCCAGGTTCACTTCTACAGTGATCAGCGGAAAGGAGCACCCCCAATATACAGTGCTGAGTACCCCCCAATATACAGTGCAGAGTACCCCCCAATATACAGTGCTGAGTACCCCCAATATACACTGCTGAGTACCCCAATATACATTGCTGAGTACACCCCAATATACAGTGCTGAGTACCCCCCAATATACAGTGCTGAGTACCCCCCAATATACAGTGCTGAGTACCCCCAATATACAGTGCAGAGTACAACCCAATATACACTGCTGAGTACCCCCCAATATACAGTGCTGAGTACCCCCCAATATACAGTGCTGAGTACCCCCAATATACACTGCTGAGTACACCCCAATATACACTGCTGAGTACACCCCAATATACACTGCTGAGTACCCCCCAATATACAGTGCTGAGTACCCCCAGTATACAGTGCCCAGTACCCCAATATACAATGCTGAGTACCCCCAGTATACAGTGCCGAGTACCCCCCAATATACAGTGCTGAGTACCCCCAGTATATAGTGCTGAGTACCCCCAATATACAGTGCTGAGTACCCCCCAATATACAGTGCTGAGTACCCCCCAATATACAGTGCCGAGTACCCCCAATATACAGTAAGTACACCACAATATACAGTGCTGAGTACCCCCAATATACAGTGCTGAGTACCCCCAGTATATAGTGCTGAGTACCCCCAATATACAGTGCCGAGTACCCCCAATATACAGTGCTGAGTACCCCCCAATATACAGTGCTGAGTACCCCCAATATACAGTGCCGAGTACACCCCAATATTCAGTGCTGAGTACCCCCAATATACAGTGCTGAGTACCCCCAATATACAGTGCCGAGTACACCCCAATATACAGTGCTGAGTGAGTACCCCCAATATACAGTGCCGAGTACACCCCAATATACACTGCTGAGTACCCCCAATATACAGTGCTGAGTACCCCCAATATACAGTGCTGAGTACCCCAATATACAGTGCTGAGTACCCCCAATATACAGTGCCGAGTACCCCCAATATACAGTGCTGAGTACCCCCAATATACAGTGCAGAGTACCCCCCAATATACAGTGCTGAGTACCCCCAATTTACAGTGCTGAGTACCCCCCAATATACACTGCTGAGTACCCCCCAATATACAGTGCAGAGTACCCCCCAATATACAGTGCTGAGTACCCCCAATATACAGTGCTGAGTACCCCCAATATACAGTGCTGAGTACCCCAATATACAGTGCTGAGTACCCCCAATATACAGTGCAGAGTACACCCCAATATACAGTGCTGAGTAACCCCCAATATACAGTGCTGAGTACACCCCAATATACACTGCTGAGTACCCCCAATATACAGTGCGGAGTACCCCCCAATATACAGTGCTGAGTACCCCCAATATACACTGCTGAGTACCCCCCAATATACAGTGCTGAGTACCCCCAATATACAGTGCTGAGTACCCCCAATATACAGTGCTGAGTACCCCCAATATACAGTGCTGAGTACCCCCAATATACAGTGCTGAGTACCCCCCATATACAGTGCTGAGTACCCCCCATATACAGTGCTGAGTACCCCCAATATACAGTGCTGAGTACCCCCCAATATACAGTGAGTACCCCCAATATACAGTGCGGAGTACACCCAATATACAGTGCTGAGTACCCCCCAATATACAGTGCTGAGTACCCCCAATATACAGTGCTGAGTACACCCCAATATACACTGCTGAGTACCCCCAATATACAGTGCTGAGTACCCCCCAATATACAGTGCTGAGTACCCCCAATATACATTGCTGAGTACCCCCAATATACAGTGCTGAGTACCCCCAATATACACTGCTGAGTACCCCCAATATACAGTGCTGAGTACCCCCCAATATACAGTGCTGAGTACCCCCAATATACAGTGCTGAGTACCCCCAATATACAGTGCTGAGTACCCCCAATATACAGTGCTGAGTACCCCCAATATACAGTGCTGAGTACCCCCCAATATACAGTGCTGAGTACCCCCAATATACACTGCTGAGTACCCCCAATATACAGTGCTGAGTACCCCCAATATACAGTGCTGAGTACCCCCCAATATACAGTGCTGAGTACCCCAATATACAGTGCTGAGTACCCCCCATATACAGTGCTGAGTACCCCCAATATACAGTGTTCAGCATGAGTACACCACAATATACAGTGCTGAGTACCCCCAATATACAGTGCTGAGTACCCCCAATATACAGTGCGGAGTACCCCCCAATATACAGTGCTGAGTACCCCCAATATACAGTGCCGAGTACCCCCAATATACAGTGCTGAGTACACCCCAATATACACTGCTGAGTACCCCCCAATATACAGTGCTGAGTACCCCCAATATACAGTGCTGAGTACCCCCAATATACACTGCTGAGTACCCCCCATATATACACTGCTGAGTACACCCCAATATACAGTTCTGAGTACACCCCAATATACAGTTCTGAGTACCCCCAATATACAGTGCTGAGTACCCCCCAATATACAGTGCTGAGTACCCCCCAATATACAGTGCTGAGTACCCCCAATATACACTGCGGAGTACACCCCAATATACAGTGCTGAGTACACCCCAATATACAGTGCTGAGTACACCCAATATACAGTGCTGAGTACCCCCAATATACAGTGCTGAGTACACCCCAATATACAGTGCTGAGTACCCCCCAATATACAGTGCTGAGTACACCCCAATATACAGTGCCGAGTACCCCCAATATACAGTGCCGAGTACACCCCAATATACACTGCTGAGTACCCCCAATATACAGTGCTGAGTACACCCCAATATACAGTGCTGAGTACACCCCAATATACAGTGCTGAGTACACCCCAATATACAGTGCTGAGTACACCCAATATACAGTGCTGAGTACCCCCAATATACAGTGCTGAGTACCCCCCAATATACACTGCTGAGTACACCCCAATATACACTGCTGAGTACCCCCCAATATACAGTGCTGAGTACCCCCCAATATACAGTGCTGAGTACCCCCCAATATACACTGCTGAGTACACCCCAATATACAGTGCCGAGTACACCCCAATATACACTGCGGAGTACACCCCAATATACAGTGCTGAGTACCCCCAATATACAGTGCTGCTGAGTACCCCCAATATACAGTGCTGAGTACACCCAATATACAGTGCTGAGTACCCCCAATATACAGTGCTGAGTACCCCCAATATACAGTGCTGAGTACCCCCCAATATACAGTGCTGAGTACACCCCAATATACAGTGCTGAGTACCCCCCAATATACAGTGCTGAGTACCCCCCGATATACAGTGCCGAGTACACCCCAATATACAGTGCTGAGTACACCCCAATATACAGTGCGGAGTACACCCCAATATACAGTGCTGAGTACACCCCAATATACAGTGCTGAGTACACCCCAATATACAGTACTCAACATACATGAGTACACCCCAATATACAGCGCTTAGCATAAATGAGTACACCCCAATATACTGAATACACCCCAATATACTGAATACACCCCAATATACAGCATTCAGCATAAATGAGTACACCCCTTTCGAAAAGTAAGATTTTAATAAATACCTCAATGAACACAAGAACAATTTCCACAATTTTGACAAAGCTGATCTCTATAGAACATTTGTTTATCTCATTACATTACACCCCAATATACAGCATTCAGCATAAAGGAAGGGGTTAATAATATTATTTTGATTACAAAATCTTCACTTTTTTTAGTTGATGCAAAAAATGAATCCGCCCCACAACAAAAACTCCTCCGTTTTGTATGACCTCCAGTGGCGGCTGGTGCTCCATCCTCGCTGCTCCAGCCCACACTTCTGCCGCGTACACACGGTCGGATTTTCCGACAGGAAAATGCGCGATCGGAGCTTGTTGTCGGAAATTCCCACCGTGTGTAGGCTCCATCGGACATTTTCCATCGGAATTTCCGCCACACAAAATTTGAGATCCGGTTCTCAAATTTTCCGACAACAAAATCCGTTGTACACAATTCCGACGCACAAAGTGCCACGCATGCTCGGGAATCAAGCAGAAGAGCCGCACTGGCTATTGAACTTCATTTTTCTCGGCTCGTCGTACGTGTTGTACGTCACCGCGTTCTGGACGTTCCGAATTTCCAACCAACTTTGTGTGACCCGTGTGTATGCAAGACAAGTTTGAGCCAACATCCGTCGGGAAAAAAATCTAGAGATTTTGTTGTCGGAATGTGCGATCGTGTGTAAGGGGCGCTACACTTTTTTACAAATAAATATGTGAAATGTGTGGGGGGGGGGGGGCATTTGTATGGCGCCCCCCGGAGTCAATACTTTGTAGAACCGCCTTTCTCTACAAGTCTTTTTGGGGATGTCTCTACCAGCTTTGCCCATCTAGAGAGGACATTTCTGCCCATTCTTCTTCTTTGTAAAATATCTCAAGCTCTGTCAGATTGGATGGAGATACCCCTAATGCCGCCCACACACGAAGGGACTATCCCGCGGGATTGTCCGCTGGACTCAAGTCCACCGGACAATCCCCTCGTGTGTGGGCGCCGGCGGACTTTTTTGCGCCAAAAGTCCGGCGGACTAGGTTTTAAGTTTTTTTTTAAAATTGTCCGCTGGACTTGGCAGTCGGCGGACAATCCCGCCGTTAGTAGGCTAGTCCGCCGGACTTTTGAAATGAACGGACTTGCCGCTCATCGGAAAGTCCGTTCATTTAGCACGTGACTCCAAGTAGACGGGGCTACCGAAGGCAGTGAATGCCGCCACGCTAGCCCGTCACCTGGCATGGATTTAAAGGGACTCCCCACGCCGAAAAAACGGCGTGGGGGTCCCCCCCAAATCCATCTCGGACCCTTATCCGAGCACGCAGCCCGGCAGGCCAGGAAAGGGGTGGGGACGAACGAGCGCCCCCCCCCTCCTGAGCCGTACCAGGCCGCGTGCCCTCAACATGGGGGGTGCCCTGGGGAAAGGGGGCCCCCCCCTCCCCAAAGCACCTTGTCCCCATGTTGATGAGGACAAGGGCCTCTTCCCGACAACCCTGGCCGTTGGTTGTCGGGGTCTGCGGGCGGGGGGCTTATCGGAATCTGGGAGACCCCTTTTATAAGGGGGCCCTCAGATCCCAGCCCCCCACCCTATGTGAATGAGTATGGGGTACGATGTACCCCTACCCATTCACCTGAGGTGTAAACATGTGACATGAGCATGTGACCCTGTCCCCTTGTCCCTATATAAGTCCCAGCACAGCGGGGCTCTGGCATTCCGGCCAGAGAGAGCGACGGGTCAACATCGGAAGAAGAAGAAGAAGAAGAAGGCGGCGCCGGCGGCGCGGAAAACGACGACCGCGGCAAGAGCAGAAGAGACCCCGGAAGACCCCGGAAGACCCCCGAAGGCGGATGGAGACCCCCCAGACGATGGCGTCGACGACAAAGAAGGTAGCCGGACTTCTCCGCTCGGTAAAAGAGCTATGTAAATGGCGGAGGAGTCCGGCGAGAAGACCCCCCAAGACGGAAGAAGACCCCCGGAGCTGTGCAATAAAATATTTTTTCAAAATTGTGTGTTTTTTTACTTTACATTTTACACCTTAGGTGAATGGGTAGGGGTACATCGTACCCCATACTCATTCACATAGGGTGGGGGGCCGGGATCTGAGGGCCCCCTTATAAAAGGGGGCTCCCAGATTCCGATAAGCCCCCCGCCCGCAGACCCCGACAACCAACGGCCAGGGTTGTCGGGAAGAGGCCCTTGTCCTCATCAACATGGGGACAAGGTGCTTTGGGGGGGGGGGGGCCGCAAGGCCCCCCTTTCTCCAGGGCACCCCCCATGTTGAGGGCACGCGGCCTGGTACAGCTCAGGAGGGGGGGGGGGGCGCTCGCTCGTCCCCACCCCTTTCCTGGCCTGCCGGGCTGCGTGCTCGGATAAGGGTCTGAGATGGATTTGGGGGGGGGACCCCCACGCCGTTTTTTCGTCCCTTTAAATTCATGCCAGGTGACGGTGCTAGCGCGGCGGCAGTCACTGCCTTCGCTAGCTACCTACCTGAAGTCACGTGCTAAATGAACGGACTGCTCCATGTGTGGGCAAGTCCGTTCATTTTCAAAAGTCCCGCAGACTTTTCCAGCGGATTGTCCGCCGGAGAAGTCCGGGCGTGTGTGGGCAAGTCCCGCCGGACTAGGTCCGGCGGACAAAGTCCGAACGTGTGTACGCGGCATAACTAAAATCTAGTGGCACCAATTGCCTTCAGAAGTCACCTAATTAGTAAATAGACATGTGCACAATAGAAAAATGTGTTTAGTTTCTGTTCGTTTCCGTTGATTCGTAACGATTTGTAAATTCGTAAGTCGTCGGTGTTCCTATTCGCAACGATTCGTATTTTCGTAAGAGTTATTTTTCCGTTGATTAGTTTTTCCGTTAGTTTAATTTTCGTTTATTCGAAATTCGGACGCATTCGTATTTTCGTAGATTTAGTTACATTCGTACTTTCGTAAGATTGATTTATTCGTACTTTCGTAACATTGTTTTCGTAGATTCGTAATCGGAGCATAATTCATAATGTTATGTAATGTGTATGCTATTATTACATTGTAAGAGACACGAAAATTACGAATCGAAAAAAAAAGTTACGAATGTACGAATTTTTTCGTTCAATCAATTCGAAGCACGTTAAGCAGCGCCATTGTAAGAGACAAGGAAAATTACGAATCGGAAAAAAAAAAAAGTTGCAAATGTACATTTTTTCGTTGATTCGTTTTTTCGTTTATTCGAAATTCGGACGCATTCGTATTTTCGTAGATTTAGTTACATTCGTACTTTCGTTAGATTGATTTATTCGTACTTTCATAACATTGTTTTCGTAGATTCGTAATCGGAGCATAATTCATAATGTTATGTAATGTGTATGCTATTATTACATTGTAAGAGACACGGAAAATTACGAATCGAAAAAAAAAAAAAACGTTACGAATGTACGAATTTTTTCGTTCATTTTTGATTTTCGTTGTTCCTGTTTTCGTTTTTCGGATTTTCTTCTTTCGTAGTTTCGTTGTTTCTAATTTGGTTATTTCGGGTTTTCGTTGTTTTTCGTATTCGTTTGATTCGATAATTTGTCATTCGTTAAAATTTTTAGCGAATCGTTCGTTCATTCGTACGATAACGAATGAACGAATATAACGAATTTTAACGGAAAACGAACAAAAACGAAACGAATTGCACATGTCTATTAGTAAATAGAGTCCACCTGTGTGTCATTTAATCTCTGTATGGATACAGCTGTTCTGTGAAGCCTTCAGAGGTTTGTTAGAGAGCCTTATGTCGCGTACACACAATCGGACTTTTCGACGGAATTCGTTGGACAATTCGATGGTGTGTGGGCTCCAGCTGACTTTTCTTTCCCAAAAGTCAGACGGACCTAGAAATAAAACATTTCAAATTCTTCCGACGGACTCGAGTCCGGTCAAAAAATCCGGTCGTCTGTGTGCTAGTCCAACGGACGAATACCGACGCCTGGGCAGCTATTGGCTACTGGCTATGAACTTCCTTATTCTAGTCCGGTCGTACGTCATCACGTTCGGATCCGTCAGACTTTTGGAGCGATCGTGTGTGGGCAAGTCCGTTCGTTTGAAAGTCGGGCGGACCTCCGCTGCGATAGTCCGCGCGGTCCGCGGTGTGTACGCGGCATTAGTGAATTAGTGAACAAACAGCATCATGAAGGCCAAGGAAGACACCAGACAGGTCAGGGATAAAGTTGTGGAGAAGTATAAAGCAGGGTTAGGTTATAATAAGATCTCCCAAGCTTTGAACATCTCACAGAGCTCTGTTCAATCCAGTAGACATGTGCAATTAGTTTTGTTTTTTTTATTTTTTATTTTTTTTTTCGTTATATTCGTTCATTCGTTATCGTACGAATGAACGAACGATTCGCCAAAAATTTTAACGAATCGTTCGAATCGAACGAATCCGAAAACAACGAAAACAACGAAAATCCGAAAAAAACGAATTAGAAACAACGAATCTACGAAAGAAGAAAATCCGAAAACCGAAAACAGGAACAACGAAAATCAAAATGAACGAAAAAATTCGTACATTCGTAACTTTTTTTTTGTGGAATTGGTAATTTTCCGTGTCCCTTACAATGGCGCTGCTTAACGTGCTTCGAATGGATTGAACGAAAAAATTCGTACATTCGTAACTTTTTTTTTTCGATTCGTAATTTTCCGTGTCCCTTACAATGGCGCTGCTTAACGTGCTTCGAATGGATTGAACGAAAAAATTCGTACATTCGGAACTTTTTTTTTTGCGATTCGTAATTTTCCGTGTCTCTTACAATGGCGCTGCTTAACGTGCTTCGAATGGATTGAACGAAAAAATTCGTACATTCGTAACTTTTTTTTTTGCGATTCGTAATTTTCCGTGTCTCTTACAATGGCGCTGCTTAACGTGCTTCGAATGGATTGAACGAAAAAATTCGTACATTCGTAACTTTTTTTTTTTTTTTTCCATTCGTAATTTTCCGTGTCTCTTACAATGTAATAATAGCATACACATTACATAACATTATGAATTTACGAATCTACGAAAACAATGTTACGAAAGTACGAATAAATCAATCTAACGAAAGTACGAATGTAACTAAATCTACGAAAATACGAATGCGTCCGAATTTCGAATAAACGAAAATTAAACTAACGGAAAAACGAATCAACGAAAAAATAACTCTTACGAAAATACGAATCGTTACGAATACGAACACCGACGACTTACGAATTTACGAATCGTTACGAATCAACGGAAACGAAAAAAACGAAACGAAAATAAACACATTTTTTTGTTGTGCACATGTCTACAATCCATCATCGGAAAATGGAAAGAGTATGGGCACAACTGCCAACCTACCAAGACATGGCCGTCCACCTAAACTGACCGGGCCGGGCATCTTTGCCCTGGGCACCGATTGGCCTTGTCCCGGCACTGAATGTAACGATACAATGCAGATCATATCTGGAGTTCAGCTTGGATTATGTTGTATTTGCTGAAATATTGTTGAATACAAGAAGATGGCGGCTCCTCCGTGCGCCTGGAAAGGTCTTCCTTAGTAGAGCGATGCCCCGCCCCCGGGGACAGAAGGTTCACACCTGGGATTCACCTGGGATTGTTTGTTTCTGACTGATGGGAAAAAGGTTGAATGAGAGATGCGGGAGATCGAAGATCGGACTGTCCCATCACTCTTCTCGTTGGAATCTTTTGTAACCTTTTTTTTTTTTACCTAAATGAATTGAACAGAGAAGAAGATCCATCAAAGATCTCCCAGGAGCAGAAGACATATTATCAGATGAGTGGCCAACGAGCGTCTGATATGTGGCCTCGCCGCACATTCATCCTATTTGTGGAGTTGTTGGACGGTCATCATTCTTGTCGGGTGTCAGGCAGAGGAAGTTCTTGGGAAAGGGGCCCTGTGGAAACTCCCTTATCTACCATGGGAAAGGAACTCCGAGATCTCTTATCACCGGCTATCTCTGTGCCATTCAATGTGCGCGCCGCATGCCACAGACCGGGAATGCCAGGGACACATGGGACAGTCACCCCCCTACCTCCCCCCACCCGCCAACCAGGGATATCAGAATATCAGGGACACATTGGACAGTCACAGCACCCCCCCCCAACCGGGAATATCGGAATATCAGGGGCACATGGGACAGTCACCCTCCTACCTCCCCCCCGCGCCGCCAACCGGGAATATCAGAATATCATGGACACATGGGACCGTCACCGCATTCACCCCCCCCCCAACCGGGAATATCAGAATATCATGGACACATGGGACCGTCACCGCATTCACCCCCCCCCCCCCCCCCCAACCGGGAATATCGGAATATCATGGACACATGGGACAGTCACCGTACCCCCCCCCCCCCAACCGGGAATATCGGAATATCATGGACACATGGAACCGTCACCGCAACCCCTAGGGTGACCACATTTCCAAACTGCCATTCAGGGACACCCCCACCCTTTTCCCAATAATAAGCTGGATTTCTCGGGGGTTGACAGGGAATTCAGGTGTGGGTGATTTGTTGTGCGAATGGCTGGTGTTAGCAATTAAATCATTCTGACACCATGCTTGATATGGTGTCAGGATTATGAAATCACATTATTTCTATGTCTACATTGTAATATATAATGAAATTGTTCAACTCACCATAATGCAGAATCAGTGGTAACCCTGAGCTTGTCACTTCCCACCACACACAGCATGCCATCATCGCCTGCCCCCAGATGCAGCGTGCCACCGTCGCTTGCCCCCAGATGCAGCGTGCCACTTGCCGCCGTCCGTGGTGGAGGTGGAGTCGGCCCATTGAGAGCACTGGGCGCGGAGGTGGAGGAAGTTAACTGACGTCACTGGTTGATAGACGCCAGTCGGCTCTAGCAACCAGTGGCCTAGCCAGTAGAAGTAGAGAAGAGTCTCTCAGGTGGAGGTGGGGAGGCAGAGCCAGCGCCATGGCGATAGCGGGATTTTGCTCCCCTCTCAGTTTCATTCCGGGACATTGTATTGTCCCGGAATGAAGGTGCCCGGGACCCAGGACAGACCTGCTAATTGCAGGACTGTCCCGGGCAATCCGGGACACGTGGGCACCCTAGCAACCCCCCCCAACCAGGAATATCGGAATATCATGGACACATGGGACCGTAACCGCACCCCACCCCCACCAAGGAATATCAGAATATCATGGACACATGGGACAGTCACAGCACCCCCCCCAACCGGGAATATCGGAATATCATGGACACATGAAACCGTCACCGCACCCCCCCCCCCCAACCAGGAATATCGGAATATCATGGACACATGGAACCGGAACCGCACCCCCCCCCCTCCAACCAGGAATATCGGAATATCATGGACACATGGAACCGTCACCGTACCCACCCCCCCCCCCCCCCCCCCCCCCCCCCCCCAACCGGGAATATCAGAATATCATGGACACATGGAACCGTCACCGCAACCCCTAGGGTGACCACATTTCCAAACTGCCATTCAGGGACACCCCCACCCTTTTCCCAATAATAAGCTGGATTTCTCGGGGGTTGACAGGGAATTCAGGTGTGGGTGATTTGTTGTGCGAATGGCTGGTGTTAGCAATTAAATCATTCTGACACCATGCTTGATATGGTGTCAGGATTATGAAATCACATTATTTCTATGTCTACATTGTAATATATAATGAAATTGTTCAACTCACCATAATGCAGAATCAGTGGTAACCCTGAGCTTGTCACTTCCCACCACACACAGCATGCCATCATCGCCTGCCCCCAGATGCAGCGTGCCACCGTCGCTTGCCCCCAGATGCAGCGTGCCACTTGCCGCCGTCCGTGGTGGAGGTGGAGTCGGCCCATTGAGAGCACTGGGCGCGGAGGTGGAGGAAGTTAACTGACGTCACTGGTTGATAGACGCCAGTCGGCTCTAGCAACCAGTGGCCTAGCCAGTAGAAGTAGAGAAGAGTCTCTCAGGTGGAGGTGGGGAGGCAGAGCCAGCGCCATGGCGATAGCGGGATTTTGCTCCCCTCTCAGTTTCATTCCGGGACATTGTATTGTCCCGGAATGAAGGTGCCCGGGACCCAGGACAGACCTGCTAATTGCAGGACTGTCCCGGGCAATCCGGGACACGTGGGCACCCTAGCAACCCCCCCCAACCAGGAATATCGGAATATCATGGACACATGGAACCGTAACCGCACCCCACCCCCACCAAGGAATATCAGAATATCATGGACACATGGGACAGTCACAGCACCCCCCCCAACCGGGAATATCGGAATATCATGGACACATGAAACCGTCACCGCACCCCCCCCCCCCCAACCAGGAATATCGGAATATCATGGACACATGGAACCGGAACCGCACCCCCCCCCCCCTAACCAGGAATATCGGAATATCATGGACACATGGAACCGCACCCCCCCCCCAACCAGGAATATCGGAATATCATGGACACATGGAACCGGAACCGCACCCCCCCCCCCCAACCAGGAATATCGGAATATCATGGACACATGGAACCGGAACCGCACCCCCCCCCCCAACCAGGAATATCGGAATATCATGGACACATGGAACCGGAACCGCACCCCCCCCCCCAACCAGGAATATCGGAATATCATGGACACATGGAACCGTCACAGCACCCCCCCAACCGGGAATATCATGGACACATGGGACAGTCACCCCCCTACCTCTCCCCACCTCCCCAACCAGGAATATCGGAATATCATGGACACATGGAACCGTCACAGCACCCCCCCAACCAGGAATATCAGAATATCATGGACACATGGAGCAGTCACCCCCCTACCTCCCCCCCGCCGCCAACCAGGAATATCAGAATATCATGGACACATGAAACAGTCACAGCACCCCCCAACCGGGAATATCGGAATATCATGGACACATGGAACCGTCACAGCACCCCCCCAACCGGGAATATCATGGACACATGGGACAGTCACCCCCCTACCACCCCCCACCTCCCCAACCAGGAATATCGGAATATCATGGACACATGGAACCGTAACTGCACCCCCCCAACCAGGAATATCATGGACACATGGGACAGTCACAGCACCCCCCAACCGGGAATATCGGAATATCATGGACACATGAAACAGTCACAGCACCCCCCAACCGGGAATATCGGAATATCATGGACACATGGAACCGTCACAGCACCCCCCCAACCGGGAATATCATGGACACATGGGACAGTCACCCCCCTACCACCCCCCACCTCCCCAACCAGGAATATCGGAATATCATGGACACATGGAACCGTAACTGCACCCCCCCAACCAGGAATATCATGGACACATGGGACAGTCACAGCACCCCCTCCCCCCCAACCAGGAATATCGGAATATCATGGACACATGGGACAGGGACACATGGAATAGTCACAGCACCCCCCCCCCCCCCCCGACCAGGTATATCAGGGACACACAGAACAGTCACAGCACCCCCCCAACCGGGAATATCGGAATATCATGGACACATGGGACAGTCACCGCACCCCCCCAACCAGGAATATCGGAATATCATGGACACATGGGACAGTCACCGCACCCTCCCCCCCAACCGGGAATATCGGAATATCATGGACACATGGAACCGGAACCGCACCCCCCCCCCCCAACCAGGAATATCGGAATATCATGGACACATGGGACAGTCACCGCACCCTCCCCCCCAACCAGGAATATCAGAATATCATGGACGCATGGAACCATAACCGCACCCGCCACCCCCCCCCCCCCCAGCAGGAATATCATGGATACATGGGACAGTCACAGCACACCCCCCCCCCCCGACCAGGAATATCGGAATATCATGGACACATGGAACCATAACTGCACCCCTTCCCCCCCAAGCAGGAATAGCACCCCCCGCCCCCCACCCCCACGAGGAATATCATGGACACATGGGACAGTCACAGCTACAAAGCAGACTGGCAGACCCGCATCTGGCGATAATTATACGGCGGTAATTATTTCATCGGACAGAAGTCTGCTTGATATCTATAAGAAGGATTTCTGGTCTCTCTGATGATGAGATATGGATCCGGTAATCTGCATTGTCACATGATGAGGACATCCCCCCCCCCGCCATGATGACAGAGGGTGGAGAGGAGCAGTGCGGGAAACTTGTGGAAACACAGAACCCCCTCCCCCCCCCCAACCCTCTGCAAATTCTACAACAAACTCCCTAAGAGAGAAGAGGAAGTCGTGTTTTATCGGATCTTCTATCCACGGGGACCTGTACGGGCACACAGATTTTAAGTGGCACACAGGTTAAAAAAAAGACAGAGGTCCATCTAGTTCCACCAATAGAAAAATATAAATATAAAACTTCCATCTACAATCCTAAACCCACAGACAAAAAAGACCTAAAAAGCAGTGCGATGACCATGCTGATAGGAGGAGAGAGCAGAGGGACAGAGAGGTGCGCTCCTCAGTGTGCTGCTTCTCCTTTCACTGTTCAGTCAGAGGGTGGGGGAGCTACATTGTTCAATAATACATTGTTCAATTTATGTTGAAAATGAAAGCACTATGGCATGTGATCTGAAGAACTGGCAGAATCGCACCCTTTCCTGGATGGGCGATCAAAATGGCGACCCTTCCCGAAATTCTCTATTATTTTAGGTCATTGCCCATTCCGGTCCCCACAGTATTTTTGTTTGAGTAGCTCGTTCCTCCTGGTTTGTTTCAAAATGGCGGGCTGGTTTGTGAGTCCCCCACTTCCTGCGTTACTACAGAGCGTCCCAATTGGTTCATCTTTATCAAATCTATGACCTACAAACCTGATTGGGTAAAATTAGCCCCTTGTACCCTTTTATGTGCACCTAATAAACCATTTACCGTATATACTCGAGTATAAGCCGACCCGAATATAAGCTGAGGCACCTAATTTTACCACAAACAACTGGGAAAACTTATTGACTCGAGTATAAGCCTAGGGTGAGAAATGCGCAGCTACTGTAAGTGGAAAAGAGGGTCAACAATGCCCATTTGCAGCCTCACTGTGCCCATTTGCAGCCTCACTGTGCCCATTTGCAGCCTCACTGTGCCCATTTGCAGCCTCACTGTGCCCATTTGCATGCCTCACTGTGCCAATTTGCAGCCTCACTGTGCCCATTTGCAGCCTCACTGTGCCCATTTTGCAGCCTCACTGTGCCCATTTGCAGCCTCACTGGGCCATTTGCAGCCTCACTGTGCCCATTTGCATGCCTCACTGTGCCCATTTGCAGCCTCACTGTGCCCATTTGCAGCCTCACTGTGCCAATTTGCATGCCTCACTGTGCCCATTTGCAACCTCACTGTGCCCATTTGCAGCCTCACTGTGCCCATTTGCAGCCAAAGGTCCCCCAAACTTCAAACTTTGTAGTTAAGGGTTCCTAGATGCCCCCCTAGCTGCAGCCAAAATTTGGGGTCTCTGGACCCAAAGGGTCCCGAAATGACATTGCTGCAGATTGACCGACTTTGGGGCCCCCGTATCTCGGGGCCACTTAAGGCTAGGAACCCCATCTTTCGATATGTTGTAGTGCTAGTTCCACTGGGTTTAAATACCAAATTCGGGGTTCCTATCACCAAGTGTCCCCGAGATACGGGGCCCCAAATTCGGGTCGGAAAATTTTATTTTCTGCTGCAGAAAAGTGCTTGACTCGAGTATAAGCCGAGGGGGGGGCACTTTCAGCACAAAAAAAAAGTGCTGAAAAACTCGGCTTATACTCGAGTATATACGGTACTAAGGATTTGGAGTGTCGGCTTCTTCTTGGAATTGGGTAAAATTAGACACAAGCTAAGCTCCTCACTCCCTGTTGACCTCCTGCTTTGGATGTCCTGTAAGGAGCGCAAAGCTATTCTCAGTCCCTCTCTGTCACATTCCCGATGTCTCCGGGACGCGGTGCGCACAATATATTCTCTGAAGTCACCCCCCACCCCCCGTGGCTCCTATTTTCGAGAAATCCGCGTTTCCCTCCTGGACAACACCGGCACCAGTTTACATGGTGGATTAACAAGGGTCATTTTATAGGCCATGAAGGAATCAGAAAGCCTTCTTACGTTCTGAAGACCTTACAAATACCCCCTCTGGAGACATTTCCGTGTCGGGATCAGGTGGATGTCACCACGAGGACCTTCTTTGAAAATAAATGGTTACGTGGTCTGGGGGCACGTGGCAGTATTTCAGAGCTGTATACTCTGTTTGCGGACCAGGGTTCTCAACGCTCATACCAACTAGCTTGGTAGGAGGATCTGGGGGGCGTCTATAGATGAGAATGTTTGGTCCCCGTGGTTGACCACGGTGCACAAGGGAATTCTAAACACTTCCCTGGTAGAGGCGAATTACAAGGTATTGTCTCGATTGTATCTCGTTTCGACGTGGTTAGCCAAAATTGACACGTATGTATCGCCTCTTTGTTTCCGGGGAGGGTAACATATTCCATATCTGGTGGCAGTGGCAGCTGGTGCTCAAAATGTTTGGGGGGGGCACAAAAAAACAGAAAAATACTGAAACTCCCCCCCCCATCAATTGCAGCCTCACTATGCCCATCAAATGCTGCCACTGTGCCCATCAATTGCAGCCATTGTGCCCATCAAACGCAGCCATTGTGCCCATCAAACGCAGCCATTCTGCCCATCAAACGCAGCCACTGTGCCCATCAATTGCAGCCATTGTGCCCATCAAACGCAGCCATTGTGCCCATCAAACGCAGCCATTCTGCCCATCAAACGCAGCCACTGTGCCCATCATATGCAGCCACTTATGCCCATGAAATGCAGCAAATTGAGCCCATCAAATGCAGCCACTTGTGCCCATCAAATGCAGCCACTTTTGCCCATCATATTCAGCCATTGTGCCCATCAAACGCAGCCACTGTGCCCATCATATGCAGCCACTTCTGCCCAGTATATGCAGCCACTTGTGCCCATCATATACAGCCACTGTGCCCACTGACCCCCTCCCCCACTCGCAGGGCTCGTGGCTCTGGCAGCACCCCCAACCCCCCCGTGCGGCTTTTTACAGACCCCTCTGGCACTTACGGCCAGGCAGCAGCTCCTCTCAGTGCAGTGAGTGCACCAGAGACCTCCGCTCCAGCACGTGTCTCCTCGGCTGAGTCCGCTCCTCTTCCTAAGTGCCAGGCATCCAATAGGGTGGCCTGGCACTTTGGCCAATCAGGAAACAGGTCTGATGCCCTGCCTCCTGATTGGCGGGGACGAAGGTTATTGTGAAAATAGTGAAAATGAATTTGCTATCGTCACACAATTGGGTGGGATCAGGGTGCACTCTCTGCCCCCCCAAGCCCGTCCTATTTTGAAGCCTATTAGAGCCTCTGGCTCTAATCAGGTGCTTCAAAAAGTACCACCCCCCTCCCACCCCTGCCATAGGAATCCATGCATCCGGCCGTCCTGAAAGGGGCCGGGCGCATGGATGGGGTATTCGGGGACCAACAACATCGCTTTGAATAGGTTTAGAACTCCAGTCCTCATTAGACATGTGCAATTCGTTTAGTACCAAATTCGTTTTTTTAACGAATTTCGACAAATTTGTTAATTCGGTAATATCCTAATGAACGAAAACCCGTTTAACAAATTTTTCCGAATATTTGAAAATTTGTAAATTAGAAAATTCGTAAATTTATAAATTCAAAATTCGAAAATCCAAAAACCCGAAAAATGTAAAATCTGAAATAATAACTAACTAATAATAACTAATGATAACTATTACTAACGATTAAATTATAGGTATTGGAATTTCCTTTCCAATTCGGATGTTGGTGAACGTAACAAATACGAATTTATCGGAAGTTACGAATTATCCGAAAAAACGAAAGCCGCATCTAAACTAATGGAACCTAACAAATAATAATAAATAACAATATTAATAAAAACTTATTATTATTATTATAATTTATTATGAATTAATTCCATTCCATTTGTTTAGATGCGGCTTTCGTTTTTTCGGATAATTCTTAAAGTGGAGTGCCCACAAAAAAAAAAAAATTAAAAGTCAGCAGCTGACTTTTAATAATCGGACACTTACCTGTCCCGGGGTCCAGCGATGCGGGGGAACGAGACCCCCCCTTGTTCCCCGCTCCGCTCGCGGCGCCGGCATTCTTAATGTGGGAACCCGGCTGTGGCTTCATAGCCAGGCACCCACTGTGCATGCGCGAGCGGCGCCGTGCGCCGTGATTCGACACTCACTCATCTGGGACACCTGACAGGTCCCAGATGACGGTGCGGTGCCTACAGGAAGTGACATTTAGCCCGGGCAATGAAGGTGGCAGACTACGAGGGACCCCCTAGCAACAGGCATTTAGAGGTGAGTAAAAATAAAAAAAAATTCCAATTATTTTTTATTTATTTTTTTATGATTTTTAAGCCACATTTTTTTTTTTGGTTGCAACCCCACTTTAACTTTGGATAAATTACTATCCGTTACGTTCACCAACAGCCAAATTTGAAAGGAAATTCCAATACCTACAATTTAATCGTTAGTTATTATATTTGTAAATTCGAATATTCGAAAATTCGTAAATTTGAAAATTCGTAAATTCATAAATTCGAAATTCGAAAAAAAATCCAAAAACCCGAAAATTTTTAAATCTGAAATAATAACTAACTAATAATAACTAATAATAACTATTACTAACTATTAAATTATAGGTATTGGAATTTCCTTTCAAATTTGGCTGTTAGTTAATGTAACGAATACGAATTTATCGGAAGTTACGAATTATCCGAAATAACGGATGCCGAATCTAAACAAATGGAACGTAACAAATAAATAATAATAAGTAACAATAATAATAATAAAAAAATTTTTATTATTTATTATTATTTATTATGCATTCGTTCCATTCCATTTTTTTTTTTAGTTTTTTTCAGGTATTTCTGATCTTTGGATAAATTCGTATTGGTTACGTTCGCCAACAGCCAAATTTGAAAGGAAATTCCAATACCTATCATTTAACAGTTAGTTATTATTAATTAGTTAATTTTTTTTTTTTTTCGAATTTTCAGATTTTCTTTCTTATTTTCAGATTTTCACAAATTGGTCTGATCTCCACAAGTTAATCAGACCAATTGTTGTTATTAACTGCTTCCCGCCTGGCCTATAGTCAAATGACAGCCAGGCAGATGTCCTATGATGTCCTCCCAGTAACACGCCCCCTAGAGGCTGCACTGCGTTGCGATCTCTTACCCACAGTGACCACCGCCCATTCAGTGTGTACTATTATGTTGATCTCTGTGATTGGTCACAGTGACCACATGGTACAGACAGGGCCAATCACAGTGCATCTGTGCCATGTGATAGCTGTGGCCAATCACAGAGATCAACATCATAGTACACACTGAATGAATGCCATTCATAAGCATTATTGCTCAAAACAGCGATCATCACTGTAATAACCACTTCAGCCCCGGAGGATTTTACCCCCTTCCTGACCAGAGCCCTTTTTGAGATTTGCCACTGCGTCGCTTTAACTGACAATTGTGCGGTCGTGTGGCGTTGCACCCAAACAAAATTGACCTCCTTTTTTTGCCCACAAATATTTTTTATTTTTTGCGCTATAAACAAAAAAAGAGCGACAATTTTGAAAAAGACGCAATATTTTTAACTTTTTGCTATAATAAATATCCCCCAAAAATATATATAAAAAATAAGTTATTTTTCCTCAGTTTAGGCCGATACGTATTTTTCTACATATTTTTGGTTAAAAAAAAATCGCAATAAGCGTATATTGATTGGTTTGTGCAAAAGTTATAGCGTCTACAAAATAGGGGATAGATTTATGTCATTTTTATTTAAAACATTTTTTTTATTACTAATGGCGGCGATCTGCAATTTTTTTCGGGATTTTATATCAGTTAGAGCGGAGACTGCGAGCCAGGCCTTCTCGTCCAACATCAGCGCCTGACCTCACAAATGCTCTTCTGGAAGAATGGTCAAACATTCCCATAGACACACTCCTAGACCTTGTGGACGGCCTTCCCAGAAGAGTTGAAGCTGTTAGGCCCCTTTCACACTGGGGCGGTTTGCAGGCGTTATTGCGCTAAGAATAGCGCCTGCAAACCGACCCGAAACAGCTGTTGCTGTTTCTTCAGTGTGAAAGCCCGAGGGCTTTCACACTGAAGCGGTGCGCTTGCAGGACGCTCAAAAATGTCCTGCAAGCCGCATCTTTGGCTCGCTATAGGAGCGGTATATTTACCGCTCCTATAGCGCCCGGTCCCATTGAAAACAATGGGGGAGCGCGCCGAACCCGCCCGCAAAACGCCGCTGCAGCGGCGGTTTGCGGGCGGTATTGACCCTTTTTCGGCCGCTCGCGGGGGGTAAAAACACCCCGCGAGCGGCCGCAATGCGCCGCTAAAACGCCGGTAAAGCGGCGCTAAATATAGCTTTACCGCCAGCGCCCCCACCGCTCCAGTGTGAAAGTAGCCTTATAGCTGTAAAGGGCTAACTCAATATTGAACCCTCCGGACTAAGACTGGGATGTCATTAATGTTCATGTGTGTGGAAAGGCGTCCCAATACTTTTGACAATATAATGTATTTTATTTTTTTTTGCTTTTTTTTTAACTTTTATACAGGGACAAGTTTTAAGATTTATTTTAGTTTTTATGATAAGGGTGGAGATGAATGAAATTTTTTAAAGTTAGCAGCTACAAATAGTGCAGCTGCTGACATTTAATATATGAACACTTACCTGTCCGGGGGGGGGCGCAATGTCAGCACCCCAACCAATCTTTGGATCGGATGTCGGGTGCAGCCGCCGCCATTGCCAGCAAGGGAGCCCGGCGGTGAAGCCTTTCGGCTATCAAATTGGTGCCGGCGGCGGAGAAGGGAGGAGGGGGCCGGACTTCTGTTGTACCTCGCTGTAATGTAATGCACATTAACCGCTTGCCGACCGACCGCCGCACACAGATGTACGTCAGCAGAATGGCAAATTGGCGTACCGTTCAATTTGCTGCTTATCGAGCACGGGCCCGCCGCAGGAGCATGCCCATGGGTCCTGGGAACTCGATGTTTGCCAGCAGCCCGCAATTGCGGTGTGGAGCGGTAGAACGGGGAGGTGCCTATGTAAACAAGTAATTTCCCCGTTCTGCCTAGCGACATGACAGGGATCTACTGCTCTCTGTGATCGCTGTCATGTGAGTAGTAGCCCATCCCCCCTACAGATAGAATCACTCCCTAGGACACACTTAACTCCTTGATCGCCCCCTAGTGTTTAACCTCTTCCCTGCCAGTGTCATTTACACAGTAATCAGTGCATTTTTATGGCACTGATCGCTGTATAAATGACAATGGTCCCAAAATGGTGTCAAAAGTGTCTGATGTGTCCGCCGCAATGTCGCAGTCCCGATAAAAAAATCGCAGATCGCCGCCATTACTAATAAAAAAAAAAAAAAATAATAAAAATGCCATAAATCTATCCCCTATTTTGTAGACGCTATAACTATTGCGCAAACCAATCACTATACACTTATTGCGATTTTTTTTTACCAAAAATATGTAGAAGAAAACGTATCGGCCTAAACTGAGGGAAAATAATTTTTTTTATATATTTTTGGGGGATATTTATTATACAGGGGGTCCCCGAGTTACGAACTCGTTAGGGACTGCCCGCCTGTACGGAAGTCGGAAATGTTCGTAAGTCGGCGCCCATGCGCAGACCGACAAATACGGAGATTTCCGGACATTTCCGATGTTCCATCTATTGCCGTTCTGCGCATGCGCGGCAAATTACGGACATTTCCGGCATTTTCCGAAGCTCCGTATGGCCGCGCATGCGCAGAACGGCCGAAAGACGCCGAAAAAGAATGAAAAATGGCGGAGGGTCCCCGCAGCGCCCCGTTCGTAAGTAGGGGTTGTTCGTAGGTCGGGCGTTCGTAAGTCGGGGACCCCCTGTAGCAAAAAGTAAAAAATATTGCTTTTTTCTTTTTCAAAATTGTCGCTCTTTTTTTGTTTATAGCGCAAAAAATAAAAACCGCAGAGGCGATCAAATACCACCAAAAGAAAGTTCTATTTGTGGGGAAAAAAATACATCAATTTTGTTT